>JAKSZT010054215.1:2788083-2803083 GCA_026826555.1 Tolypeutes matacus | reverse complement strand
TGCAAGATATCTGGCAAGATCAGATTCTATAGGAAGTCAAACATGCTAAAGATGTTGAAGGTTGGCACAGCTGAAACTAGACAGGTTTCCATCATGGAACTACATCCAGGACTCAGATAAAATCTGAGCTATTTCTTCTTCTTTTGTTCACCATTTCCCAATCTCAACAGCCGTGAGACCTTGCTTGACACGTTAGAGAATCTATATTCCCCCTAGCAGTGAATGCTCATCCTTTCTGTGTTCCATATCCCTGCAGAAATCAGAGGTGTGAGAGTCCTTCCAATTCTAAGATTATGTGAACCTCTTCTATAGGCTGTGCTTGGAAAACTGTGTTTCCTACATACGGAAAAAGAGGGTGCTGAACGGCCAAACCTCATGCCTAATGAAATTAATTCTAAGAAACGGACAGCAGATGTGTCGGAGTATTTATAGTTAGATAGATAGATAGATAGATAGGTAGATAGATAGATAGACGGATGGATAAACCAATAGATAGATAGATGGTAGATAGGTAGATAGATAGATAGATAGATAGATAGATAGATAGATAGATAGATAGATAGATAGATGGATAGATAGACCAATAGATAGATAGATAGATAGATGGTAGATAGGTAGATAGATAGATAGATAGATGATAGATAGACCAATAGATAGACTGATAGGTAGACAGACAGATAGGAGAGAGAGAGAGAGAAATATATATAGAGAGAAGGTTTTATTCCAGATAAGCTAAATAACTAATACTTTCATGGACAGACAGCCCTCTTTAATTAGTCTGTTCCTTTTTAAGTCAGAAATATTTCCCTCTGGCTCTTTCCTTTACTCCCGTTCTAGTGAACTTGGGTTTAGAGATTTCCCTTAAATCCCATGTCCTCTCAGAAGACTTCTGAGACACCCACGCTCCGCGGACACACCGGTGCGTCCTCTGCTCTGTGGCCCGGCACTTTGGATGTGCCGTTCACAGCACTCTCCACAGCACGCCGTGGCTGTTCATCCGAGTCTGACTCTTTCTACTCTGTGAACTCCTTGGGAGAATGGACTTCCTTTTATTCATCTACCCAGTATTTGAATATAGAAGGGGCACCAAAATGTTCATGTAAGGAAAGAAGAAAAGAAGTTAAATCCATCTGGACTTGTGATACTAGAGAAAAACAAACTAAATTTTCTCGTCTTTCAGTTTTTGCCCGTATCTATACGACGACGTTCACAGAGTGGTATCCTTGTTTAACATCATTCACTTAACAGCGGCTGGAGCATCTTTACACTTATTTGTAAGATCTACATAGCAGCTGATTGAATAAACTTATCTAAAAAATCTCCCAAGTGTTGCATGTTCAGGTTATTTCAAAGTTTTATCATTATAAATCATTTTAAGGGGTTTCTTTTCCACTCAGAACTTTTCATTTTATTGAATTAGTTCTTTGAAAAAGCCTAGGATTGAGAGTATTTGGATAAAGGCCACTAGTAGTTTTACTGTGTTGCGGTACAGGACTGGGCTTTGGATGTAGACAATTCTGCTTTGGAAACCCACTGTCCGTTTACTCGCTGTGTGATCCTGGATGACAGCAATCGAAACCTCAGTCTCCACACCCATGTGAGCAGGTAATATCAGTAGCCAGCTCCATGAAAGCTTGTGGAGATTACATGAGATGATGCAGCTATTTTACACAGCCCCTCCTCTTCGTAATGACTCAGAAGTGGTAGCTGTTAGTAAGAAAGCACTTTATAGGAGGACTCTGCCAATTATTCCGCCCCCAGCAGTCAGTGTGCAATGTTGCCCATCATCTTGCCAGTGTTATTGGTTATTTTGGGTTCTTGTAGATAGATGATCCCCAACTTAATTGCACCAAACAATTTTATCACTTCATATAATGAATCAGAAACTCTTGGGTAGATCCAAGAATCTGCATTTTTCCAAGAAATGCCAGAAAATTCTGGAACTGTACCCCAATGGTGTGTCCATTGCATCATCCCATCACCTCCAATAAAACTTTCCAAAAGTGCATTTTAATGGCACAGAAACACTAATACTTACACTCATAATAGGGTCCCACATGTGCTTGGCACTTGACAATTCATGATGTGCTTTTCCATGTATTTTAGCTCGTTTAATCCCCACAGATATCCTGTGAGTTTTTTTTGGTAACCCCATTTGACAGGTGAGGATATTGAAGCCATAAAGGTAAAATGACTTTCAAGGTCGCTGTTAGAAAATGGTCCATTAAACCCTTCAACAACTTATCCTCACATACTAACCCGGGGCTTGAGTAGAAAAACTAACAAGTTGTATGAATTTTAAGCCCACTGTATCAGGGTAAATTTGCCATTTTTATTAACATAAAGAAAAGATACTACATGTGCAAAGAATCATTTAATATGATTTTACAACTCATCTTAGAGCTAAAATAGACTCATTATAAGGCATAAATGTTTTGAAATTATACTTTGGCATTCTTTCCACAACAAATCATGAAAAAAAATCTATAGCCAGTTGTTTCAGCAAAGGGAAGAAGGCAAAATTCTAACAAGGCAGGAGAACCAGACCAAGATATCCTTGCTGTGCTCAAGTGAAATGTACCCATTTCCCCTTCCTCACTTCAAATACGCAATGCTGCCAGGGCTTTCCTGTAGCCTCCGTGTACTAGAATATGATGGCAATTCCAATAATAAGTTCACCAAACACTTGGTTCTCAGGGGGTCCAGCTGCATCCATCCTCCTTCATCATTAGGTGTCCTTTGTATCCTGCTTTCATTGCAATGTGACTTCTGACACTTCTGCCACCTTGTGACATTTAAAGATTATTTTCAACACCTGATCAGAGTCGATTCATGCCTGCCATCTTTGTCTCTGCTGCTGAGTTAGTGTTGACCTTGAAAGCCTTAGTTATTGCTCCTGTAAAATGGGTGGGTTGCACCAGGCAGTTTCCCATTGCTCTTGGCTTAGACCTCTGTGAACCCCGGATTCACCAGAATCCTCACTAAAGCAGACCCACACTCTAATTTAGGGGTTCTTAACCAAGGGTCCATGGACCCCCAAGGGGTCCATGGAAATATTTCTAGGAGTCTGTGAGCTTGAATTGAAAATTAAAAAAAAAAAAACGTTATTCTTGTGGGGACGTGTTGGTGTGGGTGTGATATATTTATTAAAAAATACACAGTAGGGAAGCGGCTGTGGCTCAATCAGTAGGGCTCCCGTTTACCATATGGGAGGCCCCGGGTTCGGTTCCCAGGGCCTCCTGGTGAAGGCAAGCCCGCCCGCACGGCGTGGTTGGCTGACCCAGCGAGCACAAGCAACAAGGGGGGGATAAATGAATAAATAAATAAAAATCTTAAAAAAAAAAAAATACACAGTATTATTTAGTATGATTTTTATTTTGATGTAGCGTGTTCTGAGTGCAGTGGATAACTTCCTGCATAAAGGTTGGTAAGGATGGCAGAGATGGTTTCAAGGCACCGTGGGAAACTCTAGTTTCTAAATGTGTGCTGAAAATGACCGGTTGAACAGATGTTGAACCGTGTTAGGTTATCAGGTATTGAAATGACGGGAAAGTTGTAAACTGTAATTTTGAATAATTCTAAAATTTAATTTAAAGATATACTGATGTTGGATGTCATAAAACTATCTCTGACTACATTCTGAGCAGGGGTCCGTAGAACCCCTGCTGTAATTGGAGGGGGGAAAGGCTGCCAATCACAGCGCCGGCACTGGGGCTTTATGTTCAAGTCCTTGCATGCTGCATCTGCACGTCGAATGCGTACACTGAATTTCCTTCTTAAACAGCACTGTGAACCGAGACGATGAGAGCTATTGAAACGAAGTCCTGGAAGCACTTTAACAGTCTCCATCTTCAAAAAAATTACTAGACCGCTTGCACCTTACTGTATTTAGGAAGGCAGGCAAGTGCGGCAAAATATTTTGGAAAGATCTCCAGCATTGAGAAATGCAACCTAAGGAAGATTTTACCAACTCAATTAACTAAACCCACTTTCTTGGACATTTTGGTGTAGACATGCTTCATTTGACTCATTCATTCACTCATTTCTTTATGAAATCATTTCTTTTGTATCTTATTCTGTGGTTTCTGTTTCTCGGCTCTAATTTATTAATTCCTCCATCTTTTTTTTAGTCATGGTGCTTACATGCTGACAAAGCACTCGCTCTCTTGCCTAATTTTATAAACTGTTCAGCCGTGCCTTTATTCACTGTTTTCTTTTAATTATGTATTCTTGTTAACCTCCGTATGCATTCAAAGTTACAGATTGCCATTGACATAGTATTAATTAAAGCATATAATTTATGACATTGGAGCTTGAAATTAATAAGTGACAATACAATTACATGGTTTGCCTAATTGTCCTTCAGTAATACAAAGATTGACATTTGCAGCCACATTAGGAGCTAAAAGCGCTCATAAACTCACAATAGCTCCGAAAGTAATCACAAGGGAATCTAAAGAAACCGTCCCCATTTGAAGGGACTGAACACTGGGCAGTTAAGTGGAAGGACAATTATCTTTTTTCTTTTTATTAACAGGTTGATTCTATGAGAGGGAAAAGTTCACTTTAATAACTGAAAAGCCGTTTTTATCATATTTAATATGTGTCACCCAAAGCTGAAGGGATTGTAAACAAAGCCGCTCATCCCTTGGGTGTCTTTAGTTTCATCTTTGCCACTTTCTTTGCTGAATTTCCTTGTTGACATTCTTTTTCATGTGAACAGATTGAAGAAATTCTGAACATGTTCTTTTTCTGACTGATCACTCTCAAATCTAGTATTTGACGTAGTATCAACCTCCATCCAATGCACAGTCTTACTTTCAAGAATACATTCCATAACCCTAAAAAACATCGAGGCTTGCTTGGGCCAAGGACCATCTCAATCAAGTGTACTTTGTCCTGAGCTTTGAGATGGTCTTCCTAAGCACAGGTTCTCATTTCCATGTCACTGACTCAAGGGGGTCAGATGGTGGGCTCTTCAGGACAGCAAATGGATGCAGCACCACCAGGGCTTGTACTAGACCCAAGGAAAAGGGCTGGCTCCAAGCTAAGTTTATAATTAAAAACCTATAATTGTGTGTACAGGTTTTGAATTTAGAAATTGAGTAAGAACGATCCCTTTTATCTGATACTTTAAAAAGCGTATTATATGGTAGGAAACAAATATGTGAACTATCAACAAAATATCAAAAAAAAAAACTTGTAGTAGTATGCTTTATGATAAATGCGGTAAATATATCCATGAAAATATATGTGTATGTATGATGTGTGTGTGTGTGTTTGCTTCCATCCTGGAAAGGCACACTATATTGATTCTGGAACCCAATGGCATGGAACTGATGATGGCAACCATCTCCTTCTACTTATTAGAAGCTTTCCCTAAAAATAGTCAAATACAATTAAAAACACAGAAGTGGATGGTTCTGGACTGAGTGCAGAGTCAGTTACCTGGGTTCAAGTCCTGGCTTTCCTGCTTTTGTGTGATCTGGCCATGACCAAAATTGTCTCCAAATAATATCCAGTGGAAAGCTTTGTTCCAGTTGAATTTATAAAACTTTACTTTCTTTTCCTACCAAAGTTTGTTAGTATGCATTTACTCTTATTGGGTGGGTAATTAATTCATTAACTGTCTTTCAACAAATATTTAAATACAAATATGATTAAATACTGCCATAAATCAGCATGACAAACATATGGAAACAGGTGTAGCATTTCCACCACTACAAGAGAAATGAAAATATGTCCACAAAGAGAATATTGCCCAGGATTAAAATGGAATAAACTACTGATATATGTAGTAACCTGGATATGTCTCAGAAACTTCTGTCTGAGTGGAAAATCCTTACTTAGAAGAGTAGGTGCTATTAGAATTCACTTAAATGAAATTCTAAAGCAAGCAAAGCTCTTTGTAATGGGAAAAAAAAACCAGGACAGTCATTGCCTCTGTGGCCATAGGGGGCAGAGAATTTGGGGAAATGAGAATAAAGTTTACTCCATTGATAAGGGTTTGAGTTACATAGGTGTATGCATTAGCCAAACTTGGCATTTAAGATTTGTGAATTCACTGTATATATATAAGTTTTACAATTTACTTTGAAATGCTTCAAAAATAAGATGGATGGATGATAGCGATAAAGCAAGTACAGAAAAGAAAAGTGGTGCACGGTGGGGGTGTAGGTATATGGTATTTACTCTACTTTTTACATTATTTGTATTTTTGAAATTTTTCATAAGAAGGTATTTGAATAAAAATATTAAAGTATGAAAAATTGCCTTTTATTGGGGGATGTGTTCTAATGGACAATAGCATGGATCATTTCTTTAAAATATGTGAACTGCTGCTTCTTAAAATGTGAATTATCATAATCTTGTGGATAGTTATGGGTCTTTTTGATGTTTTGTGACACCACAAAAGGAGAAGAAGCTACACGTTTTTGCATACCCTTAAGCAGAAAGCAAATAAATTATTCAGGTCTTCCGTATTTCTTTTTCTTCTTTAATGCACTAATACTATAATAGATAAAGGGCTTTTAAATTAGTTGGAATAGAAATTTACTTAATATGATTAAAATTTACCTTTCTATATCCTAAGTGAACTAAATTGTGTTCAGCTATAGGCATATTAAATACTTAATAAGAAGCAAAAATCTGTTGGAAGATAAGGAGGGAAGTCCAGCTATATAATGTGCTTAATTCAATTTTTGGCTTTTGACCTATAAGTTCTTAAATAATTGTTAGTACTTAAGATAAAAATAGATTTCCTTTGTGGAACTACAGCTCCAATTTTCTAAAAATCAGCCTGACTTTCTAAGCTATATTGGGATGAGAAAGCCCATCGGCCAGCTGGAGACTGGGCGTGCAGTGCATGCGCGAGTATGTTTTCGTGGAATTTAGCATAGAAATCCGTGCTAAATACAGAATCCTAATAAAGACTTTCTTTAGATGTTTCTTTACTCCCCAGGATTAGTAAAATGGACACTATGATTATATTACTCATGCATTCATTATTTAAGGGCATGATTATACTTTCTTTTACATTTGATCATTTAAGTCTTTTTTATTTTCATTGAAATATTATTGACGCCAAGTAAGTGCATGCCTTATGTTACTACTTGATAAATTGCACCGAGTCAGTACGTGCCCACAACTGAGAACAAATAGGAGCTTTGCTGGCACCCAGAGCCTCTCCTTACCCCTACCATCAGCCCCCTGAGGCAGGCGGCCGCGCTTCTGACTTCCTTTCTTGGCCTCTTGCCTGTCTTCAGTGCCCTGCCTTGTACCACGATCGTGGAAGGGAGGTTACAAGAATTTTAGACTCGCTTCTCTAGTAGCTACTCCTTGGGGCATTGGCTCCCTAGTCCAGAGAGACCCCCTCCTGGCAGCGGTGCATGGGAAGGCAACGCTCTAAGAGGGAAATGCTGAAGGAAACCCGGTGTGCAGCTAAAGCCTCAGCCTCTGCTGGGACCCTGGACCGTGCGTCCTGGTGGCCTTGCTGCTCTCTGCTCTCTTCAAAGGGCTGGGCTACTTTTATTTTTGCTTCAGTCCACCTCGTATTTCTTCTTCCCTGATGGGTATATATGATACAAGCTAGTTCTTCATAACCAGAAGCAATAGCCAATTTATGAATGAGATGTTCTGTTTAAAGAAATTACATTACAATCAAGAATCTAAACTATAAAATTTACATCACATACTACTTATTTAAAACATTTTCTGAGACAGCAACCCTTAAAATCAATGCCAGTAGATTTTCAAAAAGAAGACAAATTATAACATCAACAATTTCACAGTGAATAGGTGTTAGGATTCAATTAGAATATTAATTCAGAAATGATAAAATTAAAAGTCACGTAACACTTAGAAATGAATGTCTAAACATGTGCATTCATTTCGTCAGTCACTTCCGCTGGTCAGTGAATGAATCATTCGTTCTTCATTCCTTAAGTCATCCATGGCCGGGTATACGCAAGGCCAGCCGTAAGGCATGTCCATCGAAACCTTAGGGTGCTCGTCGGACTACACCGTGAAGGTCTTCTACCTCCGTTCTTTTCCCCATCGCTAGAACAGATGTGACTTGGACATACAGTCTGGGGCAGAGACTTCTTCTACCAAACAGGCCACTCTTCTAGGCTCTGCAAATCATCAGGTTTTAGACATTCAACACCTGGTCAGGATTTGAGCCCTTGGGTGCCAAAGAGCCAGGCCGTGGCTCTGTACACCTCCCCCCACTATTCTTCGGGTCAGCCTTCCCAGAAAGGTGTTGCCACCTTCCTCTTGTGCTGACGACACTGCCCTGGTCACCACAATGACAACCGCCAGGCCAGCTGTCAGGAGTTTCATTCATGGGGGTGGGGGGGGGGACGGTCCATCCACTTAGAGCCGAGCATCTCTTAAGCCACCAGGGCCCTTCCCACATGAGCATACTGAGGCTGCTGAAGCTCCGGACAGCGACTCATCCTCAACCCGCCCCTCTGTCTTGGCTCCACCTGGCGAGTCGCTGCACCGCCTCCCCACTGGGCTATGGAGCCAGTGACGTTGCAGCCCAGTGGGCAAGAAGGAGTTCGCGAGGCAGGGCCCTGGTGGGGTCAGGGCGATGAGTCCCCTTGTCAGGCACTCGTGCTCCCTCTCTACTCCTTGCCAACTCAGGCCACGCGTGGGGGCAGGTTTCAGTCAGGCGAGACGCGGACAGGACCACGGTGGTGTGCTGGGTGAGAGGGTGTATCTGCGAGGCAATCTTCAAAGGTGAGCTGAGTGCTGTGGGCAGAGGAGGAGCTGGTGGTCTGGCTGGCGCAGGGTGGAGGACGGGGAGAGGAGCTGGGAGAGGGGAGGCAGGGTTAGGATGCATTGGGGGCAGGGCCATAGGAGCTGTTGATGGGATGGCTGTGGGGCGAGGTCTTACCTTGTCCTGAGCTTGTCCTCTGCCCCCCATCATCTCCACAGCCCCCCTTTCTTTCCTTCCTGCCACTGTTCACCTAGACGGTTTTCCAAGGACATTCTTCAAACCTAATTAGTTAGTTTTTAGGGTCACTAAACAGTTGTAAACTATACTGTTTCTCGTTAGCAAAATAGTTTAATTCACTTGCTGAAACTATCAAGAGCTCCTATGATGAATGTGGGCAAGTGCCCGCACTCCCCAAGCTTCCGTGCCAGGCCTGCTGCAGTCAAATTCAGCATGGCCAGGGAGCTGGCAAAGCAGTGACACACTCTTTTGGCCCTGGTTCTTTCTTGAAGTAGCTAAAATGAGGGCTGATCTGTTGGCATTTAAGGCAGTTAATGAGGAAACAAAAGGAGAAAGCTTAACAGTTATGGACAGGCAAACACTGAGCTCTAGAGCATTATTTTAAAAGAGTGAAGCGGTTTGGACCAAGATTAGGCCTTGCCAGGAAGGCCGCTAGCTGCGCCCTGGGAGGAGAAGCTCTGCACAGCTGTGTCTGGAGAGCCTGGGGTAGCCTGGGGCAAAGGCTGGAAGCACCAGGCACTCCCACCCAGACCTAAAGCCCTGGAGGCTCGTAGGTGGCTGGGTTTACTCCAGCGAATGCCACTGAAACGCAGAGGCTTCTCAGAGAATTCCTTTCAGCCCCGGACTGAGCTCTCTCTGGAGGGTGCTGGGCCCAAGCAGCTTTTCTGCACCTTGCTGCTTGGCCGAGGATGAAGCAGAGAAGACAAAGGGGCTGGGAAAACCTCCGAGGAGCTCAGCCTGAGCCTGAGAGCAGAGGCTGGGCTGGCGAGGGGCGGATGAGGAGGAAATCTACAGGCCCACGACCATTCTGATGCTTTTCCAAACCAGGGGCACAAATGTTAACTTATACAACCAAAGGTCCTGGAAATGGCCGTCAACTCAGGGCAAAAAATGATAAATGCATTTAGGCTTTGAACAAATTACGTGTTCGGAATTTAGTGCTCCATGCTTGGAAACGCAGAGGGTGGTCTTGGAAAGGGCCCTGCTGTGGGGCCCACCTAAATGGCCTGCAGGGGTCCTTAGGCCACCTGGCCATTGGTGGGCAGTCAGTTGAGTGTGAGCTTCTCGCACCCCTAGCCACGGTCCTGTATAAATATTACACATGCATAAAAGCCAGGTTGGATATTTGGTTTGGTTTCCTGGGAGTGACATCACTTACAGGATAAAGCACAAGAGAGAAAAGAAAGAGGAACTCTAAGTCATATGCGACTTAACTTTTAAAGAAGGACTGGGGACCCTGTGCTCCTTTTGAAAAACTGCAGCCAGTGCTGACAGCACTCTTTCTTCCTAGCTTTTTCAACTTCCACTGTTTCCAGGGGAAAATATTCACCCTGAAATTGGAATTGCTCTGGAGCCTCACAAAATTGAGTAAAATTCTATTGAGTAAAATAAATGTTCATGACGATCCAGTCACACAGCTGATACAAATAGATGGTTCTCCAGTTGCCACTTGACTGTCAGGGGAGGAGGAGGAAGAGGTAATAAATGCAGAGAACTTTCTCACAAATGTATGTGGAGCAATTCCATAGTGAGTATTTTTATCAATATCCATTTCAACATATTTGCATCTCAATCCTTCTTATGGTTCCCATGAAGAAGAGAGATCTAACAGAGAGAGCTTATTTTGCTAAAAAAAAAGTTTTCAAATTTGGAGGAGCATTAGCACAGCATAGTTATTATCATATCTGATGAGTCGCAGTTTCCACAGCTCCTTCCTTTCCTTCCTCCATCCCTCTCTTTCCTCTCTTTCTTTCTTTGCTTCCTTCCTTCCCTCCACCTTCCCCCTCGTTCCCATATTTCCTTCTTCACTGTCCCTCCATTCCCTCTTCCCTTCCTCCCTTTCTTTTTTTCCCTTTCTTGCCATCCCTACCTTCCTCTCTCCCTCCCTCTCTCCCTTCCTCCCTCCCTTTCTTCCTTCCTTCCATCTTTCCTTCTTTCCTTCTTTCTTCAACACAAAGTGCAGAGATCAATACACCTTTGAGAAGACAAAAAAACCCAGACTCAGCTGTAAGCAGCCTGTGCTGAGGCTGTTGCTGATGAATAAAGCCACTGTCATAACAGGAGGGATAATTTAATGCTGGCACTTAGCGACATGATAAATAGCTTGTCAGACTTAGGCAGTGACAGAGTCAAGTGAAACTGCCCATGACAAGTTCTGAAATATTAATCTTCCGTTAGACGGCGACTGTGCTGGAAGAGAGAGGTATAGGAAGGCTGACTGGAGAAACACTCACGTACAGATAAATGCAGCATAATTTTGAACACAAAGATTTTTTTGCATAAAAGTATTTCATCTGTGAAGCAATGTCTCAAAGGTCAAAATATAGTTCCATTTTAGAAAACATAACTGAATCTTTTAAAAGGTTGCAGAAATGTTATCATTTATGCCATTCAACTTGGCCTGTATTTTTTCGGCCTCTCCCAAATTTGCTTCTGTTCAGTAAAATTTGACATAAATGAAATATTTTGGAGTTTTGATTCTCTTATTATAGGGACAAATTGATAAACCACCTTTTATTCCTAATAATAACTTCAGATTTTTAAAAGAAAAAAAGAGAGTTTATTATATAAGAAATGTAACAAAAACATCTTTTTGGTCTACTATCAAATGATAGACATGAATTTCCATTTTATCCATTTTTAATGTAATATTGACAGTTATGGTGAGCTTGTGGGTTTTTATCCCATATTTGTCTGAATGTAATTATCACACAAGGAACCCAGACTTTACCTATTAGACAACATTGGAAGGAAAGGGTGAAAATAGTTACAAGGGCAGAAGTGGTTAAATCAGAATTATTTCTATTTGCCTTGAGATGACTGACAAGAACGAGTATAATAAAAACTGAAATCTGTAAGACAGTAAATTAAAATGGGGAAAGAAGAATTTCTTTTCCCACATAAATATTTCTTATATATGTCTAATGAGTTTTGTCTTCTTCCATAATGATGTTTGAAGCCATGCAAATGAATATTTAAAAATACCACCAGGAAATAAATGGCAGGGAAAGGAGACGTTACGGTGTGAGAAAGCCCAGCGGGCTTCTTGGAGGGGGTTCAGAGGGACGGAATGTCTAGCATGAACTCGACCGGCAGCAGGACTCCCAAAAGCTGTGTTTTAGCACCAGCACTGTGCCAGAGACTGCAGCCTCACCAGTTAGCTTTATTTACTCCAGCTAAGGAAACTGTCTAATATACTTCTGTTGATTATTTGTATCTACACCATGTTTTAAAGATCAGGAAGCAAGCTGAACCCCGTTTAAAGGCAGATTTGTTTAAGGGCCATTTCAGATTGTTACGAAATACTTCCTGTGCTCTGCCCAAGGAGGCCCTCTCACCTGGGCACCTGGGCACCTGGGCACCCCCAAACTCACACCTCAATGGCGGGCTGCAGGACACGTTATTTAGGAAGAAAAGGGGTGGAAGAAGAAGGAAGGATGCGTTTAGCCTTGGGCACGGCCCTGCAGCCTAGAAGCACAGTAACGCAGCTCTTCGTGACGTCCCCGCCTTCCGCGTGGCGGCGCCAAGCAGTTCTGCGCTGCCGTTTAGGGACCTCTGCAGGCACAGGGCGCGCCCTAACCTGCCAGCTCTGTCACCTGGCTGAGGGGGAATTCCTGCTTCTCACATCCTGGGTGCCTGGTCCTGTTTCGATCTCCCCAACCTAGTGGGGATGAAAAGAAAATTCCAGCTAATTATCTGTGCAACACGGAGGGAATTTCACGCGCACTTCGCCTCTCCCTGTTTAGCGCGGTACTCGGTTCCATGGCCGGTGACTGCTGGGCTGAATTGATTTCCAAGCGACCCATTTCTCAACGTGACTGACAGGGGGTGCTACTTCTCTAAGTACCAATTGACCTCGGCGGACGCAATTAGCATAAACGGAGGGTCCTAAGAGAACTCTAAGTGTTAAAATGGTCTGCGGCGCAAAGTGTGAAAGGAGCAGTCAGAATTCCTCCTTGAGCCTTTTTTTCATCCCAGAGACTCCACATTTTCCAGCAGTGTCTTAGCAACGGCACTAACGGAGCCGAGAGCTGAGCCGGTTTGGGTGTGAGGGCGCCCTAGGAGGGCTCACCTGTCTCCAGGAGTGATTTCCTGTAATCAGCCGCGCAAAGAGAGAGCTGCACGCGGCAACCGAAGGCGATTCTGCACCTTTGGATGCAAAAGAAAGCTGGAGGGGTGCTGGGCCAAGGCCTAGTGAGACGTGGCTGGACGGCCGTATGGGACACAGGGTTCGTTGAGCATGAAGCTGACACCAACGCGTTATTTGCAAGAGCACAATGCATCTAAGATCTTTGGGGTATATTGGAGAGGGTGATTTTGAATTTTATTTCTAAGACTTAATCGACAAGTCAAATTATGAGAACAGTCACAAATGCACAGATTGGAAGATTACACATACATAGGCATATGTCAAAGGAGACTTGAAAAAGAACATACAATTGCACAGGTTTTAGGTTTCACCTCTTCCCGACAGAGAAAGACATATTCGAGACAACTGTTCTACCAACCCTGTCACAGAGCACGGTGAAACGCCGGATGGGAATCAGAATAAAAGCACAGCGCACTTTTGACTGTCACTGGCAGTCGCCCGAAATGCACATTTTGGGGATTTTGTAGCAGGGGCTTAGACCCTAGCTGCAGAGAAACTACAGTTGCAGGTTTGAGCCGAAACATGTCTTGACTCTTGTATGAAGTTCTGTACCTCTTAGAGATATGTATGCCGTTCAAAGCCAGAAGCTGATAAAGAAAATGAAAAATGAGACCGTCATATCCACTTGTCAAATGATTTCATTGCGAGGGAAGATTCGGGTGGGAGACGAAGGAGTAGGTTTCCAAATCACCGAAACTGATGATAGTAACTGCCCCTGATCTAGGAAGCCTGCACAAATAATTCTGTCAAAAGATTTACTGTGCACCGTTAGGTGCTGTTTACTGATAAATGATGGGGCACTTCATTAGCTAATGTTGAAAAATCATGGTAGACATAACAGAATTATTAGGGCTGTATAGAAATCCTATTCTATAATGAGTTATTCCTTGAAAATAATAGCAGCAATATGTTACAATTAAGAGTGCTAAAGAGGCGCTTTCCACAAGGAAGGTGTCAGCGTGGAGTGCCCCTCCACCACACATCATGACACATGGATTTCTCCGGCTCCCATCCATCAAAACTCCACCTCATTAACTAATTAACGAAAACAGCGCAGTTGCTCCAGGTTCCCGTGAGCTACAGACCTATGAAAGGGGCCCCGGGAGGCTGTCTCCTCAGCTGTGCTGTGCCCAGGGGGCTCCTTTCCTGCGGTGTAGACAGATATTCACGAGGCGAGTTCAGGGGGTTGCTCCGGAAACCCACACCGGCTATTCTCCTCCTCAGGTCAAGTTCCTCTTCATAAACAGCTTGACTAAAGGAAATGCAACTGGCAATGCTTTCACAAGACCTTAATTTCTGCGCACCAATTGATTCGTATTTTTGCTTGGCTTTGGGTTACTCCTATTGGAAAAGTAAAAACACCAACCAAAAAAAAGTGTAGATGTGCAAGCCTGGTGGGAAGTAAATGATGAGGCTTGGAATCACATTTCTATTAGGAAAGACCCTCATATCCTCAGGCATACAATTAAGGATCAGATTTTTGCATAGGGAGTTATTTATTGCTGCATGCTGGATGCTTTAGCCCCAAATGGGGCTTGGAAATCCAAATCGTTCCAGCTTTCCAGAGCATAAACAGCCAGTCACAGTTACGGGCCCCGAATTCTCCTACCGGCCACTGCTCCTCGGCACCCACTGGCAGCCTCCCCCAACCCCAGCCAGCCTCCAGGACCAACTCCAGTCCAGCTCCACTCTGCAGGGAGAGGCCCAGGTGGAGGAGGGGAAGGGGAAACCGCCCCACCAAGGCCACGTGCCTGGGAGAGCAGCTCGGAGTCTGACTGCAGCCCTGGCCCGAGACCCCCGCTTTCTCTGCGGGCACCACCAGCCCACGTGCTGGTTGTGTAACGGCTGACCGGCCTGTGCATTCATCATGGAATAGAGCTCAAGGTTGAAA
>JAKSZT010054215.1:2738083-2783083 GCA_026826555.1 Tolypeutes matacus | reverse complement strand
TTTAGTTGTGTAAGAAGTTACCAAAGTCTTATTCCAGAGTGCACCATTCCACATTCTCATCAGCAGGGGAGCAGTGACAGTGACCCAGCCTCTTCACATCCCCCTCAGCACTGAGTGGTGGCAAACCATGTCATTGTGGATTTCTGTTGGGTGTGTAGTGATAGCTCATTGTGGTTCGATCTGCCGTCCCCTAATGGCTAATTATGATGAACATCTTTTTCTGTGCTCATTTGCCATATGCATATCCCCTTTGGTAAAATGTATGTTCACATCTTGTATTCATTTTCTAATTGGATTTATTTTTATTATGTTTGCTTCAGAGTTCTGAGAGTGAAAGACAGGTAGATAGATAGATACTAGTGTACATACTAGTTCTTTGTCAGATATGTGGTTTGCAAATACTTTTTCCCCCAGTCTACTGACTGGCTTTTCAATCTCCTAACAGGGACTTTCACAGAGGCAAGTCTTAAATTTTGTTGGTGTCCAATTTGTCAATTGTTCTTGTGTGGTTAATGCTTTTGGTGCCAAATCAAAGAACTAGTCATAGACCCCACAGATGTTTTACCATCATATTTTCTAGTTGTTTTCCATTTTCATGTTTTACATTTATGTCTGTGATATATATTTTGAGGGTTTTTTTTTTTTTTGTAAAAGGTGTGAGGTTTAGATTAAGGGATTATTTTGTATTTTTTGTTTAGCTTTTCCTACATGCATGTCCCTCTAGCACCATTTATTGACTAGATTTTACCTCCTTAAATGAATTACTCTTGCACCTTTGTCAAAAACTCAATTGGGCAAATTTGTGTGGGTCTACTTCTGGAATTTTTATTATGCTCCATTGAGCTGTGTTTTTTTCCCTGTTCAAAAACCAAACAGTCTTAATTATTGTAGCTATATAATAAGACTTAGAATCAGGTAGCGTAATTCCTCCCACCTTATTCTTCTTTTAAACATTGTCTTAGCTACTGTAGGCCCTGTGCCTTTCCAAATAAATTTTAGAAACAGCTTGTCTATGTCTACAAAAAATCTTTCAAAAGAAGGTACTAATAAAAAAAATAAACTGACAAACTGGAAGAGGAATGGAAGGTAAGGATAAAGGAACAGAAGGTGATAGTAAGAAGAATGATAATAAGAGGCACCCGATAGAGGAAAGAGAAATACAGCAATAAATAAATAGAGGAAGAGAAAGAATGAGGAAGAGAGGGAGATGGAGGAAGAGGGAAAAGGAGAAAAATGAAGAGGAAGAGGGAAAGGAAGAGAGAGAAGATAAAAGGAGAAAATGATATTGTCACAAAAACAAAGAGAATTAACTTATTCCATTAAGATACTGCAATGAATACAGAGTCAAAGTGTATAATGTGCAATAAAATCCTGACTGGGAGTTAATGACATCCCCTTCTCCAACCCCACTGAAATATTAGAGTAATGGTCTGATTAGGGCTGTAATGAGGAAGCTGAGGCAATTGGCCCAATTCTTAGGACTTGTTCTGAATGTATGGAGGACACTGAGAGATTGTCTTAGAGTTGTTCAGTATTACTCCCTTACTGTGGATGTGTATGTATAAAATATACGAAGTAGTGATATGACCTCTAATATAACATGTATATATGTATGTGTATATAAATGTGTGTGCATATATGTGTGCATGTATACGTATGTGTGTGTGTGTACACACACACATACGTATTCCAACAATTGCTTAGATCTCAGAATCTCTTTCCATAATACTCTAGCAGGTCACATGGTCGATGGAAAGGCAGCTGTTTCAACTTTGGATAGCACTTACTTTAAGTCTTGCCCCCCTTAACTTTCTATCAACTGTAGTTTAATGTATATGGGCCATCCAAAAGTCTTCTCCTACTTTACACACATCAGTGGTTTGAATACAATTCCTTTAGCCATTCATCATTAATCATCTTTCCAATCTTTTAAAAGTATTTTTTTAATCTAAATATATGGTCTCGTGAACTTGTCACCCAGACACATCTCCTTAAGCCATACTTACTCTAAATAAGGACAATAACACTCCAACATAACCTGACACAATCCAGCTACTCTGTGTACAACCTGAAATGAACTAACCCTCTTACCATAACAGGATGCAAGTCCTTAGATGACATTCACTCTTATCCTTGATATCCTGTAACTTAAATAACTTAAATACAATGACATATAGTTAATACAATTTATATTATATAGTAAGGGGATGAGATAGGGAAGAAAATAGAGATATTTGTTTTATGTATATATACAAACATACTCATAACAAGAAAAGGAAGGAATATTCACCATCATCACCTCCTCATTTCCATAACTGGTCGTGTGATCGTGGTCCTCATTTATCATTTCCTTCTTCCACTACTGATTCCATGTTCCCTTTACCTTCAACAAGCTCCTCAGCTGGCCGTGATTCTTTGCCTGGGGGTGGGGGGTGACCCAAACCTTCATTCCTGAAGATTCCGGGCCATTTGTTAGTCTGGATTGGGTTGTTGCAGTTTTCCACGGACAGCAATCACTGGTCATGATAGCACTGAGAGACGCCCTAGGGTCTCTCCGGTAGTCCAGGCAAACTCTTCTTTACCTATGTTCATCCCCAGCAGGTAGAGTATCTCTCTTTTTGCCTGTTGAATTTTACCATTATCTTCAGTTATCTAGATTCAAAATGCCTACTTTGCCTTTTAGAACTTAGAATCCAGCAAGCCTATTTGCCAGGGAGTTGACTGTCCTACTTCAATATATTCTGCTTTACTGTATTACATATTTTATGTGATCTGAGGATCATTACTTACAGTTACTTAAATCTCTGGTGAGTTATATAAAGAGCTATTTATGTTATTGATTATATTTTATCAAAACTCTTTGAACATTTTATGAAATTTAATTATAATTTGTTATTATCGTGTAATGTAGGACTATGTGTGGTGTAGATTTAAAATATCAAAACAGTACACTCTGTTGGATACAGTATGCATAGCTGATTTCTTTAGAGTCCTAAAATTTTTATCTGGAGTTGGATACATGCCTTAAAAATACTATTACTCCCAAAGCTGTGGTGGAGTTGAAGAAAATAACTTTTGTAGTGTCATTCATTACAATTACTTTAATGGGAGCCTACTTACTTAGCTTCAAGCAAGCCCCTTTCCATATCCAAAGTCAAGTCACTGGATGAACCTACATAATTTCAGAGAGATGTGAAATTTAGAAATGGTCTTTGCTAAACACAACATAATTGGTTCACTGTACCAAGGCCCTTAGAATAGTGGGAGAAATTGACAAAGAACTCTTTATACAGTTTTGACAGCAGGGACCACACTTTGATATACTTGTAGCAAGTGTATCAACATTATATCCTGAAAGAGGGGATGGTTTTAATTCTTTTATTCCAACTTATTTAGTGGATTTCTTTCTAAAAACCCATTTTGAAGATAACCCACTTTTGTGCCTATTTCTAAGAACAAGGCATTGCATTAATACATACTATTTTCCTTTATGGTTTGCAAAATCATTTTGATTTCTACTTATGATGGAAAAATTAGGAGGCATTCCAGAATTCCCTCCTCCCCAAGCCTGATAGAAACGTAAAATTACTGTCAGGTGTCAAAATTCAAGTCCTGTAGATAAGCGATGAGTGTGGTCTGGTAACTGGTAACTGCTTTGGCACTGAGATAGCCAATCAGCTCATAGAGCATCACTTTTCTACAAGTGGTAACACCTGTTTCCACTTAAGACCCGGCAATAAGTCATAAGAATTTTACTTCAATATTGGTGTAGCAGATGGAAAGGTGTAGTTGATTTGAAAATATATTTTCTCCTAAAATAAGCAGAGCAGATTTCCAAAATAAAGGAAGCTCAATCACAACCTTATATCGAACTTGACTCTTGAAACAGATTAATGTCATTCAATAAATGACTTAATCTGGGGTGCTAATAAGAGCAAGGTTTAGGATGGGGTATCGATCCAGACAGATGTCTCCACACAGAGATAGCTCTGTTCACCCACCCCTCCACCTCCTTTCCTTCCCCCTTCCCCCTTCTCTACTCATTTTCTACCCCTCAACTCTTCCATCTCTCCACCCTCCTCTCCTCTACCCCTCCATCCTCCACCCTCCACTCCTTCACCCGTCCCTCCCTTCCATCTCTCCCTTCTCCATCTCTCCATCCTTCCACTCCTCCTTCCCTCACCCTCCATCCCTTTATTCTTATCCCTCCATCCCTCCATCCCTCCATCCCTCCATCCACTTCTCCACCACGCCATCATCCAACCCCTCATCCTTTGAGTATCTACTAAGTGCTAAGCACAGTTTTAGCAATGAGGATGCAATTGAAAGGAGACATACTCTGCGGAGCTTACAGTTCTATGGGAGAAACATGTCTGTACATTTGAAATCATAATACGCTACATTTACTGACTTTCCAGGTACCTCCAGGACAAGCAGGCATAGGGGTCTGTATTGGTGTTCCTTCGGATTTCGTAACAAATGAGCACGAACTGGACGGTCTAAAACAAGAAAATTTGTTCCCTCCCATTCTGGAGCCCGGAAGGCTGAAATCACGGTGTGGGCAGGTTGGTCCCTCCTGCGGTGCTCGGGGAGAACCTGCCCCACGCCTCTCGCCGCTTCCGTGGCGGCTGGTGGCCCTGGGTGCTCTGTGGCTGTGGCCGCGTCCCTCCACCCCTGCCCCTGTCTCCACTGACTTCTTGTCTGTGTCTGTGTCTCCGTGTCCAGTGTCAGGATTTAGGGCCAACCTCGCCCAGTTCAGCCTCACCTTAAGTTAACTAGTTACATCTGCAAAGGCCTATGTCAGATGCAGTCACATTTGCAGGTTCCGGATGGACGTGGATTTGGGGAGACACATAATGCACCTACCGCAGGGGAGAGGGATAGAGGGGGCTTCCTGGAAAGGCAGAGGGTGAGTAAAAGGCGTGCAGCAGGAACGCCAGCTATTTGAAATGTCCCAGATACCCCATGTTGAAGAGGATGTGGTGAGAGAACTGAAGTAGCAGACAGGAGACAGGCCACAGTGCACCTTAGAAAATACATTCAGAGTGGGAAATTTTATGAGGAGGGCCATGGTTTAAACAGAGTCCCCCCCACTAAAACGAAAAAACGATTTCTATTTCGCCAGCCTCATCCTTGCCACATTGTGGAGTTCCCTGGGAGAACAGGAAGAATATTTTCACTCTGTGGCCATAGCAAGTTTCTTACAAATGTAGTCACTATTGATGAAGAAAGCTAAGAGAAACACGAGAAGGTGATGTTTAATCCACAAAGCTGATCCCTACCAAAAACTGCATCCTGGGAAGTATACATCTCATTGAGAATAGTCCAGTAAATATCCTTTCTAAAGTTTAGTTTTAAAGGAGGCAAGCTTTCCCTGCAACCACAGAGGATTCTCAAATACTGGTGTCTGAAGCTTAACCAAGATCTTTTGACAGTCACTGGTTAGAGAGGATTCTTGGTTTAGGACTCCACATTTTTAGGGCAAAAAACCTCCTACCTCTTTATCTTTCTCCTTTATTTCCTTCCCCTTGTGTAAACAAGCAAAAAACACCTGCTGAACACATTTTATTTTTAAATATCAAACAATATTTCAAGTGAAAAGAATTTGAACTCAAGCCTTGAGTCGATTCCACTTTGTCTTTTCTTCAATGCAACTTTCCAGTTCTTTTAATGATGTTATTATAAAAATGTGTGAAAATAGAGACAACAAACAGCAGTCGCTGCCTCTCGTCCCGTCTAGAAGGTGCACCCCCACACCGAGCTGTCTCTGCAGCTGCTTCACCTTTCAGGCAGACAAACTTTCACAGCATCTTTCAAAGGACCGATAACCAATAGGAATGGAAATATAGCCTGGGGAAGTTTACAGACTGCTCTGCGCCACCCTCAGCTGGGGACAAAGCGGCCCTGGGCCCGGGAGCCTGGGCGTGCTGGCTCAGCAGCCTGCTCTAGAGGCTATCAGGCTCGGAAGCTCTCTCTAGCTCGTCGAAATCCTCCCCACTGAACCCTAAGCCCACTTCCTGCCTTCCTGTCCTCCGTGTGGAGAGGAAACAGCTGCCCCCTCCATTTAATGGCCCTTCAGTGTCCTGAAGACGTGTACGAGGTCAGCTCCCCTTTTCCAGCTAAATGCGCACAGATCCTTTAATCTTTCTCCATAGCCTCTATTTCCCTGCCCTTCAATCCTTCTGCCGCTCGCTGCTGAAGCCTTGCAGCCCCCCACAGAGAGGCAGCAACAGCAGCCAGCCCGAGGCCCCTGCGTGGGTTCTCGAATTACTCAGGTTCCCATATCAGCCTTTAAAAAAATTCCCAAACTCTATTTTGTTGCACCTTTTTCAGCAAATGCTCTATTACCACACCCTAGATCCTCTGTCAAATTCCTAATAAGTCCCTCATTTTACGTCCCTGAAACAGTGGCTTGCAAACTGAGATGCACAGAAGATTCACCTGGGGCACTTTTAGGACACGCCAAGGCCAGGCGGCCCAGAGGTGCTTACTCAGGTAGGGTGCTGCAGCGGGGGCTGGGCTTGGTGTGACCAAGTGCTCCAGGTGACTGTGGTGGGCTGCAGAGAACAGGACCACCGCCCGGAGCTCGCCCATCCCTGCCCACGGGCCCCTGGCCTCAAGCTTGCCCACTCCTTGCCCACTGTTCCTTGGCCAAACATTCCACCCAACCATGCCCACTGGCCCCTGGCCTAAAGCACCCCCAGCCCATGTGTCCCCTGGCCTAGAGCTCACCCACTGCCCACATATCCTTTAGCTGACAGCCCACCCAGCCCCTGCCCCCGTGTCCTGGCCCACCCTGTTTTTGCTGAAAGGCAGCCCCGTAGACCACTTAGTGAAACTTCACTGCCATGGTGAAATCTGTGCCTACTCTCTGTGGCGGTATTTCGTGGCACCCAGCTTGGACTCACTGTACACACAACGGCCGTGAACACCAGCTCATACCGTCCCTGACACTGATACTAGGCCATTTATAAGCTTTCTCTTATGGCAGCCTCCGAGTGTTAGCTCACCTAGGAGTTGAGCAATCTTTTCCCTAGAAGTTGATTAGTTTAGTTTCATTACATGAACAGAAATGTCATGGGAAAGGAATGATATGACATTGGAGTAGAGTTTCATTTTTTACTGTAATTTATGTGCAATATTTCTTATGATCTATGTGGTTAAAATTATTATGTTGATTTTTTTTTTTTTTTTTTTTTTTTTTTGATGTGCTAGGGCCGGGGATTGAACCCAGGACGTCATATGTGGGAAGCCAGAGCTCGATCACTGAGCTACATTGGTTCCCCTGAGTTTTTTTTTTCCATTTGTTTGCTTGTTTGTTTTTGTTTTTAGGAGGCACTGGGGACTGAACCTGGGACCACCCGAGTGGGAAGCAGGTGCTCAACCGTTTGAGCTACATCCACTCCCTGATTTTTTGTTGTTGTTATTAACCTACTTAGAGTAAATAAGCAGTTAATTCTATTTCTAAAAGGAAAGAACAAACTTCTTCGAACAAATCATAAAATATTTCATTAACATTAATTTTTAAAAGAGATGTAAACATGTTTAAATTTTGAAGCATATTTAAAACAGATAGAAATATAATATCTGTATTATAGATATTATATAGTTTAATCTGAGAGCCTTATTTTCAGACTCAAGGTATTTTAATGTCATGTGTTTTAATACTGATGGGGTCCTTACAAAAAAGACAGAAGATTTATTCATCAAAATCCAAATGTACCTTTCAATTGAGTTGGCAAGCATTCATCAAGCACCCCTGTGTGCCCAAGACATCAATGGAAATTGGTTCTGGACTTGTTTATACAGAAGACCTGCAATCTCATAAGAGACGTGTTTATCATCAGCCACAGAGCTCGTCTGCTGGCACTGAGTTTGTTCTAAGAGCATTTCATAAATAGAAACAGAGGGAAGTAACCTTTTTCAAAAGGATGACATGCATCTATGGGGATGCAGATTGGGTTCAACCACTTTAAAACATCTCAGGCTTTATTGATATTAATCAAATATCTGATGGAGAAATGCCCTTTTTAAGACACTTATATAAAATAACCCGAGTTTTGTCTATTTATTAGTTGGCAAAGTGACAAGGAGATGGGAGACTTTTCCTAAGCAAAGAGTGGGAGGAACAAAACCTGTTCTAACCTGCCCCCTGGGAGTGCTCTGCTGCCCCTCCTTATTCAGAAAGGAAATTATATTGTTTCAAATGCAGCAATTTCCTTCCATTCTTGAAACAAGCAAACTGTAAACTGCAAAATAGAGGGTGAAAGCATAGTTACTGCTTGCTTCCACTTATTCATACCATATCAATGTCATGTAATTACCTAGTAAGCAGGCAGGATCTTATGCACATTCATCAATGATGGCAACACATAAAAACTGAACGGTGGACACGCCCGCACTCTCCGTCACATTCTGGTGCACGTGGACCTGCTGTGACCAGGGCATCTTGAAGAGGTGACGTCAGTTAAGGTGCTGCCCCGCTGAATCAGGCTGAACTATAATCCAGATACTGGAGTCCCTTATAAGCAGAGTGAATTCAAACACGGAGAGAGAAGAGTTACTGGAAATTGCCGAAAGGCCACGGAACCAGGGGAGAAAGGAGAAGTTGCCACCATGTGTGTTGCTAGGTGCCTGGAGAGCCTAGGACCAAGCATAGTGAGTGGCTGGGACCAGAGCATGACAGTCTTCAAGCAGAAAGCATCACCTTGCTGGCACCTGGACTTTGGATTTCTGATCTCAAAACTGTGAGCCGCTAAATCCTCATGGTTTTAGCCAATGTATTGTATGGTATTGGCTTTAGCAACCAGGAATCTGAGACATAGAGATTAATTTTTTTCTATGTTTTAAAGTGACAAATGGTTTAAGCTTGACAACAGCAGTGTTTCATGGTGGAGGGACCCAATTAAGCAAAAGAGGCAACGCAATTGAGTTTCTGTAGCTGGATGCTGCGACAAGTTGGGGCGCATCAAACGACTCATCTCTAGAACCAGCAGTGAAATATTTCTATCAGTCTGTTAGCCTGGAGAGCACTGGACCAGCGTGCGACGCTAGAACAATCCACAGTCCAGCAAATCTCCACAGAGAAAGGTGGAAAGAGAGTGGAACCATTGGGTCGTTTGAAGTTCAACCAGGTGAGCAGGGCACGGTGACCCAGGCCTCCTGCAAAGGTTACAGGTGAAGACTGGCACTAGGAGTCCAGTCCATCAGCAGAACATCAGGGCTGTGCAATGCCCAGAAGCAAAATGCCCAGAGGCCACGAGTGAGACTGATTTGCTATGAAATAGTGCCATCGCCTCGGAAGGCTTCCGACATAGCTTGGGTGGCAGGAGGAACAGGTGGGTAGTTTCCTAGGAGGGGCCTGGAGCTCTGCAGGTGAACCGAGGGCCAGAGCAGGGGGTTGGAAATGGGGACCATGATGGGGAGACTCAGCTGGGAGTGACACGTTAGGGTTTCTGAGGAGTGTAGCTTGGAAAGCCGGATGGACCTGAGGACTTGGAGGTGGTGAGACAAGGTTCGCAGAGAACCTGGTCCTTCTGAGGGCTTATTTTAACTAACGCTGAACTAACTATGAAGATTGTCCTATTTTTAGCTTCCTATTACAGTTGAGGAAACAAAGCTCACAGAGGTTAAATTACTTTCCCAAGATCACAGAGCTGGTAAGAGTCACCTCTTCCTTCATTCAGCCGATGTTTATAGAACACTCACCATGCTTCAGGAAAAGGAGCTAAGGGGATGAGAAAAATAGACACAGTTCCTGTCCTCATTGAATTTAGACTAGAGGAGGCAGGCACTAGGCTACCAATTACACAAATAATATAGAGTTTTAAAATATGGTGGGTGCTACAGAAGAATAAAATGAAAAGACTCGATTCATTGGGGATTAGAGAAAACCTCCTTTAGGAAGTTGTGCATAAACTGAGATCAGCAGCTTGGCTGGGGAGGAGCCAGCCAAGAACTAGAAGAGTTTACTCCAGGGAGAGGAAATAACCAGTGCCGAGACCCAGAGAGGGAAAGAGCATTTGGCAGAAATGTCAGCAGAGAGGAAGTGCTGGTGGAGGCGAGTCTGGGAGCTAATGCCGGAGCAGTGCTGGTTCCATCCGGCTGCGAGAAGCCTTCCTTCCACGGCAGGGCACACAGGTGGCACCTTCAGTATGCCCTGCAGAGCATAGAATGTGAGCTCTCCTTAAGCCTTGAAACAAAATACAGGCATTGATGACTTATGGATTTTATAAAACTCCAAGGAGGTGCACTGGAAAGGATGGCTGCATTTCACGGTCCATGAGCCTGCCTGGGCATTCGGGAGGTCTTTGGATGATAAATATCCATGTACTTCATACATGATTATGCCTTCGCTTCATGACATTAACTTTCTGACCTTCGCTTCAGCCAAATTGCTAGTTATATGGAGAGAAACTGTTTTCACATAACATGCATACTCTTGCCCCAAATGCAGCCTGGAGAACTTTCGTTAGCATCGTTGTTCTTAGGTTTCCTCAGTTTCGCTTTGCAGAACTTTTCCTCTGCAAGGCAGGCCCGATTTGGAGTAGCCAGAAAACTCGTAAAGTAATCATTAGATTTGGAAATTAATTTTCTGGGGATGGGAGTGTATCCAAGGTAATGGCGGCTGCTAACCCTGCCTTTAAAGAAGAAAAGCAAGTGAGATCACACAGCACAACTAGAAAAGAAATAACACCACAACCTTCAAATTACCTGTAGGAGAAATTACCCAGAAGAGAGGCTCTCGCTCCAGCTATCATGTCGAGTCTTTGTGGGGAATTGGGCCATCCTGAGAAACTGCCCAGAGGTGAGAAAGGAATAGAAGGCTCCAAATCACCCCCAGAAACCAGCAAAAGAAACGAACACAGAAGGGCAGTGGTGGCACTCCCAGGAGGAGCCTGAGCACAAGTTTCCTGGTGGCAGGCTCAGACAAGGGGGGAATAAAGGACAGGCCCTGTAGCAGTTTGGCATTATTTATGAATTCCAAAATTAGATATTGGATTGTGTTTGTGAACTAGTCTTTTCCTTTGGTCATATTAGATTATATTGGATTCAGGGGTTTCACATTTACTTGATTAAATAATGATTAAGGCTTTGATTGGGCCACATCAGTAGGACATTGAGTCCCTGCCTCCTTGGTGGGTGGGGGCTTACTGAGAAACCACACCATAGAGAAGGGAGATTGGAGTTTTGAGCTGGAGTCTGGGAAGTAAACACAGAGGAGTGGAGCAGCTGAGCTGGGAGAGAATCGAGCCCTGGAGCCAGTCACCTGAAAGTGTACAGCTGGCCTTGTGGAGAGAACAAGCAGGTGAGCCTGGAGAGAAATGAGTCCTGGGAAGAGAGGAACCCAGGAAGCCTGAACTCTTGGCAGATGTCGGCAGCCATCTTGCTCCAACACATGGCAACAGATGTTGGTGAGGGAAGTAACTTATGCTTTATGGCCTGGTAACTGTTAGCTTCTACCCCAAATAAATACCCTTTATAAAACCCAACAGATTTCTGATATTTTACATCAGCACCCCCTTGGCTGACTAATACAGGCCCCTTTGGAGACTTGGGAGATAGGAAATGAAGGTGAGGTGGGGAGAATTTTGGGATCCCTGTGAGACAAAAGAGAAATACAAATTAAAGGATAAACAAGCTCTCCAAAAGTCCTCCCCGAAAACCACACACTGCCAGCTGCAGAAGAGGGCTGCCCTGAAGTGATTCAATGACATCATTCCCTGTCCGAAGCATGTGGACACAAATGGTCTTCATCTCTGCATAGCTAGTATGAGAAGAAAACAGGGTAAATCAAAGTATTTCAGGTGATTAAAGTTCCCCTTTCCTGCCCCCCCACAAAAAAAGAAAAGAAAAATGTAGCAGATTTACTCTAAACTCAAACACCCTCAAAAAACAATCTGTAATATTTAAAAAACCATGAATTAAAAACTTCACAAATTAAGAACTATAAGGGATAAGTAAGGCAAATGGTTGGTAGGACTCAAGAAACAAAAGGAAAAATTCTAAAACATTTCCGAAATGAAAGACTAAACTACAAGGTTACAATGAAGAGCAGATTCAAATAAAAACCAACAAGGGCTATTGAAGAAAAGGAGAAAAAGAGCTAATTGAATAAGAATGAAATAAAGAAAGGAGTAAAAAGTGTCAGAGAGAAAGTGTTTGAAATGGACAACAGGAGTTATTGAAGAAAACAAACAATGGAACAGAATTAGTCGATAAAACTACAATAGAAGAAAACATTCCCGAAGTAAAAAAAAACAAACAAAAAACAAAAGGAGATGGGTCTACATCTTGAAAGGACCCACCAGATACCTGGGATAATTTATGCAGAATGATCTTCTTGGAGATGCATCCTGTTAGCACGCTTGGCATTACTGGCTGCTGAAGCTAAAGCCTGCCCCAGGGCTTGCAGGCAGCTGGATCCAAGACCTTGGAGGACAAGACAATTAGACTGACTCCTCAGCAAGACACAAGCAAGACAAAAACCAGGCGATATTTTCAAGAAAATCAAGGAAAAAGAGAAAGTGGACCTATACTTTTTGTCGCAGCCGAGCTGCCCTTGGTCCTGGCGGCTAAGATGAGGAGCTGTAAACTCAGGGGCCGCTATTCTCACCAGCCGCCCTGGCCGCAGGGTGCTGGAGGAGGAGCCTGGCTCCTGGAAAAGATGATGCAGAGAGCAGACAAAGACTGCACAGAATTCACTATCTTTGACTGCAAGAATGGGTAAGTGTGCAACAACACAACTGAAAATGAGCAAGGAAAGGAAAAAAGTAGAGCAAGCTTACTCGTTGCTTAGGTGATAGATGGAGTGAAAGGATACCATTAAAACACGGAGAAGCCAGATTAAAATGAAATCTACGAAAGAAAATACATTTGAAAAATAAAGGATAATTAAATGTACCACAGTGAGAAAGAAATTAGCAAAAATAACACAGTATACATAGTAATATTAAATATTGTGACAAAGTTGACACAAAAATAATGAGTCATATCTATAAATGTAAATGAGCCCAAATCACCTGTTAAAAGAAGAAAAATTCAGTTTGGTCAAGAAAGCAATTATATCTGAATCTATATATAAAATTGTACACAATCACACACCCCTATAATAAAGTAATTCAGAAAATTCCCAAATAAAGGAATGGGCAAAGGTATACCATTTAAATGTAAATAACGAGAAGGAAGGCATTGCAATCCTAATGCCACTCGAAGTAAAATCGAGGCAAAAAGCATGACGTGGACAAAGGACACCTTTTAATGGTAACAGAATATTCACAATGAAGATATCACAAATATAAATACCTTTGTACCAAGTAAGATCATAGCCACCTTTATGCAGAAAAAAACTAACGATGATGTAGGAGATAGAATAATTAATAATAATAACAGACTTTGCCACTGCTTGTAGTATAAGGCACAGCATGTGGACAGAAATTTTATTACAAATGTGACATCATAAGGTTATATAAAGATATATTACAAATAATACTCTCTTATAATGCAATAAGACCAGAAATAAACTTTGTTATTTTAAAAAAGCACTTCCTCCTGTAAATTAAAAAAGAGAAACTAAAGTAACTCTAGGGAAAAAGGGGGAATACAAACCAAAATACAGAATTTATGAAACACAATGTTGAAAAACTGGATATCAGGGAATACTTAAAAGAAGTGACCGTGGCAAAACTCATAATCTTAAACATTTATATCATTAAAAATGGAAGAATGTAAACAGATGAATTAAATTTCCAACTCAATAGGCTAGAAAAAAACTAACAAATCAAAAGAAAGCGCACAAAATAATATGGTAACAATAAAAGTGGAAATTAATGAGGTAGAAAATAGAATAACAATTTATTTAATAAACCTAAATTCTGTTTTTAAAAACAGACAATTCATCAGCTAATTTAATCAATAAAAAGAGAGAAACCACAATTTAGTTACTAAAAAATGTCAAGGGGGAAATCCAACAAGAGAAAAGAGAAACAAAGATACTGAGTGACAACTTGAAAACTTTTGGCAAAAATATTTGAAATGGATAATGGATGATTTTCTAGGAACACACTTACTATAATTGATCCTTTTTGATAGAAAACTTAAATATAACAATTCCAATAGAAGAAATAAAGTTATCATTTAAAACTTTATGATAAAAAGCCAAGGCTTTAGACAGTTTTGGGGGAATTGTTCCAAACTGTAAAAGACCAGATAATTCTATGCTCCTGATCCGTTCTTATTTTCTTAGTGTATTTTTAATTAGGAACGGATGTTGAATTTTGACAGAAGTTTTCAGCCTCGATAATGATAATTGTAAGGCTTTTCTTCTTAGGTCTATTATTTTGGTGCATTATATTAATGGGGTTCCTGACACCAAGGGTATATTATTTCCTTTCAGAGGCTTCGATGTCAATCTTACACTATCTGCATGAAAAGACTTGGGAAGCTTCCCTTTATATTCATGATCTGGAGCAATTTTTGTGGTGCAGAGAAAAACCACAAGTTTCATGCTGTACTTGATTCTTTTTCTAAATTTAGAATTTCAGAAAAATACTTAGAAGCAAAAAACATGTGCATGGTCTCACCATCATGGGGATCCGACAATGGTGGTATTGGTTTGTGTGTGTGTTTTCTCACAAAAACCAGATTCGTGTAATTTTACAACAAAATCTTCCCCAATATTCCCGGAGACTAAATCTTCAAGGGCTGTATAAAATTCCACCGACTACATACATTACGTTTGCTTTCAGCATTCTCCTCCTTTGGCATAAAAGTTGTTTCCAACTTTTCCATGATAAATGCATTATGATTAAAAATTTTTGTACCTGATTTTTTTTGCATTGCTTCTCTGCATTTTTCCTTGGCGTAAAGCATATTTTGAACACTTTAAAGCTTTTGTGATATAATCCCAATTGTCCTTCTAAAAATTCCTGACAGTTTATATTCCCTCTGTCAATCAAGATTTCACTATAAACTTATCAATGCTGGTATTTTAATTTGTTTAAACCTAAGCCAATTTTACTGATTAATAGAGAAGGCGCAGTGGAGTAGTTGCCATTTCCTTGCTAGATTGAGGCTTTTCTGCATACGTTAATGGTTATTTCTATCACATCTATTTGGTTTCTCTGTTAAGGTCTTTCACCCATTTTGCTATTTAGCTATTCTTAACTTAATGATGTGTATTTTTAAAATATGCAAATGGAATTCTTTGTTTATAATATAGATTAAAACTTTTGTGTATTATATTTATAAACTTCAAATTTTAATTATGGTGTTTTTGACGAGGAGTTTTAATATTGACTCTAGCTCCATGCATGCATCTTTTTTGTTTTTGTGGTTTCTTCAGTTGCTTATACATTTAAAATGTGTCCCTTGTTCATGTGCATAGCAAATACTTTCTTCTTTTTTCTGTATAATATTATTTTTCACCCACACGGACATTAGCGTCGGATAGGGGTAAGGAATGAAGTTTACTATTTTTTTCCTTGAACAGGTAACTGATTTTATCAGAAATAACTATTGAGCCATCTGTCCAGTTTTCCAGTGATTTACAAATGCTAATTTATATATATATATATGTTTACATGAAGTGAAACCAGATTCCAGTTTATCTATTTTCATCTCATTGATTTGTTTTTGTTGTTGTCATCGGTATTTAAATATCAGAAGTTTACATTGCTTTTCACACGTTTTTTTCTTATGAAAATGATAAAATTAAAGCATTTGTTGTAAAAACTCGAGAGGTAAAACGAAGACAATAGAAACCACCTACAACCTTACCACCAAGAGATGATCATATTTATTACTTTAATTTATTGTCTGTCAGAATTTTAACTCTATACATTGTCTATTTAATTGTTTGCTTGTGCATTTATTTTATTTTAAACTCCACCTATCCTGTCTTTTTACTGATGGATTGCTGTGATTTTCCACGTCCTGTGATATTCCTCTAACCTCCTCTTATTCTCCCTCACACATTCTTTCGCCATCAAGCCAGCATGGCTTCCGTTGGCTCCCACCCTTGTGTCCTCTATCAGTCTCCCAGCTTGCGGAAATCACCAACTCTATGATATTCCTTGTGTTTCACTAACAAGCTTTCCCTCCCCCTTCCCTCCCTGACCCGGAAGGGAGCTCCCAGAATTTTTCTATTTAATAGTCTCTCCCCTCTTTCTAATTTACGTCCTCTACAGAGGAAGATCTTCCTTGTGTTGGAATGTGCTGGCTCGGAGCTGATCCGATCGTTCCTTATTAAGGACTTCTCTCACCTTATATGTGGTCAACTCCCAGACCTTTTAGCTTTTCCAAGCTCAAGAATTGCAAGATGGTATTAAAACTTAATTGTTAATTAATTTTTAAAAATACGAAGCATCTTTAGCTACAAGGACATAAACACTAAATTATCAGTGGTTGCATAATGGTGGAAATCACTGCATCTCCTGCAAAAACATCTTTGTAAACTAAAGCATTTTCTGCTCAGGAGGCACACAGCTCTGCAAAGGTCAGGAAGCTCATTTTCTTCTAGTCTCGGGCAATAAAAGGGACACAAGTATAGCAAACCTAGCAAACTTCCACAGTAATTTTTGCATGGATGTACAGTGACATAGGAATTCAAATGCAATTATTTAGTATTTATTGTGAAAGAATGTAGTTTATTTGATGTGTCAAGGACCGCAAAGGGAGAGAATTGAGGGAGAGAGGAAGAAAGAGTGGGAGGGAGGGGGGGGGGAGAGAGGAGGAAAGCGAGGACACTTGGTGAAATGTATAAACTTTTGTAATGTGCCTGCATGACTAAAGAATTAAACAGGCTATTCCTGTAGCACTGTGAATTTAAAACCATCTCACAAGCAGCCCCACTGGGAGTGTTTAGGTCCACAATTACAGTAAATGAAGATTCAGAATTAGCAAAAGCATTTCACTTAATTAGAAGCATTAAATAGGTACTTCCCAATGTACAGTTGTGTGCTGACTAAAATGAGAAAAATAGCTGACCCTGAAAACCATTTTATTTGTTCTTTTATTTGTTATATGTAGAGAATTTCTTATACATCCTCCAACTCAAAGATTAAGTAAGATGTAGATAAGGCTAGCAAATAACTTTATTTTTAAAAAGTATGCGAGTGTGTGTATTGCTTCTAGCACACTCGTGTGTTGTGAAGAGTGACAAACCTTATGAAAATGTGTGAAGAAATGACCTGGGGATCGAGTACTGTGCAGGAATTAGAGAAACTTTGCAAAGGGCATCATAGATTTTTTTTTCCATCTCTTTCCTTCCTTTGAAATTATTTTCAAACCCTCACTAACTAATACTGATGATTTTAAATATTAATTGGTGAAGTCAGAGTTTAGGAAAGGGCTGTGGATAGAATCCCTCATCAAATTCCTGTGAAGACTGTGGTAGGGGGGACTGGAAGAGAGAGGAAGAGAGAGAGACAGACAGACAGACAGATGGTGGAGAGAGACAGAGAGCAGCAGAGAGGAAGAGGAGTCGGATTCAGAGACAGACGCCAAGAGCCCTCTGGTTTTACCATTGTTTACTCTCCTGGACTAAAATAGTGCCATCTGTAGAGCTGCATCTTCAGCATTTGAACTGAAATTTCCCAGGTTAAGAGAGGGGTTCGGACTCGGCTTCATTTTTCAAGACCAATATGTGAATGTCGGTGCTGATGGAGACCCCAGCAAGTCCCCCCCGCAGCCCAGCCAGGCCCAGCCCTGCCGCCGGGGCCTCAACGACACAGGCAGCCCCAGCAGGGTCACGGAAGAGGTCTGGTCCCACCGCTGCCCAGTCAGTCTGCCCACAATTCTTCTATCTAGATTATTTTCCATTTCAAATATCACTGAAAAATGGTCCTCACAATCGCAGCGATCAAAGCCCCATGGTTTTCCTGCCATATCTTGATGTAAGTTTGAAAGTAACAGCATCTGCCAAGTCAACAAAATCGATAAGCAAAACATTTAAGTGGCCCAATCCTCCACTGAATCATGAAATGCTTTCCTTTATTGCTGCAGTCACATGGCTGTCCTTGGGTTAAGCATTTGGTTAAATAAATCATTGTGAGATCCAGCGTTTTAAATGCATGAGTATTTCCCACCAAGTTCTTGTACCATAGTTAAAAATAGAAGCTTTCATGAGGACAATTGTTCTTCTTGCAGCTATCACAAAAGTCCTAAAATGATACACTATATTCTAAATCAAGAAACTCATTTACATGTGCAATGTATCTATCATACATGTAGAGATAAAACGTGAGCAAGAAAAAGAGGAATTACATGTCATGGTCTGACAAATTGAGACCAGTTGTGTTGAGCAGGGTGGCAAACCATGGCCCATCTGCTGAATCTGTCCTGTCTGTCTTTGATAATAAAGTTTTATTGGAACACAGACATGCTCATTTGTTGACATATTGCCTGTGGCTGCTTTGGGACTAGAGCAGCAGGGTAGAGTAGTTGTGACGGAGACCACATGAACATGCAAAGCCTACAGCCTTCAGTAGCTGGCCTTTCGTGGAAGAAATGTGCCGAGTCCTGGCGGACTTCCCTGAAGTCAGGAGCACAGGGTCGCCCCAACCCTATCTGCCCTAACTGTGTGGCAGTGAGAGGAATGCTGGGCAGAGGATGGAGCCCAGACACACGTGTCTTTCTGCTCAAGCAACGCCAACACTGAAGGAGCTGCAGTGACCGAGACCCGGGCCGGTCCCGAGATGTCCCGAGGTTCTTCTCAAACACTGTCCCAGTCGGTGCCACGAGAGCCTCTGGAAGCAGGTAAGCCTGTGGGGGCTGCGTCACCTGAGAGATCAGGGCCCAGAGCAGGCAGAGTCTTGCTCTGTGTCACCTGCCCTGTCCCCTTCAGGCCTGGGGCCATATAGCAAGCTGGGTCTCCATGTGTTTTCACTCTGCCTTTCTTTGAAATATAAAGGAAAACAAAATGGCACTCTTTGGTAAAATACATATTTCAGTTTGGTGAGAGGAAAACTAGGGTTTAATTGGCTTCTTCTTGGAGCAATGCGCAACCTAAAACGGACTCAATCTGCTGTCAGGATACGTGGCGGCAAGTTCCTGCTGCCGAGAGGCCTGCTGCCTCTGTGCTCTTAACTAAACGTGCAAGATGTGTTCCAAAAGCCTGGCTTGTCTGGGTGGAGTTTTGCCCAGAGCTAGCGGCCGAGCTGGTGCTGGCCCAGGCTTTTGGAATTCGCACAATTTGAGCACACCAAGGGCTTCTGCGGCTCCCCGGCTCCCCGGGTGGAGCTCTGAGCCTGAGGGCGCGTCCCAGGGCCAGCGGCCTGCTGGGGGGCTCTGCCCCCCGTGTCCCCTCCGTGGAAGGAGATGCTCAACTCCCAGCCTCCTGCAGGGGGCGACGGAGAGGCTGCTTAAGTTTAGCTTCCGGGAGCGCTTGCCCAGGCTCTTTCAGCGCCAGCAGAGGGAATTCCATGCCCTGGCTGCTGCCCGCGCTTTCCTGGTGAAAGCCCCTCGGCGTTTTTGGTGGAGGGAGGAGGTTTGTAACCGGCCATTGTATCTGTAGCTGTTCTCGGCAGAATCAGAGTGAAGCCAATAGTGTGGTTCCAGAGCACACTCCGGCGTAGAAAACTACGAATCAAATCAAACTTCAGGGTGGCAGAACTGGGGGATTTGGAACAGTTTCCATTTAGTAGAAAATAGACGTCTTGGTCACAAAGACCAACGAATGATCCTTTCTTTCGGCAGCTCTCTGCTTTTCCCTGATTTATTAACCACGGTGTTTCTGCCTCAAATCCTGAGAACCTCAATTTTGATGGAAATCTAAAATTAATCAAGTTTTACTAAGCATTTCTAAGTATGAGTGTTATTTGTGTTATAAAGAAAATAGTTTAACAAGAAAACATGAAAAACTGGAAAAATAGTAAATAAGCAGGAATATTCTGGGATTTTAGTGCTGGGATACAATATAGTTTTGCTTAGCGTGTATGTTGATTTGTTTATTTATTCATTTTTACTGGGCTTGCCTATATTTGAATTTTCAGTGTGAATACAAAAGTGAATTTCTAATTTTCCCAGTATAAGACTAATTATTGTTTTGAATATGTGTAAGATATTTTACCACGTATCTTTAACCATAAAGAAATCATCTACATGAAGGTCAGAAACAAACGGTTATTCCTGGTGGAGATAGCACTTTGTCTAATTTGCATTTCCTCCTTCCTACGGGATGGACTGTCCACCTCTTTCTTTCCCAGCCGGTCAAGAGCTCAGCCACCCCAGAGGGTCTTGGGATGGGGGAGAGGCAGCCCCAGAAAGCTGCCTCCTTGAGCAGGCGGAAGTGGGAGAGAGACCTCTGTTTTAAAGGACGGGGCTGGTGGCTCTTACTGCAGAGGTCCTTTAGGAAAGGAGAGATGCTGGAGAAGCCGTGCATTCCTACGCTGCAACTTCTAGGTCCCGGGGGAACTGGCTCTCCAGCTTGTCAGCACAGAGGACCGGAAAGCAAGGAGGACATGGCTGTTGGGCTCACCAAGGATATTAAGCTTCCATGTTCCAAAAAGTTGTCCATAGAAACGTCGTTAGAGAATTAGTGGCACAAGTAATGAGTCTTCTCTATTACCACCACAAAAGAATATGGTTACTTATAAAAATTTATTGATGTATTTTTGAAAATCGGCTCTTTTCCCTTAGACTTGATGTAGTCTGGCCTAAATGAGGAAGAATGGCCTATGTTTTAAAGGCTATTTCCAGTATCATTGTAGAGTAGGTGGTTTGTGATTTCTTTTCTTTGAAATATGTTTTTATATTTATACAAATTTGTATGCATTACTCATATGCCTGCTTATATGTTTTAGCTCTGTTAAAGATTTTTGACAGTTTTTTTTAAATGTTAAAAAAAACCCAAAGCATTCTATTTGAATCAATATTAATCTAGGATTACCCTCAATTTTATAGGTTTGAAATTAAGAACATAAGTTGCAGTATTTTTTTTAAACATTTTGCAAAGTACAAAGCTTTACTCTGATTTGGATATTTTTAGTGCTCTTCAAAATAGGTAAATCCTATTTTAACAACATTTTTAACTGCTGGGGAAAAAACCTACACAGTAGTACTTGTCCATCTGTGTGGAAAAAAAAAGGGGTTTTCTACATAATTTTCTAACATGAAAGCAAAGTTAAACTACTAGTAATGTTAAATCTGAAATGTTATGTTACCTGATATTTCATTTATAAAACGTAATTGTTAGGTGCTGGACACATTTGGGTGATTATTTTTCAATAGCAACCTCAGAATGGCTAATTCCATCCTCATTTTTTCTTCTTCTTCACTATACTGCACCTCCCAGCAGCCTGGCTTTCTATTTATTCCCCGTGGTTTCAGATCCAGAAAGTATTGCCTGGGCTGGGCTGGCCAGGTGGCGGTTCAGGCCTGAGGGGCTGCAGGTGCCACGCCTGGAGCAGCCTCCTGCATTTCGTCTTGCTTCCTGGTATTTTGAGCAGGCCAGCTCTGCTGAGGGTCCTGGGGAAGGCTCCCCTGTGCTCTGGGATTCCAGGCACAGTGAGTGTGCATGGGGGGACTTGCCCCCTCCCCAGATGGCAGGAGACCATTACATGCTCTTGGCTGGAGACTGCTTGCAAGCACGTGTGGGCTCTGTCCACAGCCTGGTTCTGGAGATGGTGCTTCTTGTAGAGGCAGGCATGCCCTAGACGTCCTCACGGACAAGGCCCCATGGGCCAGGGGTTTGGAAGGCAGGAGCTGCCAACTCTGATGGAGCGGATCCCATGGTCACTAGATGGCAGTGCACAACCCGGGATGCACCCCGGGATCTAAACTCCTGGATGCACCCTGGGATGCAAACTCCTGGGTGCACACCTCAGGTTGCAACTCCTGGATGCACACCTGGATGCAACTCCTGGATGCACCCTGGGATGCAAACTCCCGGATGCACACCTGGATGCAAACTCCTGGATGCACACCTCTGGTTGCAACTCCTGGATGCACACCTGGATGCAACTCCTGGATGCACCCTGGGATGCAAACTCCTGGATGCACGCCTGGATGCAAACTCCTGGATGCACACCCTGAATGCACACCTCCGGATGCACACCCCAGGATGCACACCCCAGGAGGCACACCCCAGGATGCACACCCCAGGATGCACACCCCAGGATGCACACCCCAGGAGGCACACCCCAGGAGGCAGAACCCCGATGGGCCCGGCTCGGAGCCTCCTAGCTGGTCCTCGGCGTTCTGGTGGACAAGCCATGACACCACCACCTTCCCAGACGGAGGCAAATTGGTCCAAAGTGACAATGTGCTTTCTTGGGGTGGACGATTCTCTGTGACATCACTGTCTCTGCTCTTCTCCTTGAAGCCCTGACAATCTCAGTATGAGCCTTTAGATTTGCTTCCCCCAAATTTCAAACTGTTGAAGCCTATGTATTTTCCCAAATAATATATTTATATTTCACATAATATATTTAGTTCATAATAGGGCAGTCATGCAGTATTTGTCCTTTGGTGTCTGGCTTGCTTCACTTAACATAATGTCCTCCAAGTTCATCCATGTTCTCATGTTTCACGACTTCATTTCTTCTTACTGCGGCATAATATTCTGTAATGAGCGCAGCCTATGTTTTAATCACTTAAAATGAATTACAATGCAATTCCATATTTGGGTAGCTGGTTCAAATAATAGCAGTGTCTCATTCAAGAATTATCAAACTTTCATTTGCATGGAAGTCCACAATTTTTAAGTGCCACCGCTTACCACTATAACATCAGTTTGAAATAGCTAATGGGCTTTATTTCTTTGTTTGTTTTTTCCTTAGATTTTTACTGGGTGCCTTTGAAAATAAGCAGTCATTTGTTATCTTAATTTATTTCTGAATATTATTGGCTTGGATAAAAACATTTTACTTATAATGACTTGAGATACTTGTTTTATATATATATATATATATATATTTGTTATTCTTGTTTTCTCTGGAGCATAGAGTTGGATAAACTGGTGGTTTGTGACATACTGTTTAAATAATCCTACTATTTTCTTAATAAAAACCATTGGAAAAATGATTTTAAAACGTGTTTGAAGTGCTTGTATATCATATTGAGCAAAGACAGGCTGATATTCTTTTCCTTGAATACCGTCCCAGAAATTCAGCAACCAAGAAGCCTCCCAGCATTTCACATCAAATACGTATTTTCTGAATATTTTTCTTAGCAAAACACTAATGCTTCATGAGTACCATTCTTAGGTAACAAATATTGAGTGCTCCTCATGGCGTGGAAAGTATTCAGTGTCGGTGGCACTCAGCACACGCCAAGAGGAGGAAGACATCCAGTAAGGTCCTGGCTGTTTGTGTGATCATGATAACATGGTAAACAAAACATTGTGCGGCAAATATTCTACTCAGTAAACAAGTCAATGTGACACTGTGGATGGTTGTGCCTTGTGAAAAATATTAATTTGTACTTTATCATGACCTTGATCCAAGGATCTAAAACACTTTTATTAGTAGTACGGTCTATTAAACTTGACATGTTTTTATGCTTTTTACTTTCCAAGCTTCACAAAAGTGTATGGCTATGAGGAAACTGTTGCTCAAATTGCCACCTAAGCAATAGGTCCTTTGGAATTTTGATCTGAGCAGGTATTATTAGGCACAATCATTTTGCTTTAAAAATACAAATCGGGGGGCAGATGTGGCTCAGGTGGTTGGGCGTCCGTCTGCCATATGGAGGGACCTGGGTTCGATCCCCGGGACCTCCTGGTAAAATTAAAAAAAAAAAAAAAATACAAATCACATTATATACACATTATCTTCAATTATTTATTTAAAATACAAGCTAACCTCATTCGACTCATTCTTTCTAGCAATATAAATGCGTGTAGAATAACCATGACCCAAATCATTGGCCACACAAATGCATTTCCTGTTCACAGCTTCGCTGATATGAGTGTTTCATGCCGAAAGATTCCCAGAACAAGAGGCATCCCATTTTGCCCTGAATCATGTAAAACAAAATATAAATACCTTTATGTGTACATGCACATTTCTATGCCTTATGCCTAAACACTCCTCATGTCTGGTTAAGGACCTCTTTGGGGTTTCTTAGCTAAACACAAAATGGCAATTCTTACTTTCACAGTTCATCTTTTCAAAAAAAGCCCTCATCCAAAGCTTTCTCAGGATTTTCTGTATACTTTCCCCTAAATTTTGAACACTTCCATCACAAAAAACAAATATAATACCACAGAATTTTAAATGATGACGGGTATCTGGGGTTTCTGCAGATAGCATTTTTCTCAGGCTTACAGGGTGAGACGGCCATTTGGCTCTACACGACACGAACTAATTAGCAACCGCCGTATATGCAGTTTGTAGTCTGTGCGCACTGGCTCCATGGAAACATTATCTGGACACCAGTGTGGGGTCGTACGTGGGCTGCAAGACGTGCTGCTCATATAAGATCACCTGCGCAGTTCCCCGAGGCTCACCTGGGGACCCTGCCCGGCATCTTCTGCTGCTTTGCAATTGGCGAGGGCAGGGACACAGAGGGTTTTGAAGACCCAGCGCTTGACCTTTGCTGACCTGTCACCTTGACCTCCGTTTTCTTTTGCAGAGCTCCCTTTGCACAGCTCTCGCACGAGCCCTGCTGGCATGGAGAGGTGTCCGTTATCCTGGTGCCGGCGTGAGGACAATGGGGGCAGGGGGGCACGTTAGTGAGCAGCCTGAGCCCAGACACCCCTCGTTCCCAACCTCAGCCCTCAGTCACCTCCACCTGCCTGTACTTGCTGCTTGGTGCTTGTCTGGCAATTTATGACATTTGTGTTATCAATGAAAAAAACTCACAAATCTTCATCGTGTGATCTACGAATAGCTGCTCTTACCATTTAATCGGCCACAGTCGAATAGTCAGGGCAGTGGACGCTCCATGTCTGTATGGGGCCGTGGCATTTAGGGGCTGTCAGGGGTAACCGCACAGCGGCCTTGTCATGGCCACCCTCCTGTGCGCCTGTCGCCAACATAACGGTCAGGAGCGTCGGGCTCCGGGAGAGCAGAGGGCAAGGCCGGGCGGGAAAGGCCACACACACGGGTCAAGGGCAGGAAGACGCTCAGAGAGGCTGCTGGCGCTGGGCTGGCGGCGCGTCCCAGCAGGCCCTCCACGGGCGCTGGCTGCTGAACGCCATATTTCTCTTTCTTCCAGTGACTCACTATCCTGGGATGGTGAGGAGAGGAGTAGAATATAAGTGTATTAAAAACAGAATTGCTTTTCTCTTCGAACAGAAGCCTGAAGTGCGTATGTGGCAGCCCTTGCCTATTTAAAGTCTCGACTGCTTTCGATCCCAGCGTGCCCCGAGCCGCCTTTCTCACGCAATACCGTCACCAAGTGCCGTGTGTTTACTGATGAGCAGGTCACTGCATCTTTACCAGCATAGATACAGGCAGCTATGACCATTCTTTGCAAACACCAAGGAAGGGAAAGAATGCCTACCCGTGTGTGAAATCTGGCCAATTTCGTGGGTGCCTGAGATTATATCCTCTGTGTGTACACGTCTGTACGTAACTCATCGATGCCCACACCCTGGACTGAGGACTCACACACGCAGAGGGCTGCCAGCCAGCAGGTTCCCGCCACCTCGCCGGCAGCAGTCACTTCCAGGGCAGCAAGCTCTGCGTGAGTGCAGAGGTCGGCGTGCTGCGGAGACTCACCTACTGGGTGGCATTCCCAGAGCCTGGCATAGCTTTCTTAACCGGGTACATATAACCGGCACCTGTTCTCAAACAGTAGCCCTCAGTCGCCAAACCTGTCAATTTTGCTTCTCGGTCCCTGAGAATTCCTGCTTAACATACGCAGCATCGGTCCCCAACCTCCAGGGCGGCCCGTGCCCACCAGCCCTGTTAAGGTATTTCTCTCCGCCCCTGGCAGTCGCTAGCTCATCGGGCTGCTGCAAAAGGTGTGTGGGTGCAGCCGTTGTCTGCATTTCTCGGCCTCGCCCTTTCGGATCAGCTCTCTCCATTTTGGAGCCTTTCCTAAGCAGGGCTGATTTCAAGTGCTGTCAAAATCAGAACTAGCACAGTGACCCTCTGAGGCTGATTTATTTTGTTCTCTTTCAAATGCATCTATATCTGAACAATATGCCCACTACTTTCATTAATGCACCTCTGTGTTAATTTGGTGCCATTTTACCATTCTTTTAATACCTGGTGTTTTGAGAAACCAAGATAATCGATAAAGTTCAGGAGTGATTCTAGTAAGTGCAAGGGAAATGTGGGTGCCTACGGATACACTTAGGAATAGCTGCCGTGTGGAAAACCGGTGAGTGCAGAACACGCGGGGTTAATCCCTGCAGCCTGGACTGGAAGGAGAAATGACGATAAGAGGGATAATCATGGTACAGTGAGGCGTCATTACATAATTGCTGCACCTGATGTGGCCTGCTCAGAACGCCCAAGTTCAGGAATCCCAGCCAGGGGCCCATAAAACAATTCTTGCATTTTATGTTTTTCTGCTTATGCTGTTTTATTTCACTCTTTTGGGGGAAAATGTAAAAATAATTTACTGGAGTCAAGATGAGCGCTTACCAAGCACTCTGTAGCCTGTGACTACATGCACATGGCTACCAGACATTTTACTCGTGCGGGAAACTGAGGCAGAGACCCGTTTTTGTTTGCTGACAGTTCCTTGGGGGAAGAAGTCTATTGTGAAATCCTTAAACGCAGCGTGGCCGTGCCAGGGGGTGGCTCGGGGGACAGGCCGACGCTGGGGTTTAGCTCCAAGGTCCCGCTGGATTCAAATTTACACGCACGGGCAGTCTGTCAGCTTTTCCCAGGGAGTAGAGTCCGTCGTTCCTTCCAAGAAGACACACCAACGCCTGGAGGCAGGGGCCGCCGTCGTCCCCAGCGCACTCGTCTGGGGGCTCTGCTGCGTGGCCGTGGCCTGGCGAGCCTCGCGGTGGTCAGGACTCCTCTGAGCCCTCTGCGGCACGGTGCGCTGGGTGCTCGCGGCCCCCTGGGGGGACCAGCAAGTGCTTTTGGGTCCCCCCTTTCCCAGATGGGGAGATGGTCGCAGAGCGAAGCCAAGGCCGCCAGGCAGCTGGAGGCGGCCAGGAGCCAGGCCCAGGGCACGGGGCAGGCCGCACCCGGGCGGGCTGGGGAGGTCCGCTCCGGGGCCCGACGTGCCCTCTGCAGCCTCCGCAGCGCGCTCGCGCTCTCCTGCCCTCAGGGTCCTCTCTCCAAGGGCCTCCCGGGCTCGTCAGGGGCGCACTGGGGGCTCACAGCGCCCGCCTGAAGCTCGGCAGCCCTGGGACAAGGCGAGGGCCCTCCCGGGAGGCATGGAGGAGGCTGCAGGCCGCCAGCCCCTTCCTGTGCAGCGCCGTCCAGCGACCTCACCGAGGACCCGGCCGTCCTCTCCGTCTTCACCTTGGTGGAGGCTTCTCTGGTCCCAGGGGACTCGCTGCCCTGCCACCCCGCCAGCCCCTGCCTTTCCGAGCCTGCGCTGGGCCTGCAGGTGCGGCGTTCCTGCGGCAGCTGTGCCATCACTGCGGGGCCCACAGGCGGCGCCGGGACCGCGGCCAGGGGCAGCCCCTGCAGCTGAGCATGGACGCATGTGCATCCTCGGTGGAAGGCCCGTGTCCCTGACAGCCCTGGCTTGGACTGGTCACGCGTGCGGTGTTGTGTGCAGCAAGATGCCATGCTAATGCGCTGTGTGCAGGCGTGTGCATTTGCTGAGTGTGCATGTGTGTGTCTGAAAGGCAGTAGAACTTTTCCTTTAATGACTTTCTCTCTCCCTGAGCAACTGGCGTTAAGGATTGTTTTAGTCTAGTATTGTAAAACCTCCTGGGCAATTACACACACACTTGTACACACATACACATACGCTCTACACATGCACACACACGTATGTACTTACTGAAGTCGAGCTTCTCTCCTAAGTAGAAACCAATTCTAATGCGGATGCCTTCGGTAACGGTGGCCTCGTCTTCCTTCCGTCTCCACATTCCTTTTATGCTTCCCTAGTGGGACGCTCTCAGCACGCATTCTGCTCTAGTTACGCCTTTTTAGTGCATCACTCTCGGATTTACTGCTTAGGCTTTCCCACCACCACTTATCTGCCTTCCTCGTCTCTGTTTTGAGTGTCCACTGCACACTTTTAGGGGGCGACGGTTGCCCCTCTCTAGGGCCAGCTCCATCCTTGGTAGAAGGTTCCACATCCTTCCACTCACATCAGCCACCGCAGAAATCCTTTCAGAGCTCCACAGTGAGCTCTGGGTGGGGTCACTGTGTCCCCATCGCCACGGAAGATGCCGGGTCCTCAGAGCGGTCCACATCGTGGTGGGGAGTGTTAGGACTTTAGGATTTTATGTCATGGGCTGTGACTGTCTTCCCTCGACGCCTGGCCCCTGGATGTTTCCCGCGTGGATTTGCAATCAGCCGTGAGCTCTGCTACCTGGGGCGGTGTCACCACCGGCCTAAAGTGCCGAGCTGGGCCCCGGGCTGCCGCGGGCTTTGAATCCGCACCGTCCAGCTCCGAGGCTGTAGCTTCAGGGCGCTGCCTTGCAGCTCCATTGACAAATATTTTCAGAGAGACGGGAGATGCAATTCTCTCTTATTTTGTATGCACAAAATAACAACCACTTAACTGTTAACTCTGTTTTAATAGTGCCTTGAGATGAATCTAAGAAAAATACACTTCAAATGCAGCATCCCTGTCATACATAATGGATTATGATGGCGCTGCATTTGTGCTGAGATGTATTGGAGACGTTCGGCCGGAGTGCAATTGAAATGCGCACATTTGTCTCTATGTGTGTTCATGTATTTTCAAAACGCCTGATACGCTGGGAATGAGAGATTCATTTTTATGAGTTACAAAACACTTGAATTTATTTAAAATATAAAGAGAAGTTGTTAATAGCACACTAAGTAGAAAGTTAACCTTTATCTCTGCCTCATTTAAAAATCATAATATAAATTTTATTTTACTGTGTTAACAAATTCATTCGACATTAAAAATATACCTAATATTATTTTAGCTGCATAGTGGTATATTGATATTGTACACATGTGTTTTCTTAAGATTATCTATGGATATATATATAATTGGATATCATATATAAATGACATGTATTATATGTATGTGATTATGTGGAATACAATAGATGCCATTTTACATTTAATTCACTTTTACCACATAATAAAAAAAAAAAAAGTCATGAAAAAAACTGATACTACCCAAAACTAGAGATTTTAAAAATTAATCTATGGGAAGCAGATGTGGCTCAACCACTTGGGCACCCACCTACCACAAAGGAGGTCCCTGGTCAGGTCCCGGTGCCTCCTGAAAGAAGACAAGCAGACGCCGCCTTCTGCCACAACAAGCAGAGGCCACGAGCCAGCAGACGCCACAGTGCACAGGGAGCAGATGTGGCTCAGGCTGTTGGGCACTCGCCTCCCACGTGGGACGTCCCGGGTTCGGTTCCCGGTTCCTCCTGAAGAAGGCAAGCAAACAATGAGCAGACAGACGAGAGAGCCATCAGGGCAGGGGGGATAAAAAAAGTAAAATAAAAAATAAATCTTTAAAAAAAATTAATCTAGCTCTTTGTCATAGTATTTTTTTCCCAGAACTCAAGAAATATTATTTTCTGTCCCCTTGGAAAATACCGAATCACAAGCGCGACTGCCTTTTGGATTCATGTTTAAGACTTTGGGACTTCAGAGGCCCGTCGGGTGGGTGGGCAGCCCCAGTGTGCCCGCTGCTGTGGTGCCCCGGGCAGGAGCTAGAGCAGGTGCGGGGTCCCGTGGCTGGGGGGTGTGGGGCCGCTGGCTGCTGGGAGCAGAGGCGTCAGCAGTGATGGCCCTCCCCCAGCTGCCGAAGGCCAGGCTCAGAGTTTCAGTTCAGTCACGAGGGGGAAGAACAGCTTTCGGCCTCTTTTCCCAGAGTGTCTACCTTTTTAGGAGTCTGTCAGTGACCCATGGCCACAGGTGGGCACCCTGGGGGTGGCTGGGGCACCCAGGACCTCGAGGGCTCCCCGTTTCTTCCCCTGTGAAAGGACAAGTTTTCCGAGGTAAACCATAATGTGCTTTTCAGCTGTGTGCCTCAGCACCTGTTAAAGAAAAGCCAGACTTTTCCTTGAAAATATTTATGTAGGTTGAGGATGAAAATAAGCTGTAAGGTCTGAGGCAGAAAACAGTTTTTCATTGACCCTAAGCCTCATCAGAGTGGAAGTCATCCCTGCAACTTGCACCAGCCCTGGATAAAGGGGGCGTGGCAAATGGAGCACCTGAAGGGTTATTCCCCTCGTTCAGGTGTAGCTGGAGATGAGGCCCACTCAATAGGCTTGTAGGACTTGGCTGATTTTTTCTTCTGGATGAAAATGAAGGCAAGTTCAAAGCTGGAACACGCTCCAGTGATACCTCTGACCCTGCCAGAACCTCTAAGCTTCCTACCACCCATTTTCTTCCTTGTAATGACACCAAAAGACCCAGGATCTTGTAAAGTGAAATTGAAATCTGCAGCGAGGCAGTACTTTGGCTATTAAAATGATTTTTTTTTCGTAATGGAGTACTGCCAGTCCAACCATTTGTGAATTGCAATTAAAATCTGAAGCCGGCAGCACTTTTGCAATTAAAACTGGCATTTAAAAAAAAAATTCTGCACCAATCTAGATAATTAGATAGGAAGTAAAATACCCATTTATTACGCATGTGGATGAGTACGAGGAAATAATTTGAAATTTATTATTCAAGATATTCTCTTTTTTAACGAGGAATATGCTAAATACTGGGGCAAAACAAATTGTTTTCATATTCCATACAATTGACCCTACTTTAGAGAACTGATATTAGATATTTAAGTCATCAAGTTTTTTTTTTCTTTCTCTATTTTTCACTTTTGTTTTTACTCTTTGTTTTAAAGGTAAACTATGATGGTCCTAAATCTGTTAGAATACATATGAAAACTACCAATATCTTAGGCTATCAACTGGCGAATCATTTAGCCACACTTAGTAGAGCATCTGCAATTAAATTCTGCACCTGAAAAGTTTTAAGATACATGAGAATTATCTTCACTAATTAAAGATATTTGAAAATGGAGTTCTCAAAACTGTCCTAGAGACTGGGTGATGTGGCAAAGAGCCACTAAGACCCCCGTGACAAACTCTTTCCTCCTGGTGACATCACATCTTCAGTCTGCAAGAAGTGACCTACCGAGCATCACTGTTCATAACCACCTTAGATTGCCGTGGATGGTGGGTTTTGGGCTCTTGGCTGATACCTTTATCAGGATTTAGAAAATCCAGACTTGGCTGACAGCTCAAATGAACGTACACAGACCTGCCTATGTGTTCTTCACTCAGTACTTGTGTTAAAGCCTGTAGAAATTTGATCTGCATTTAGCATTTTTACATTGTTGTTCTCTATATTTATCTCCCTCTGCAGGTAAAGTCATCCTCAAAATTATTTTTTTTTCAGCATCTGGTATTTCTAAAGGTGACACAGAACTAGGTTATCCGAGTCTGGGTTGTTTAGTGAGTCAAAAAATCGATAAACCCACGTTGTTTTTCTTCCTCAGCCAGAACGTGTGCTCCTCATTTCCTCTCTAATCTGAATGTTCTTTCTGTCTTGTTTCTCTATCTTAAAATACTTGAATTTGCATATTGTCTTCTACAAATAAGTTCGTAGCTTGGGTGTTGAGTTCAGTATCGATCGTTTTCAAAATGAAGGCATTAACCAGACATTCTCCAAGCTTTGTGCTACTCCCTACTGATCTGTTTCTACTGAGATATTTTATATGAGAGAAAAACAAGTTCTGAGGCTATGAGCAAGGGGAGACTTCTAAGTGAAACAACTTCCTCACGAGTGGAATTTTGTGTTTTATGCATATTCCAGAGAGGGAAAATATTTGAAAAGAGGTCTTTCCAAATAACTCCAAAAGAGAGTGTGTGGAACTGGACTTAGAGCTCTACCCTGCAGGGACAGGCTAGGGAGAGGAAGGTGCCGTGCTGGGGAGCAGCCGAGATGCCTTGCAGAAGCCGAGCATGGACCTGAAGGCCGTGCCATGGTGGATGGAGAGGGGGATTGAATGGACTAGGGCTCAGAATTCAAAACGCCATTGTTAACTAAAGAGCCCAATTAACATCTGATTAAAATGGACCACACGTTAGAGCAATCCCCCTGTGATCTCAGGCCTCTTATGCAATTAAGGGTAGTCATTGGAATTATAGGCTTCCTTGTATGGCCAAGAAGCTCCTTGGAATAGCCAGCTAATGTGATTCTGCCTTGGTAGCTCAAGCGCTTTTTCACTCTACTTATCTTATCTTGCTCTGAATTTACAGAATTAGAAATACGAGCCATAATGGGAGGAACACGAATTCCCTGATTTACTAAATCCATACATTAACTTTAAAATACTTTGGTTTCTAACTCTTGTTCCATGATTTTCACTTTTGTTACTACACAGCCTTCTCCAGTTTTTCTTTCCTAACCGTATCTATATTTTTGAGATACAATTCACATAGCATAAAATTTACCCATTTAAATTCAGACACAATTCAGTGAATCAGCACTAGCTGTTTCCAAAAAGTCCCACTCCCCTCGGCCCCTGGTCACAACTACACTATTAATATTTTGTGTCTCTATGGATTTGCCTGTTCTGGATGTTTCCTATGAATGGGGTCATACAATGTGCAACCTTTTGTTTCTAGTTCTGTCGCTGCATAATTTTCTTGACTATTTTGTTTGATTTTCTATACAGCCTTGTACTTTTCCAGATCTAAGAAGCCTACAGCATCACTTTATTGCATTCATTCGTGATCTCTTTACAGCTCTTGCTGTCACGCGTTCGCCCATGTCAGCGCTATGTTCTAGTGTTGCCTCTCCGAAACCGCCTCTTCTCTCTTTCTAACGCTTTCCGTTGGAATCTCCATCTGGTCCGCTCTGAAAGCAGCACGTTCTGCCCTGCACTGAGATGTGGAGAGCTGGCCTTGTCTGCCAAGGGCCCCCTGGATTCTGCTGCCGTCCCTTGGCCAAGAAAGACTTGGGCCCCTACAGAAAACCACTGACACCTGTTCAGGATCCACCAACCATCTTGTCAAAAGGAATTTCCATTCGAGTATCCTCGGCAAATATATTAAAAGTTCAGAGGTTGATTGGAATATCATTTATAGAGGAAAGGATATTTCTTCGTTGAACAAGAAAATAGAGCTTGAAGTGCAGGCCCCTGGGAATTGCTTTGGGGCTTTCTGAGTGGGAATGGTTGGTGACACCTTTGTAAAGCAAACGCTTGTTTCCCCTGTTTCCTAAGCCCACGAGGAGTAAGGCCAGCGATGAAGAAGAGGTTTGCCGTCCGGGCCTCTGGACCTCGACTTCTGGGCTGTTGCCCTTAGTATACTGTGGAGTGATCTGGGTGTGCTGTGCCCATCAAAGCCCCATCGATACCAGTTTACTGATATCAATAATAATCTGTTTCCCAGTGGATCGGCGTTCCCAGGCAGGGGCTCCCTGAGCCTCTCAGCAGAGGTGTCAATGAAACTGACTGCCGCTCTCAGGCTATTGACAGTTATTAAAAATGACCTTGGCGTAATTTCATGCCCATCGAAGCAGAGACCATGTGCCGGGGACTGTGAATTATGGGAAGGAGAGCTCGGCCTGGTGCCGCGGGGAGGGGCGGGTCTGCAGCTCCCAAGAGGATGCGTTTGCTGGGCTGCTGCTTCCCCTAGAGCAGTGTGTGCTCTCGCCTCTTCGGGCATAACTGGAGCTGCGTGGAGCTCGGGTGCGTGTGCTGAGAGCCCTCACAGCACATCATCTCGACGGGCAATGTGGTGCGAAATATCACGAGCCCTGCTGAAGGCGCCGAAGACATCTAGCATGCACGGGCCCGTGGGTCCCAGCGGATGCTCTCTGCTCCCTGGTATACAGAGGGCAGCCGATCAAGAACTCTTTCCCACTTGCTCCTGCCACTTTGTAAGTGCAGCCGCCTGGTGCTCTTTTGAAGCACTGCTTTCCTCCGTGCTGCACCCAAGGCTCGCCGTGGGCTGTACACAGCCCCGTTCGTGTCCTTGGAACGCCGCAGCGGGGAGAGGCCTGATGGCAAAACAGTCTTACAATTGTAACTAACACTCAGAAATGTGTTTCTCCCTCTCTGTGTGCACTGGGCAACTGTGTAGACGGAAATGGGTAGAGGCAGTCGGAAACGGATCATTTTTAAGAAACACTAACAGCTTTGAGATGAACTAAATTGCGTGACCTTCTCTGGAGCGACGGAGAGGTGGATTCTGAAAATGCTGTGTGCATCTAACTCCTGTTCAGGCGTATCCCTACTTCTACCAGCCTGTAGACCACTGAGCTTTCATTTATGAAGAAACATATTCCTTCTAAAATAAAATTACTGGACCCCTGGCTAAATCCTAAGCTAGTTAAGATCCTTCTCCTCTTTTTTAGCAGGTTTCCCTCAGGTAATTGTAAAGATCTAGGGACATTCCCCCAGTTTTATCAAATAATGATTTCTTCTATCATGATATTTTTGAGTAGATAGCAGTAATGGTTTAGAGAAAAAAATCAGAACAGTTTCTTACGTTGCGGATTTATAATGATTGAGACTGAAAAGTGAAGCAAACAAGACAGAACAGGCTCTACATTAGAAGTGCGTGCAGTTGACAGGCGATAACAGAGGCATTTCGTGGGGTGATGAATTTCAAGTGGTGAGGGCGTATGTGTGACTCGGTCGTGTCTGTGCTCCAACCACATATTTAAGGAACTTCTCATTGGGGTTCGGGATTGGTTCTCATCACGGGGCTCAAAGAATGGCCTCGTGGTCTTTGCCTTATCAGTGTAGTGCCAGCCCGTGTGCACGTGTGTGTGCATGGGTGTGCACGGGTGTGCACTTTTATGTGTGTGCACGTGTGTGTGCGAGTGTACGTGGTTATGTGTGTGCATATCTGTGCACACGCACACACTTCCACTGTATGTATAGACAGATCACACACACACACACACACAGTGCTATAATCCAGTGACATCCAAGCTTTCTTCGGGCACAGCACACATAGAAGCACATATTTGTTTGGCAAACCAAAGTCAGCTGGAAGGCACTGGAGCCTATCTGAAGCCTCTGGAAGCTGGAGGAGACTGGCCTGGGGCCTGGCTGCTGGAGGTTTCGGGGCTTTTCAGTTTGAGCTCTGCCCTAACGTCTGTGAGCCCCAGTCAGTACTCTTTATCTGGCATTCCAACTAAGTCATACCCCTTCTTCAATAGCCAGCTCAAGGTCCATCTCCATAGCAGCCTCACCTAGGGACAGCTGGTCAACCTGAATGACCCAGGCCCTGGATGAATGAGTGGCGTTCAGAGGCACAGCCCCCCGTGGAGGCAGGGGGCTCCAACGACATGCCATCTAGCTACCTATCCTGCAATACCCCACCCCACCCCTGCCAAAAACCGAGGCTCAGCGGCATAAAACTACAACAATTACTTTATCATTCATGTTTCTATGAATTCAAATTTAGGAAAAAGAGCTGTGCAGCTGTACCTCAGGATCTTATATATGTTCCCCTTTCCCTCTAAGCACTTCTATTTAGTGCCCACCAAAATGGGTTTTGATATTTATTTCCCCTTGCTCAAGGGGAGAGACAGGGACCACATTTTTACTTTGAGGATCTTGTACTAATTAATTACACATTAGCTAATAGCTACATACCAGGTGGAAAACGTGATGTGCATTCCACTAAAAAGTGCAACATCACGGCTTGGCTCCTTGGCACCCTCACCCCTCAGAAGGCATCTGTCCTTCATTCGAGAATTCTTGAACACACTCACTGTGTTAGTTTCCTAGGCTATTCAACGAAAGTACCAGGAAATGCGTTAGGCTGAACGACAGGAGTTTATTTGCTCACTGTTAGAGTCCAGGAAATGTCCAAATCAAGGCATCATCAAGGAGATGGTTTCTTTCCAAAGACTGGCTGCCGGCGATCCTGGGCTCCTCTGCCACATGGCCAGGCACATGGCGGCATCTGCTGGCCTCTCCCTTCTCTTCCAGGTTTTGTTGATTTCAGCTTCTGGCTTCCATGGTTTTCTCTCTGTGTGTCTGATCCAGTAATAGGATTAAGGCCCATCCTGATGGGGCTGGGCCCCCCTTAACTGAAGTCGCCTCATCGTAAAGTCCTGCTTACAATGTGTTCACACCCACAGGAGTGGATTAGGCGTGAGAACCTGCTTTCCTGGGGTATATACGGCTTCAAACCACCACACACGCGTGTCCCTGAATCCGAATAAAAGTAAGTACAGTATATCTTAGAAGTTAGAACACAGCTTCTAAGTAGAAATGGGCAAAATGGGGAAAGTGAAAAGATGTCTAGTCTTCCTAGATAAACAAAGGCATCAGGGCCAGACGCTCCAGTGAAGAGATGGTCCAAAGCCTAAGGGCGTTTTCCACATGCAAACCATTTACACTGCTCCACGGGCACTTGCTTGTTTGTTTATTTTTTGTATGTTGTATTTTATTTTTATTATTTTTAATTGTTTTATTTTTTAAAGAGGCTTTAGATTACAAAAATATATCAGGGATTCCCGTATGTCCTACTTCCTCTCCCTCCCACATCAACAGCATCCTTCATTAGCGTGGCACATTTGTTACAACTGATGAACACATATTGGAGCAGTGCCACTAAGTGTGGACTACAGTTTACATTAAAGCTCACACTCTGTCCTGCACAATTTTGTAGGTTATGACAAAATATACAATGGCCTGTATCCATCACTGCAAAGTCATTTAGAGAAACTCCAATGTCCCCAAAATGCCCCCATATACACCTATTCTTCCCTCTCCCACCCCTCAGAACCTCTGGTGGCCACTGCCTTTACATCAATGATAAGAGTTCTTCCATTGCTAGAGTAATAATAAGTCTATAGTAGAATAATAATAAGTCTACTTCAGTCCATTGTTCATTCCCCAATCTTGAGGATTTGGGGATGATGATGCCCACTCTGCTTCTAATTGAGAGGGTTCTTAGATCCCATGGGGCAGATGGATGGACTCTCTTGCTTGCAGTTGCAGACTCTCTCTGTTCCTTGGGATGGGTGTTGTCCACCATCACCTCCTTATTAGTTGTCCTGGGTGAGTCCAATGAACTGGAGAATGAGTGTTGCAACTCTGCTGAAATTCTGGGCTCAACTGGCACATGGATGGATCAAATATTTAAGTCTCTGGTACATATATTTATTAAGTATAGTGCTAATTATAGGCTCAAGTAAAAGAGGCAGAAGAACCAGGTGTCTCTAACCTATAAATGACTGACCTAAGACATTTAACAAGGTCACAGGCAGCACCTTTCCCACCCCTCTCTCACCATCATTAATTCCTTTAAGCAATAGAAGAGTGGATGGAACTGAAATTCTGAGCTCATGCACTAGAGATAAGGAGAAGGAAAAACAAATATGAAATAAAATCTATACTCAGAAATAATGGGGAAAATATTAATTGGCAAAGGGTCATCCATACTGTATTGAAACAAGTGAAAACCCTGGAAAGAACATTCTATGCTTAAGCAAGATGAAAAGAAATAACATGACAGCAATACAAAACCTTCTACAGAGTAAAAGGAAACTATAGACAAAATGTTCACTTTAAAAGAAAACACAAGATTGGAACAGAAGAAGATGCTTTAGGATTGCTTCACTGAAAAACTTGATAAGAATGTGGATTTGAAAGTCAATAAAATAAGGACTCTGCACCAAGATGATAAAACAAGAAAAAGAGATGATAAGGAAGATTTTGGGCCTAAGGAAATAAATTGAATAACAAGGCAATATAATTACAGAAATTAACACTGGAATAGACCAAACATAACTTAAATGAGATAGTTTCAGTGAATGCAGATGAAAAGGAGAGGATGTTAAATCCAGGGGAGAGGCAACTAGACGTAGAAGTCAGACGAAGATCAGCCAACATGAGAATAATTGTTGTCTCTGAAAGAGACACCAAAATATGACTCGTACAGTACATTCAGAGCTATGAGAATTTCTCTGAAGTTAATAAAGAATGGTTTCTGCTGATTGGAAAGTACTTCATTTTCCAAAAAATAGACAGCATTTATAAACTGGACACCACACCAGCATGTCTTGTTATTTCATTAACTTTAAAGATGAGAAAATTTTCAAGCATCCAGGTAAGAAAATAAATCAAATTAACTAAAAGTGAAAAATATCAAGTTGACTACAGAATTCTCTATCACCAGAGGAAAATGAAGCTGTATCTACCAAAGTTTAAAGAAATGACAACTTGACCTAGTGCTATTACCTTGAGTCAAACTACCATTCAAATATGAAAGAAACAGATATATCTTAAACATGAAAAAGTCTGAGAAAGCATACATAATCCATACCTGGGCACGGAGGAAGATAGCTGTCAAAGAAATCTAGTTATATTGGTTAGAACCTGTGTCTGGTAGCAAATAATTTTTACAGTATTAATAGTGGTGTAGTAAAATAAAAAGCCCAGAGATGGGGAGACTAAAGCATCCATTGCATCTTGACAATATATTCATTAATCTAGGGTCCTTTTATCTTTCTGCTCTTCTACTCTAAGTGTGTTATTTCAGTCTTAAAGGTTACCTCATGATCAAAAGATGGCTGCTGAAGCAACAGCCATCGAGTCCATTTTTCCAGCAAGAAGAATGGAAAGGACCAAGGGCAAAAGTCATGCCACTCAACACTCTTTTCTTTTTTAACACAAATCAATTTTATTGATACATATTAATGAAGCATACAATCCATCCAAAATGTACAATCAGTGGTTTTTGGTAGAATCACATAGTTGTGCATTCATAACTTGAATCATTCTTAGAATATTTTCATTATTTCAGTAATAATAATAATAAAACAAAAACAGACAAATAAACACTTTGCAATCTCAACACTATCCCTGCTGTACATAGCTGCTATTTCTGTCTATGCTTGCTTATTTATTTATTTTAAAGCCATTTTATTGAGATATATTCATATTCTGCACAATCTATCCAAAGTGTATAATCAAAATGTTGTGCATTCACCACAAAAAATTTAGAACAATTTCATTACTCCAAAAAGGAAAACTCCGCACCCCTTAATAGTCACCTCTCAATCCCTCTGCCCTTCCCGAGCCCTATATAACAACTAACCTAATTTCATCTTTATAAATTGATTAATATTTACATTTTACATAAATGGAATCATACAATATGCAGTTCTTTGTGTCTGGTTTCTTTCACCTAGCATACTATTTGCTTGTTTGGTCTGAGATTAACATCTTGAAAAATTAACCTACATTTGTTCAGTTTCAAAGAAAAACAGTTTTATATGTGCACTATTACCCATATTCATATCTCACATGAGGTTTCCAATGCTCTAGGGTCCCATGTTATATTTTTCAGCTTTTCTCTAGTAATATACATGCCCTCAGGCTCTCCCTCTCAACACTGTCATACCCATATAATAGCACTGCTAGTCACAAGCACAGTCCACACTCTTTCCTAAGGACCTTTCCTGTAAACCACAGAGGTGAAAGAAGGGAGGAAAGAAGGAAGGGTGTTTGCTCTAACCTAGTAGACTTTCCATTCTCTCATTAGCCTTCCTGACTCCATTCCCCACTCCTCCACTCTGTGTGAGCCACGAGCCTTCATTTCTTAGGGATGACAGAACAAAATACATACGCTGGGTGGATTTAACCAGGATCGAATCCCGGTGAAGACAGGAGGAGAAGGATGAGAAGGCAGGAAACAGACACAGAGAATTGCCCAGCGAATGGACACAAAAACAGCAAGAGGGGGGTATAAATGGATAAAAGTAAATAAATAAATAAATGTTTGAACTACAGAAATGTGTTGCCTCACAGCTCTGGAGCCTAGAAGGCCAAATCAAGCAATCAAGCAGGCCACACCCCCTGAAACTTGGAGGGTCCTGGCAGTGGCTGGCTGGCCAGTGAGCCATGGCTACCTCTTTCCTCTGCCTCCTGCCGTTGTGCCTAAATTTCCTCTCCTTATTCAGTTAGAATCCAGCCTATTCCAGTGTGGCCCTCACTTAGCAAATAGCATCTTCAAAGATTTATCACAGGTTTGGGGGTTAGGATTGATCCCCTTTTGTGGGGACTCAATTGAATCCATAACACCACTCTCATCAGATTTTTTCCATCCACTCTTCTGAAATCTAACTTGGCCAAACTTCCATTCTAATTGGAGTAGACTTCTCAACAGCGTTTGTCGAGGGGAATCGTCCTCCTGGAAACTTTGCCCTGGGGTCCTCCCTCCCTGTGTCCTTCCAGGCTTTCTGCTAGCTCCACCTCTGTCTGACTTCCACCTTTTAAAGTCCCCGGGCTCCTGCCCTCAGACCTCTCCTCTGCAAATCTACATTTCTTCTGAAAAACGTCTTCAATACGCTCAGAGATCCAACAACCCTGTTGCCAGCACTGCCCTTGCCCCGAGTCCCAGGCCCCATTGCCCAGCGGCCTACCCTACATCCCCATCCCTATGTCCCAGGCAGCACACACTTTATTTGGAGGAAACCTAATGCTTGATTTTCCCCACCCCAAAAAATCTGTTCCCTCTAAATTCTTAATATGTTAATTAGTAGCACTGTCATTTCCCAGTTCGCTCCGGGCCAAAACCACAAAGGCATCTTTGATTCCTTTCTCCCTCAGTGTCTAGTCCTTCAGCTCTGCCTAGGAAGTCTACTCCCAGTCTTCCCACCTGTCCCCAGCCTGCCTCAATTGCCCTAGTCTAATAGCTGGTGTCTGTGTGTCCACTTATCCCCTTCGACTTCACATGGCAGCTATACCAGGTGAAACGCCTCAAAGGCTTTCCAGTGAGCCAGGAACAGAAATAAAATTCTTACCGCCCATTGCCAAGCAGCAAATGGTCTGGGCCCTGCCCATCTTTGGGTTGATTCTCTACCGCCTTCTACCACTTACTCTCCTCTTGCCTCGTGGGCTTTTTTCTGTGCTCCAGCAGCCACTCAGCACTGTCTCAAGGCTAAGTTCCTTCTCTCCATCTTCACCTGATTCAACCTTTCGCCATGCTTAGGGCCTTCTCAAAAGCCATCTCTTAGAAAAATTTAAAAAAAAATAGGGAAAAAAAAGAACAAAAAGCCATCTCTTCAGAGAGGAAGATAAGGCCTAGCTAGCTACGATTGCTGTCCCATTACTCAGTCAGCCTCTATCCATTTATGTCGCTTTTTTTGCTCCAGAGCACCCATTGTTCCTTGGTTTTATGTTGCATTTCACTTCTCTCTTGGTTCATCGTTTTTATCCAGGCTGCACAGGGCAGGCATTTCCACTCCTGGCAGGTGGAGCCCTAGTACTGGTGAATAACAGCGCAAGAAATGGAGGCACAGCGCCAGTGGCCAGGCAGTAAACTCAGGAAGGGGAGCAGTTCTGAGGCAAGCGGCTGTCTTTCATCTGGATAAAAACGAAGCTATTCATATTATAAAGAGAGGTATAAAATGACCACGGATGGGTGAGATTGTTTTGTCCATAATCTCCACTTGGCCTTTTGGAAAGCAATTTAAACTCATATTATTATTATATATGCTTCTGGTGTGAATTTTACTCATCCTATTCAACTACTTCTAGAACGAGTGAAACTGAAAGCCTGAGAGGCTTTTCCTGGATATACAGTGTCTTTACTCTTACAACCTTAATATTTTTAAAATTAAGTTTTGTGGAAAATGTAGTCTGTATAGGAATACTTACATGTTACATGGGTAGGTTAAATTTTTATTATAGCTATTTAGAGTGGCATAGTGACATGGACAATTCCCAGTGATACGTAATCCAAAAATTGCTTGTAATTGAACAGGCAATTTAGAAATCCTTTCCTTGAGTGTGGATGCTGCTGATTTGTAATTTAATTTAATGCGATCGGCATTGAGCAGGCACATTAAATGCAGCAACATGCTAGGTCCTATTTGTGAGATTCAGGAGATGGGATAAAACGTGAAAGTCAAGGATTACACACCAGGTACTTGAGGCTCATTGGGTAAACAATGTGTAAAACCAGGAAATTGCTGGAATGTGGGAAATCAGTTACATAGAGGCCCTTGGGTCTGCATTTCCAGGGTTACATACAGCTGAAGAGAGAAGCCAGGTGTGAGGCGACCAAGAAGCAAAGGCAGAAACCAGATGGATGGACATCGAAAAAGCATCAGCTAGCTTCTTACAAAGCTGAGCACAGGCTTGGCACACTGTTCGGCAGTGATGCTCCTCAGTATTTACTCAAGTGGGTGGAAAACTCAGAACACAAAAACCTGTACACGAACGTCCAGCAGCTTTATTCACGATTGCCAAAGACTGGAAGCAACCAAGAAACCCTTCCTTTGGTGAACGGACAAGCAAACTGGCACATCTGCACCATGGAATGCTACTGGTGACAAAAACAAACGAGCCACCAAGCTACAAAAAGACGCGGAGGTGCTGAAATGCATTGCTCAGGAAAGACGCCAATCTGAGAAGGTGAAATAGTGCGTGACTCAAATTACAGCACATTCCGGAAAAGGCAAAAGCACCGGCAGGAGAAGGCTGGTGGTTGCAGGGGCTGGAGGGAGGGCGGGCTGCAGAGGTGGAGGCCGGGGCGGTCCAGGGCAATGGCGGATCCGTGGCGTGGCCTGTTGACAGGACCCCGGGGACAGGCTGGCACCAAGAGCAAGCCTGGTGGAAGCTGGGGGCGTAGAGAGGGGCAATGTATCGGCGCCGCTTCCTGCCGCCGTAACAAGTGTGCCACCCTGTGCAAGATGTTAGTCACAGGGCAGCTGGGGCGCCACGTAGGAACTCCCTGTACTCCCATGAAATTTTTCTGTAAACCTAAAACTGCTCTAACATCAAGTTAATTATTTAGAAATGTAATTAAAAGCACTGAATGTGGTTAAAGGAGAAAATGTTAGGTTGTATATGTGGTACCAGAATTTTTAAAAATTTTAAAAATCCATGGAACTGCACAACACAGTCCGGGCCTCAAGTTAAACCATATTTAATGATGCAGTGACAAAAAGTGCTTTCATCAATTGTAGCAAATGTACCACACCAATGCAAGATGTTAATAACAGGGCGGTAAAAGGGACTCCTGTATTTTATGCATGAATGCTGTATATGAAAAAACAAAAACAGAAATAAAAATCAGCACTGGCTTTACTGGTAAAGCTGTCTGGACCTGTGGCTCGGCGGTGTGGCCACAAAAGGCTTTCTAATCCGAGACCCTGAGTTGGAGAGATGTGCCCACTCAGCCACGGGGCACCTGCCGGCCAGCTGGCAGGAGACGGCGACACCAGCCCAGGTGGAGGGCGAGAGCTCGGGGGCCGGGACTACGAGCCCCCTGGTCCCCAGCTCAGCAGCCCTGTGCCTTGGCCTCGGGGTCTGCGGTGTGACATCTGCTCAGTGCACCGCTGGGATAAGACAACAGGTCTGCAGTAAGGGAAAGAAGGAAGAAGGAAGAAAGCGTCGGGTTGAAAGAGCGGCGGCTGCGGAGATTTTTAGGGCTGGGCTTGGCTCCCAGCTTGTTTGCTCATTGGTTGGACGGGAGTGTAGACAAATTCATCTCTCTGCCCCTCTTCTCGCAGGAGAGTAAAGACAAGCAATACCTGCCTCACAGGGATGTTGTAGGGCTACACGTAAGCACAAACCCAGCATTCCAATAGTCATATCATCATTGTGAGAACAGCCGTGAGCCGAAGGGGGCCTGGGACCATTCAGGGCTCGAACCGCGGGCAGAAGAGGTGGTGGGCACCATAGACTGACAGGTGTGCTGGGTGGAGTCTGGGTTTGTTTTTTGACAGTTCATGGATGAGCTCTTTTTAGAGCCTTCTTGAGCACTTGAGAAAAGTAAAATAATTCATCAGTAGAGCACTTTTGAATTTAAAGGCACAGTATAGTATAGCCATTCTGCAAAGGACCTGAGGTGGCGTAAGGGGTAAGGGGGTCAGGTGCCGGCACAATCTCCCAGAAGGATGTAACCGTGGCAGCCACCAAAGTCCCCAGGGCCCTGTTTTCCCAACAAGACCCAAGGCCTGAGCGCCCACGAGGTTGAGCATCCATCATGAAATGATTCCCTGCCAATTTCTCCAAGCCCTTCCTCACTTCCATTTTACCAGAAGTACCATTTGAACCCCTTGTTCCAGATCTGCAGGGTGATCGCATGCCCAATCCGTGGTGCCCACTAGCAGGCAAAGTCAACCAAATTTAACACCAGCTCTCAGGGGCCGCGCCATCCCACCCCAGAGCCCTGTGGTCTGATTTTAGCTTGTTTTACATACTAGCTTTCCAGGCTCCTCGAGATTTTGCTTGAAAAGAGTGTTCTCTAATTAGTGAATATCATTTTTAATTCCCAAATGATTTCAGGTTCTATGTAAATTTTGGGTCTTATAATTGGTTCTCTTGTGTTTCCATTATTTTTTCTCCTGAACCCACTAAAAACCCCTCACTTCACGCTCGAGCAGGTTTCTGTTTAATTAGTGCTGTATTGATCGTTGACTCTGGAACCCCAAGCTTATTCTGAGCTTTGGGAATATGGCTTCAGACATATGTTTGAGTTTGTTTGTTCAGGGATGCAACAATAGCAGGGTTTTACTTATTATTAACATATTTTTAGCAAAAACTTCTGGTTGAAATTGAAGTTGACAATTTCCAAACTCTGTTAATGCAATTTTAAAAGGGAACCATAATTTATTGAGGACCTACTTTGTCTAAAATATGAATAGGTGCTTTAATTGAAGAATTGCCTATTTAACTTTTGAGCAAAGAGTTTGCACAACGAGGAGGTTGAGGCTTGGGGGTGTTAAACAACAGCGTTATTTAGTGGTGGCTTTGGGATTCAAACAAGAATGTTGGAGTTAAAGGTTGAAACCCCTTTTGTACATTTTATTTTATTTTATTTTATTTTATTTTATTCTATTCTATTCTATTCTATTCTATTCTATTCTATTCTATTCTATTCTATTCTATTCTATTCTATTCTATTCTATTCTATTCTATTCTATTCTATTCTATTCTATTCTATTCTATTTTATTTTATTTTATTTATTTTTACCGGGAGGT
>JAKSZT010054215.1:2721932-2737983 GCA_026826555.1 Tolypeutes matacus | reverse complement strand
TACATTTTATTTTATTTTATTTTATTTTATTTTATTTTATTTTATTTTATTTTATTTTATTTATTTATTTATTTATTTTTACCGGGAGGTACCGGGGGTCGAACCCTGGTCTCTCCATATGGTAGACGGATGCCGAACCTCTTGAGCCACGTCCATTTCCCAGCCTTTTGTACATTTTAGAAAAGTGAGGTTGTTCTATCACTTTTCAGCTGCACGTCTGAACCTGGGGAGAGCTTTCCTCTTTTTTGGGCCTGGTTGAACCCCCATCTCTAAGGTCCTTTGGGTACTAGGTGCTGCATTTTAAATGATGTGTTTGGGGGGCGGCTTTCATCTGACCCCTGTCGATATTGGGCACCTATTACGTGCTCGGTGCTGCTCCAGATGCTAAGGGTAAGGAAGTGAAGAAAAAATAAATATACCTGCGGGAATAAAAAAAGTACGTGTGGGGAAAATCAAACAATAAAATAAGTGAGCAGTACGTTTTATGTCTAGAATGAAACCCCACCAGGACAGAGGCTATTTCCCCCGGATCATCCACCTAGGCCAGGTCCCAGTAACAGGTAGGCACAGAGTAACATTGGACAAAAGAAAAACAGTGGAATGGGATATAAGATGTGAACAGCTTTTAGAATGCAAATAAAATAACTTGGGATGCTTTAGTCAGTATTTCTTTAGATACGGCCCTTCTATTAAAGAATTATATTTCCTTAAATTTATTCAATGACATCATCTTATATTTTGCAAACAAATGATTAACATATTTGCTAAATTTGATTATTACCATCTTACTGTCTCTTTTCTTTTCGAAGTCACATCAAAGCACTCCCTCACATATATTGTCACGTATCAAAATGTCACTTATGTTACTGGAACTATATATTACAAATTCTAATCAGCTTGTCAAAAATTTTTCATTAGTAAACAAGAGCAGGGCATTTTGGCATAATAACATAATATATATTTTCAAGTGTGTGGTTTAGAAGCAAAGACAGTTGGTGGGGGCGACGGAGATTTGGGTAATGACCTATATGTCATGTTGGTACTAAAAGCTCATGCTTTATGATCCATTTTGTTGTCTTTGCTTGCATCCATCTAATACTTTTTGAATAAATATGTGAAATGCAGAATCTGAAGTGTGATTGGTAATTTACCTACACATGGCTAATTTTCAGATGCATCTCAATCAGAGCCTCACTTCACCCACTGGGTCTTGATTTCATTTATCCAAAGCATGAGTAAGAGAAACTCATTTGTACCTTGCACTTCAGATGGTGGAATCCTCCTACTTGCCACCAACTGCCAGAGAGGACATTTTAGCCCAGTGCTCAAGCATCTCTGTGCACACACGCAGAATTTCATGTTAGTGAGAAATACCAAATCCCTCTGAAACGAAGCCTTGTTTTGTGAAAACCTACCAGGCTAACGCAGTAGCTGCTTTAACGTAAGTCCGCCTTGCCTGCATCTTCCTCTGATCCAAGGCAAGCTGGGCCTCTCTTAAGACTTCATTGATATTTTCAAGGTTTAATACCTTATAGGAAAAAAAAAAAAATGCATGGCTTATTTATCATTTTACCTCCAATGCCCAGAAAAGTTGAGAATGTATAGCAAATATTTCTATGGTAGAGGATATTAAACCTCAAAGTGCTGGGCTGCTCCGTCGCCTTCCTTTGTGGAAAGTGAGCATCGGCTAATCTTAGTACCTGCAAGGAAAAGTGCACCTGCCCCTGCCTACTTCTGTTTTTAGCGTAAGACAGATTAGCATCTCTTGCTCCTGTTTGAAGACCAGACTTTTCTGTCTTCGCTGGATATGGGCAACACTGCTCGTCGCCTACCCCGTCAGCTTCCCCCTCTTTTACGCCAAGGAACACCGCTTTTCCTATGAAGCAACATGCCTGCATAATGATACTCAACTTGCTTGCTGGCCAGTAAGATCTCAGTGAGGGCGTCTGGCCACGGCTTTGGGGAGAGGCCTTCGTTCCTTTCTAGGGAGCTGGCCTGCTGGCCTGAGTCCTTCTCCCCTCACCCTGTCCTCTGCCCTCCAGTCCAGACAGCAAACTTAGTCCTGGAAGGGACACAAACCTGCTGGAGAAGGTGGGTGGAAGGCAGCGGGACCCTGTCAGCTTTACTAAATGCCCTGTGGAGATTTACTCCTGACCGCCGAGGCCGAGGTCGGGGTTGACACAGGCTCACGCGGGAGGGCGGGTGGCCGGGCGAGGCTTGTGATACCAACCACAGGACGTCCCAGGAAAGCACAGCGGCAGCGGCAGGTCTGGTCAGACGCAGTCTCTCCCCCAAGGCCCATCTACGCTGGGGGAGAGGAGAAGGTGCTTAGGAACCACTGTCCGTTTTCTGACTTGCAGTAGGCGTGTCGAGCTCCAATGCCGAGCCTCAGGGCACCGAGGAGAACTCCTTTCAGACAGATCACCATAAACTTCAAACCCAGGTTACCATTGAGTTTTGGATCCAAATAAGTAAATACATAACTCCACTGAAATGGACTCGGGGATTTTTTAACCCAGAGCAGCGGGAAGTTTCCTAACAGTTTGAACGTACCTGACAGAAGGAAGGGCGAGGGCCCCTGGGGCTGGGGAGGGGGCTGCAGGTGGGAGCTGTCCCCTGTGGGACGCAAGCAGTCTCAGCAGAACCTGCAGGAGAGCGAGGCCAGGGGGTCCTGGGCTCACCCTGGCAGGGGCTCTGACATGTGGTGACGGATGTCAAATATTTGGTGAAAGGCACAAAGCTGGGTCAAAACCAGCGCTTGAAACGCCTCCTATTTAAAAGCTCACACACGAGTGCTTCCGCCACTGCCTGGAAAACCATGGCTAGGTACTTGGGAAGGGAGGCTGCTAGTTTTATTAGTACGGGATTTTGGGGGGGGGCCCCCCCCCAAGAAAAAATATTTAAGCTATTTAAATACATAAATATGACCCATTATTATAGTCCACACAGAACTAAAGAGGATCTGTCAGGGGGAAAAGTACTATGTGAAAAAGAGACAATCAGTTCATAGTGGTGTACAGTACAAATGCACTCTGAGAAGAAAAAAAATAGGTAAGAGCGTGCCCGACTATTTAAGAGCTTAGAATTAAAGATGGTTCAGGTACAGATAGAATCAAACATCAACTACAAAATATTTCATTCAAAAGATTATACAATTGAAAATACACACTCAGGTAAAAGGGAAGCACATTTGTCAGGAAGCTAATAAGCAAGAAAGTACTGGCAGTTATTTTATTTTTTGCTTTTTAATTTTGTAATGGCTTTTTCTGGAGTGCTGGAAATTTTCTTCATTTTGCTTTGGGTGTTTTTTTTTTCACAAGCGTAAAAGATCATCAAAACTCACTGAACTGAACAGTTAATATCTATACATTATTTTGTGTATAAATTACACCACAATTTTTCTAAAATACAAAGGAAAACATGGGGAATCAAAATCGGCTCACTGAGCCACAGATGAGAAAAAAAGGCGGATTTAATATTACCAAGTAGCACCTGAATCCCAAGCCCAGAAATCAAAGCAATTACAAAACCATAAACAATTACAAACCATAAATCAATTGCAAACCAGAACAATTAAATGGCCTGCCATATGAATGAGTCAGCAGATAAGTAAAAAATAATTGAGTACCCAAAGAACTTTAAATAACTGATTAGTCTGAAAGAGTATAAAATAAATACGTTTAAAGTAGAAACAGAAAACAAAGAGAAAAGGGGCCACAGTGAATGAAACAATAAGTATGAAGAAAAGAACCAAATAGAAGAACAAGAAATAGAACTATATAAAGAGACTTTAAAGAAAATAAAAAATTTAGTGGAGAGGTAAAGTACCAGATTAAAGAAAAATAGTGAGCTAGAATACAGATGTGATGACATAATCCTAACTTCAGTACAGTTGACATGAAGGTAGAGGAAATATGAATGAGAGACTAAGATGATAGAAAGTTAGAATGTGAAGACATTTAAAGGCATGTTCAAGAGAGCAATAATAGAAATAATGGGGAACAGAGAACTGTGGAGAGGACATAAGTCAAAGATACGGTGAATAACTTCCCAAAATTGATAACCCCTAGGATTTTATAAGCACATATGCTAACAGGTTAGAAGATAAAAATAAATGCATATCTAGATACACCCTAATCAACTGAAGAATATCCAGTTAAAATAAAATAATAAATGCAAATAATAAATTGAATAGATAATTCAATTTTAAATATCTCCTTGTCAACAAAAATAAAGGCCAGAATATAATGGAAATATCTATGTCTCTTAAGTTATGATTGAAAAAAATAGACATTGAGATTTCTATAATGAAATCACCTATAATTCACAAGTAAAAGTAAAATAAAGGTATTTTCAGACAATGATTAAAAGTGTTTATCACTCATAGACTCCAATAAATGAAAGTAAAAATAAAGGCTATACTGCATGTATTAGTCAGCCAAAGGGGTGCTGATGCAAAATACCAGAAATCTGTTGGCTTTCATAAAGGGTATTTATTTGGGGTAGAAGCTTACAGTTACCAGGCCATAAAGCGTAAGTTACTTCCCTCACCAACGTCTGTTGCCACGTGTTGGAGCAAGATGGCCGCCGACGTCTGCGAGGTCCAGCCTTCCTCTTCCTCTGAAGGCTTCATGGTCAGGCTCTCTAGCTTTGTCCTCTCTCTCTGGGGCTTGATTCTCTCTGGGCTCAGCTGCTTGTTCTCTCCCCAAGGCCAGCTGTAGCCTCTCAGGCAAATGGCTCATCTCTTTTCCTGGGGCCTTTTCTCCTTCCTCATGACCACGATCCTCTGTGTGCTTACTTCCCGGGGCTCCAGACCAAAAACTCTGCATCAGAACTCCAACTCTCTCCTCTGCCATGTCTTTTATCTGCGAGTCCCCACCCACCAAGGGGCAGGGGCCCAATGCCCTACTGATCATAATTTAATCACACCCAGAGGAACAGACCAGTTTACAAGCATTATCCAATATCTATTTTTGGAATTCATAAATAATGCCAAACTGCTACACTGCCAAAGCAAGATATTTGTTACTGGCAGGAAGAAATTAGGTGTAGATATCTGTAAATCTAAATAAGCATCAAGTATATAAAATGACTGTGAATAGTAATTAGTATATGTGGATTAAAATTAAAATGGGATATATTTGTCAGTATTGTAGATTGCATTTCTAAAAAAAAAAAACTTCCTTTTTTGGGAATTGATCGCCAAATTAGAAAGCTGAGGCTAGCCTCTGGCCACCAGCTGGAGGGTGAGGAGCCCAAGCTAACGTTCTCCAGGAGGCAGTTTTGGGGCCTCATCGCCTGGGAAACTGCCTGCAGAACAGGGAATTGAGAAGGAGATGAGCTTCTCTTCTGGCTGTTCTGGGTGGGAAAGTATAATAATAAAATAACAAAACTCATCTCCCTTGTGAATTTGTAACTACACTATCTCCTGATTTGTATCTCGCTTTCAAATTTATGTTACCAGAATAGTTGTGGAAACCCAAGAATATTTCAATTAAAATACCTTCTAGTCCCTGGAAAAAGAAGCAGAAAATACTCTGGAAGAAAACAGCCTCAGCTCAATCCTCAGGAGTCCCAGAGAATAAAATAAATCAAATATTAGCTTAAAGTAAATAATAATGATAATAATAACAATAATAGCCCAGAGAAGATGTCATCATAAATAAGTCATCAGAGATGAAGAAAAAAGGAAAACAAAGTAAGCATAACTCTAATCTATTACTTCATATCATTGACTACATACAGATAATTTAAAATAAACTAATTAGAGTTATAAAGGATGGAATAATAAATGAGCAGGCCACAAGGCATTACAAAAAGTAACTAGGACAATTTGAAAAAGAACCCAAATAAATTCTAGAATTAAAAGTATAGTCATTGCTTGTGAGAAACCTGATGGATGTTTTAAACAGCAAATCCAATGAAGCCGAGAGAGGTAATGAATGGATTGGATGATAGAGCAGAAGAAAAGTTCCTCACAATGAAAACAAGATGGAAAAGTTAAGGGGAACTGTGAAAGAGAGATTGAGGCAGGAAAGACAAAACCAAAGGTATAAGATAGTTCTAACCAGTGTCCTGGAGAGATGGACAAGAGGGACTAGGAAGCATAAGGGTGGCTGTGATATGTGTACACCATTTGACAGGTCTAAGTGCTATGCCTCACTTAATAATCAAACAATGGAATGATACTTATAAAATTCTTGCCCCCATTTTATAAAAATGAGATTGTAGCTCTAGAAGGCCAAATACTCGACCAAGTCCATGAAATTCTTACATGATAAAACCAGGCCTTGAATTCTAAAAGTCTGCCTCCAGAGCTCAGGTTCTCAACCACTATGCTAGACTGTTTAGCTTCAACAGTCTGGGAAGTAATGGCTAAAAGAGCTCCAAAATTTTTGAGAAATAAAATTTCTGATGTATCTCAACCATAACAAAAATAAATCCAGACCAAGACAACTTTCAATGAAGTGGCAGAACACAAAAGATAACCTAGAGCTTAAAAGCAGTCATAGAGAAAAGAAAGATGATCTAAAAACGGACAACTGGGCTGACAATCCAAAATGCCTAGAGAAAAAGTTTTCAAAGCAGACTTTTGTATGCAGCAAGAATAAGAGGGAAATAAAGACATTTCCAACTTCATTTTTATTTAAATAATAAGTGGAAAGGGGCTATGGATGGGTAGACTGCTTCCAAGGGTTGCCATAGCTTTCTTCCCTTACACCCTTTGGCAGCGGGACTTTGCCCCACCACCTATCAAATCTGGGCTCTTTCACTCTGGCCATGTGACTTTCCTGGGACAACAGCATGAGAAGGAAGTGGGTGGCCTGACTTTAGGCCAAGCCTCAGGAGGCCTTGCAGCTTCTCCTTCCACCCACGCAAGGAAGCTGGAGCAAGTTGACTGAACCAGGAGGGGTCTCCTGGAGGAGGCCTCAGGGGCTCAACCAAAGCCAGCACCAAGGTGTGTACGTACGGGGGCAGCCATATAGAGCCCTCCAGCCCCTGGGCTGTGGGGTGGTTTGTTACGCAGCAGATAACTGGAACCATAAGACTATCCAATGAAAGGGCTATCATTCTAGAAGGAAGCCTGAGATGCAAGAAATTATGGTAAGAAAAGAACTTGGTAAATATGGAGAAATCCAAATAATCATTATTCATACTTTAACTCTTTCCTTCTGAACAACACATTCAAATATTTATGTGTTGTCCAGGAAGAAAGTCAAGTTATTGCTCAACTTAAACTCTTCTAAAATCTATGAATGGTAATATTTCAAGATAAAAGGTAAGTACTAGAAGAGAATATGTACCTTCTTAAGTAAGAAAGGGAAAATAAAATACAGACAGTAGTTATCAACACATTATAGTTTTTGCATATCATAGACAAACATATCAATGGAACAAAAAGAATATGTGTGTATGTGTGTGTTTGTGTCTGTATCTATATTTCCATATTGTATGTGATATACATCATTTAGGGTATAGTAGATCTATTGGAAAATGGTCTGGAAAAGGTTAGTGATTCATGTAAAATAAATTGAAGTTGGCTCACTACTTCACATTATACACAAAAATAAAGTTCATATGAACTTAAGTCTTAAATTTGGAAGGAAAAACTTCAAACATTTTCAAATAAAATACGAAAAAAAAAATTTGTCCTCAAAGTAATGAAGCATTTATCAATCAAGATCATAAAAGTCAAAGTCATAAAGTTACAAACTGATATAATTGACTACATTAATATTAAGGTATTTCAGAAAATGCCAAAGTAAGTAAAAAGGCAAGCCAAAATGAAAGATACTTGAAACATACATAATTGAGAAAGGAGTAATAATTAGATTATATAATGAGGCCCTATGAATCTGTGTAAAAAAGATACTTAACCAAAAGAAAAATATCAATGGTCAATAAATATAGGAAGAAGTCTTCAAATATATTAGGAAAAAGAGATGCAAATTAAAATTAGATACCATTTTACCAGATTGGAAAATTTTATAAAAACTGAATACCAAAGATTGATGAGAATGTGAAAAAAATGGGAACTCTCATATATGGCTACTGGAAGGATAAATTTATACCCACTTGGGGAAACAGTTAAGTATTGTCTTTTAAAATTGAAGATGCACAAATTCTATAACCCAGGAATTCTTCTACATGTGCACCAAGCATTGTTTGGAATGGAATGGAAAAAGGAAAGGAGAGGAGAGGGAAGGAGACAGGAGGGGAGGGGAGGGAAGGGCAGGGGAGGGGAGGAGAGGAAAGGTAGTAGCTCAGATTCCACTGACAGGAGGCGGTGTTGATAAAATTTGGTGTATGCACTTAATGAAACACTGTATATCAGAAAAGATGAGCATCCTGCAGCTATAGGCATCAATCTACAGGTAGTGTTCTTCTTTAAAAGAGCTCAATGAATTATCTGGGGAAATTAAGGCCATTAGTGCGCCCAGTCCCCAACGTCTTACTACTTGGAAGCCCCCCAGATAAATTGCATTTTCCACCCCATTCATCCTAAGTGCCTGCCAGTTGGCAAGCCTCACCATAAACCTAGAGTGGCTAGTTATAATTTTATTGCTTCATTTCTGAATATTAACAGACCACTGAGAATTCCAAGATTTTTAGGAAAATCTGCAATTGAAAGAGACAGGTCAAGACAAACAGAGGGAAAAAAGGATTCAGAAAACTCAGAGGCATCTAAAAGAATTGAAGCAATCTTTAAAAAAAAAGTCAGTAAGAATTATGCTACTATTACCTATTTAAGATGTTCTAGGTAATATATCTTCAGGAAAATATCTTATAGCAATCATAGTAATATTAATAATTTTAAATGACCGAATCTTCAGAGATCAACATCTTCAGTGAAAAAATAGAATTCCCAAACAAAAACAAAATTCTTAGAAAGAGATTCAGCAAATTAATCGGAACTCAAGGACCTCTGCCAATGACGCAGTCTACAAGACCAAGAGCATGCCTGCCACGTAGAACTGAGGAAAACCTCTTAAAACAGGGAAAAAGAAGCGGGGAATTGGTTTCTATGAGATGAAAGTCCACTGCACAAATGCTTTACTGCAGAAGAATAACAGTCAAGTGTATAAAGCTCTAAAAATGATAAAACTGAAGAAATGAAAGTAAGGAAAGTATAAAGAATAAGTGCAGATACCACCCCATAGTTGTTTTTGTTTGTGTTTTTAGGAGATACCAGAGATTGAACCTAGGACCTCATACGTGGGGAGCAGGCGCTCAACCATCAAGCCACATCCGCTCCCCAATAATTGTTTTACTCATACCGAAAAGGCCTGCTGAGGACAGTGAAATAAATGAAGATGCTAAATACAGAGGAAAAACAGTCACGTGGCCTAGACAGGACACACTTTGCATTGCCTTCTGATTTCGCACCAGTAACACTACATAGCTGTCCTTTGAATTTCTAAGGTACAATTATCCCCTTCCCATAATTCTATTACCAGTCAAATGGCCCTTAAGGTTGAGGTCAGGAAAAGGCACTCAAGCCTGGGAAGATGCATAACATTTATCTTTTCTTAGATCGTGCTACCGAAAACTAATAAATCCAAAACCAGCAAAGTATGAGATGGAGGAATCTCCTAGCTAAGCCAGGCGCACAACCAAGAAAGGCTGCAGGAAACTTTGCGGCAGATGTAGAAGGCATTCAGTGCTGAGTGAGCAGGAAGGCAGCAGTCCGCCAGGAAAAGATGCCGTGGGGTAACGAGGAAAATTCCACTGATCATTTTGATTGAGATACTGGAAGGATTTAAGGCAAATAACAAAAGGAAAAAAAAAAAAAAACTCAACGATTAGAAAGCCCAAGCACAGCATTAAATGATTTGCAAGACTAGCTTCATAGCAAGAGCCACTTTTCAGGGCAAACACCTGACACACCCCAGGTCAGCCAGGTGAGCGAGGCCTCAGCAGAGAAGCCAGGTGGGCAGTGCTGCCCCTGATGCGATGAGAACAGCACATGGCCTGTGTGGTCGCCCCCCAAAACCAGAACCCCAGTTGAATCAGAGAAAAACAGCAGACAAATCCGAGTCGAAGGACACACAAAATTCCCAACAGCCAAGGGCTTCAAAACTGAGGGAAATCTGAAGCTGTCCCAGGAGACGTGACGACTAAGTGTGACATGGAGTCCTGGGGCAGGAAAAGCACATCAGATGAAAACTAAGGAAATCTGGATAAAGTACGGACTTCAGTTAATGACAACATACACATTTGGCCCATTAATTGTGACAAATGTACCATCTAACGTAACATGTTAATAATAGGAGGATATGGAGGCACTCTGCATTATCTTGGCAGTTGTTCAGTAAGCCCAAAACTGTTACCAAATAAAGAGATTATGAAAAATAAAAAGTAGATATGATAGAAGCCAGGAGAGGAAGCAGGGAAGGACAAAAAAGGTGTATAGGGATATCAGGTCCCTTGTCTCACAAATCAGAAAGTCAGGAGAAATTGTCTGAAGATTTAAGAATCTCGTAAGTTAAAAGGTAACTTTATATGTCTGTGTGTGCATATATAATATAATATGAAATATCATGCAATAAGATACAAATTTATAACTGCATCAGCAAAATTCACATTTATCACAGCAAAAATTAATAGGCCATAGCTACATTATATGCAGGGAAATGTGATAAGCATGTTATTTAAAAATATGAAGGTACCTGCCAGAGGTAAAACCGGCACTATTTAGAAGCAGTGGCTGGTAGGATATTGGAACTCGTGTGGGCAGGAAAGAGGCACAGAAGGTGGCTTCTCATTGCAAATAGGCTTATTTGATATCTTTTCTTCATAATGTGTGATATTATTAAGTTGACCCCTACAAAATTGCCATTGGTGTAGACCCAAGACAGTAGAATATTGGCAGTGTCGTATAGTTCAAGTTAGTGGAATGTTTTTTCAGGTAACTCTTAAAAAGAAAAGAAAACTTGGTCCTTAGCAATTCTGGCAGCTGGACCCTGCTCCAGTTTGAAGATGTGTCATTACAAAAGCAGAGTTTTTACGTCCCAAACTCAATTCTAAACCCAATACTCTGTGGAACTACTTTCTCTAAGCATTAACTATTGTCAGAATATGTATTTATTGTAATCGTTTCTCTTACTTTTTCCTTAAGAACTTAGCAATTTTAAGAATACTTTTTGTAGTATCAACAGCTAATGTTTATGTTTCATTCTTAGCTAATTCAAAAGTTTAATTGAAAGGTGATTAACACATAGACAAGCAATTCTGTATTTTAATATAATTAAAATAATTCCATTCATTTTCTGAACATCCTTCACAGAGAATATGCTTAATATATATTGATTCAGTTAAGTCCTTTGAAATATGCAATTAGTTACTCATCATAAATGTTCTCCAATTTTGATGTATACTTAGTTTCAAGCACCTTCTCTGGTCTGTTGTCAGTAGCTGCTTGCTGAATGACAATCGTGCTAATTTGAATTTATTTTATTATGATTAACAGTTGTCTTTGATATACCCCTTGTCACTCTGGTTTTGCTCATTTTTCCTTTCTTTTTTTCAACCTTCCAGTTATTAGTTTTGCCAAACAAAGACATTCATCTCTTAGAATGGTGCAGCTTGACTCTGTTCCCGGCAACACAGCTCAGATCCTTAATTCGGGATGAAATGACCTTCACGCATCTGCTTCTGCTCTTCCCCACGTCCCAATTCTCCATCGCATCGCTTAGGTTTCTGCCCTTGGACAGGTCTGAAAAAAGGGCTTTAGATGTATATTTACGTTCCGGTCCTGGGAGAAAAAGCTCGGGACCCTCTGGTGGTCCGAGAGCAGGAGACCCAGGACCGCAGGGCACACCTGAGGGTTGTGTGCCGGCAGGTTTTTAGTTCTTTTCTAGAGTGACAATTCCACGATCCGTGGCCACACCGCAGGTGCGGACACTCGGTCTCCACCCGGGCGCCTTGCAGGTCCACTTCTGGCGCACCTGCAGCTCCAGGCATTGCCGCCAGCCGAGCATGGCCGGGTCCCCGCAGCTGGAACCCCTCCCGGGCAGCCCACTGCGGCTACCGCCAGCCCCCGGCCTCCTTTAAAATCATGGAATCGCCTCTGCAGGGCGCTGGCTAAACACCCAGCCAAACGCCAACCCAAAGTGCAGAGCACGCATGGTGCTTTGGCAGTACAGCCTTTTCTTCTCCCTTGGTCTTTTGGATTAATTTGGATTTTAAATACATGCACATGACTTTCTCAGTTCTCCTCGGATGTGTTAAGTCCAGCTGTGAAAATCCCAAAATGTCCTGAAGCCCTCCTGGCCGCATCTTAATGACAAGTGGCCGCAGAGAGGGATGACACCTGCATGTCAATTCCACCTGCACAGCCAGTGTGGAAATTAGGCACATAACACGGGTGGACATTCAGAAATCAGTCACCTGTACGGAGCCTCCCCTCATTCGTGTCTCGACCACCTTGACGTGGCGTCACCGTCTGACACGGACACGTGCGTCTTTTCCACAACAGGCAGGTGGAAATCTGTAGAACGCTGGATCTAATCGGATTTTTTTCATGAAAACATCAAACCCCACTGGTTTATGTCACAGCGTTTTTGGTTTAGTCTGACGTCAGGCTTGCTGTTGCCATTTTTCTTGCCAGGGCACTTTCTTTACGTGTATTTGGCTTTGAGGCTCTTCCAGTGGTTTGGGCTATATTTGTTTTGAAATAACCCACATGCTGAGGCAGGACTGCTAATGTGCTGCGTCCTGTGGGCGGGTGCTGGGGCACGTGGACAGCCGACCGTAAGAGGACCCCCTGCCCACAGCATGTCATCAAACGGTGGGCTCAAGGTACATCAGACTCACCGCGGAAAGTAAAACTTTCCATTTGTAACTTATCTAATATCTTTTCTTATTGCTTGTGGCTTGTGTTTCAAAAAATTTCCCTGTTTTAGGGACTTTTTAAAATTTTTCCTAAATTTTTCTTTTCATTTCAACAAAAAGGAGGTAACCAGAAAACAGTCCTTCTCACTTCAGAGCATGTTGTTCAGGAATTGCCTGCTTGCTGTTCTCAGCAGTCCTGTACCTCCTCATCTCTGAAGGCATTCCTGATAGTTTTTTTTCCCAATTAGAGTAAAAGGGCAGCAGCAAACGTCTCCATCCCCGTTACGGTTTGCCGTGGCCGTGCACGTGGCATGTTCGCCTGGGTCCTCCCTGTGCCTCCGGCGACAGCAGTGAGGTGTATCACCTGTTACCTGCTCTATGCTTCCCAAAGCCATCAGTCTCTCTTAGCTTCTACTGTTATTTCTAGATTTTCAAACCAAAAACTCTGTCGACGGCCAGATTGGAAGATTAAAAATTAGCTCGCTTACACCACCCTCTCTCCTCTTTTCCCAAGCTTTGATAGCTATAATATTATTTTAATATTAAGTATTTGTTGCCTTTTTAACTTATCGTTTATAAACATGTTATGTATTTCATAAACACTTAAAATCAACTGACCCCAAATTTTAATGATGAGGATGTTAGTGACTTTACACTTTCTTCTCTATTCCCAGCCCTCATTCTGTCACCTACATTAGAAAATTATTGTAAAATATGCCATCTAAGATTACCCCCTACTAACATATGTGCTATTGTTTCCCAATATTTAGTTTTATTTTAATCCCTAATGGTAGATATTTTAATTGTTTTTACAGTCAATATTTGTTTCAGTTTATTCATGTTGACTATTTTCTTTGCTTATCATTCCTTTTTGCATCAAGAAGATTTTTTCCAGAGTATCTCCCTGCTCTTGAAGAAGTTACTTTAGAATTACATTTAGTGAGGCTCTATTGGTAATAAATTCTCTCAGAAGTTTTGGGGTGTGGGTATGGAAAAAGACCTGGAAAGATGCATAATATTTGAAATACAATTTTTAAATTTTACTTGGACAATTATGCTTCGTAACGCTCTGAAGATATTTTTGAAGGCATTGAAGATGTTCCTCTTCTGCCTGTGTTCTGCAGTTGCCCACCAGCCTGCTGTGCCCTGGGAACTCACCCAGCTCTTCTCCATGGCTGCCTTCCCTCTCTCAGTTTTTTCTTGAAAATAGCTCTATTGGTGTAATTTGCATATCATAAATGTTACCAATTTTAAGTGTGCAACTCAATAGTATAGTATATGTATTGGTTTGCACACATATATCACCAAAACCTAACTCTAGAATATTTGCACCACCCTATAAAGAAAGTGCATGTCTGTTTAGTCGATCCCCAGCCTAGGCCAAAAGTAATCTACTGCTGTGGGTATAAATTGCTTTCTTGGACGTTTCATGTAAATGGACTCATACACTGTTGTGTTCTTTTGTTTTTGGCTTCTTTCACTGAGCATAATGTTTTTGGAGTTCATCCATGTTGTAGCATGTATCAATAGTTCACTTCTTTTAATTACAATGTATCCCAGTAAAAGGCTATGCCTCATTTGGTTTGTCAGTTGATGGACATTGGGGTTGTTTCAACTTTTTGGCTATTATGAATAATGCTACTATGAACATACACTTACCAGTTGTTGTGTGGATGTAAATTTTCATTTCTCTGGGCTTTATACCTAGGAGTTAAATTTCTGGGTCATATAAGTATTTTTTAAGAATTTTTAAAAAAAGAAACATTTAAAACTGCCCTTCAATGTGCCTGTACCATTTTACATTCCCACCAGCAATGTATGAGGGTCCCAATTTCTCCATTTCCTTGCCAATACCGATCATTTACATTTTTTTCTTTATTTAAATTATAGCCATTCAATTGTGTTGAATGATTTTATATGCCTTCCCTAATATTGAGAAACTCCATCCTACTGATGTGGTCCAATCAAAGCCCTAATCATAATTTAATCACACCCAGAGGAACAGACCAGTTTACAAACATAATCCAATATCTCTTTTTGGAATTCATAAACAAACCAAATTGCTACAGTACTTATTGGTCATTTGCATATATTCTTTGGAGAAGTGTCTATTCTAATCCTTTACTCATTTTTTATTGTTTTTCTTTATATTGTTGAGATATAGGATGTGAAATAATTTCTCAGAGTATGTGGTCTGTCATTTTCCTTTTTATCTGGTATCCTTCAAAGCACAAAGTTTTTAATTTTAAGACACATTTATCAATTTTTAAATTTTATCACTTCTATGTTTGGTGTCATAGCCAGTAAATCATTGCCTGAACTAATATTACAAAGATTTACTCCAATGTTTTCTTCTAAGAGTTTTATACTTTTAACTCTGACATTTAGGGCTGTGCTCCATTTTGAACTAATTTTTGCTTATGGTGTGAGGTAAGGGTCAAACTTCATCTTTTTGCATATGGAGGTATAACTGTCAGAACATCATTTGCCAAAAAAGAATATATCTTTCCCATTGAATTTTCTCAAAATTCAGTTGACTGTACATGTAAGAGCTTATTTTGGGCCTCTGAAGTCTATCCCATATAGCTATAGGTCTGTCCTTATGCCAATAGTACAATGACATGAGTGCTGTAACTTTGTAATAAGGTTTGTCCTTCAGCTTTGCACTTTTTCAAATTTGTTTGGTATTCTGAGTCCCTCCCATTTCAATATAAATTTTAGCATCAACTTTTCGAGTTGGAAAAAAACCCAAAGAAACAAACAAAGAACTAGCTGGGATTTTCATAAGGACTGTGTTTAATCTGTAGACCAATTTAAGTAGTATTTCCATCTTAATTTTGAATCTTTAAATCCATAAACATGGGATGGTTTTCCATTTATTTGGGTCTTTTTCAATTTCTTTAAGTAATCCTTTCCTATGTTCAAGTCCTTCCCTTCCTTTATTATTTTTTTCTAAGTATTTTATTATTATTGATGTTATTGTATATGGAATTGTTTTTGTAATTTCATTTTTGGATGGTTCACTGCTATTATGTATAAATAAAATGGATTTTGTATATTGATCTTATATCATTCAAACTTGATGAAATTCTTTAGTAGTTTATTAGTGGATTTTCTTTGGGATTTTTTTAAATATACAAGATCATGTCATTGTAAATTAAAACAATTTTACTCCTTCCTTTCCAATGGGGACCCTCTCCTTCCTTCCTTCCTTCCT
>JAKSZT010054215.1:2675024-2721832 GCA_026826555.1 Tolypeutes matacus | reverse complement strand
TTTTTTTTTTTTTTTTTTTTTTGGTTTGTTTGTCTTGTGTGCTGGTTTGAGTCTTTTGTGTTCCTCAAAAAATTATGTTCTTAAGCTAACCCATTCCTGTAGATATAAATCTAGTGAATGTGAGACTTTTTTTTTTGATTAATTTATTTATTATTGTGGGTAAAAATCAAAATTTTGACAATACATACCAATATTTGGAAAATGATATATAAATATATATGCATATATATGTGCATTTGCTTACAAAAATGTTATTTATATATATATATAAATATATTTTAAGAGGTGCTTAGATACCCAAAATATTACACGGAATCCACTGGGATTCCCATGTTGCCCACCTCCCACACCTCCCACCACATCCCACACAAACATCTCCCACAGTGTGGCCCACCACCCTCAATGGACTCACACATCCTGGAGCCTTGCCACCAACCATAGACCACAGTTCACACTGTAGACCACACTCTCTCCCACACAGTTCTGAGTGGTGTGTGCTGATTTAAAATGGCCTACATCTGTTGCCACAACGGCACTCAGGACAACCTCCAAATCCCAAAGAAGCCCCTGTATTTCAACTGCTTGTCCCCTCCCTGCCCCAAAAGTGTCCAGTGGCCACTGGCTCCACCTCATTGTTATAATTTCTTGCATTGCTAGAATCACCATATGTGAACAACAGAATACCATCAAGTCCACTCTAGTCCATAGTTCTTCCCCCAATCCTGAGGGGACTGGGATGGTGATGTCCACTCCACCTCCAAGTGAGGGAGGGCTTATATCCCATGGATATGGTGGGTGGGATGATCCTGCCTGCAGATGCAGGCCCTCTCCGTGAATGTGAGACTTTTGGTTAGACTGGGTTAAGGGACCTTTTGATTAGATTACTTCAGATAAGTGCCTTTGATTAGATTGCAGGATACAGGTTGAGTCTTAATCCTTTACTGGAGTCCTATATATAGAGGAGAGGGGAGAGGAAAAGCCACCATTTTACCCTGCCATGTGAGAAAGGGCTCCAGGATCACCTGCAGTCACATAAAGACAGAGAAATGCCAAGAGGCTGAGAGAGACACCAGAGGTTGGAATCAGCAGAGCAGCCAAAGCTGCAGCAGTGGCCTGGAAGAGAGAGGGGAGAGAAGAGCTATATGCTGATGGCCCACAGCTGAGGTTTGGAGAAAGTGAGCCTGGATGAGAAGAAATAAACTGGCCACAATTTTGCCTTGCCACGTGGCAGGAGTCCAGGATCACCAGCAGCTGACCTTTGGCAATAAGCATATCTGATGATACCTTGATTTGGACATTTTTATAACTTCGGAACTGTAAGCTTCTACCTTAATAAATTCACATTATAAAAGCCAACCCATTTCTAGTATTTTGCATTGGCAGCCTTTAGAACTTCCAGGACAATGTTGAATAAAATTGGTGAAACTGGAAATCCTTGTCTTATTCTTGATTTCATGGAGGAAGCACTCAGTCTTTCTTCAATAATTATGATTTTAGGATTTTAGTTGTAAGTTCTTCAAAGACAACCTTGATCAGGTTGAGTTTCTTTCTTATTCTAATTTTTTGAGGATTTTATATAATGAAAGGAAGTTAGGTTTTTCCAAATACTTTTCTGAATCTCTTAAGATGAACTTGTAGTCCTTATTCCTTATTCAGTTAAATACAATGTATTACATTCGTTAATTTGTGGATGTTAAATCAGCCTTGCATTCTGGAAATAAGGCCAACTTGATTATAATGTATAATACTTTTATATGTTGCTGAATTTGGTTTGCTAGTGTTTTCACCAGGATTTTTGCATCTTTATGAGAAATATTCTTTGGTACATTTCTTTTCATCTGGCTTTGGTATCAAGGTAACATTGGCTTCACAAAATCAGTTAGGAAGTGATCACTCTTCCTTTATTTTGGGCATGTGTTCATGAAGGATGGGTAGAATTCATCAGTCAAACAATCAGGACTTGGAAGTAGCATTTGTGAATATTTTAAATTATTATTTGTTATATATCCATTCAAATGTTCAACTTTTTCTTGAGTTAGTTTTGGTAATTTATGTTTTTCTAAGAACTTACCCATTTCATCTTTTATCTAGTTTGTTATCATACCCTTGTTCATAGTATTCTCTTATAACCCTTTTAGTTTCTGCAAGTTTGTTAGTGATGTCCCTTCTTTCATTCTGGATATTAGTGTTCATTTTCCTTATTTTTTTCATGACTTGACCAGATAAAAGTTTGTCAGTTTTGTTAATGTTATCACAGAACTACCTTGTAACTTTGTTGCTATTCTCTCTTGGTTTTTTATTCCTTATTTTCCTTATTTTCCCTCTTTATTATCTCTTTATTTCTGCTTGCTTTTGGTTCAGTTTGCTTTTTTCTTGCTTCTTAAGCTGGAAGATCTGGTTATTTATTTTAGATCTTTTTTCTGTTCTATGGGCATTTACAGCTAAAAATGTTCCTCTAAACACTGCTTTAGCAGCTCTCACTGAATTGTTTTCATGTTTACTCATCTCAGAATATTGACTAATTTCCTTTCTCCTACTTGCTCACCACTAACCTCTCTATTGTTTTTGTCGAAGCCCGCGGCCTAAGTCCTTTCGTGCGAGCCCCGTAAAGCCCCTGTGCAGAGCTGGGAGCTGCGGGCCCTCCTGCCTCGCCACCCCTGCTAGGAAGAGCCTCTGCAGCTTGTGCACCAAAGCCAGGGCAGGGGGGTGGCTGCTGCTCCACTGGAGGGATCTGAGGGAGGGTGCCCTCTTCTTCCTGCTTTGCCCCTCCTACCACGGAAACTCTCACCCACCAGGGAGCTCTTGGGGGATATCCACTCCCCAGCATTCTCAGCCTGCCACACCTGAAGTAGAGCTTCACTCTACACGTGGACATAGGGTGGTAGAAGGGAGCCCCACTTTTCTTGGCTTTACCCACCCAGAGTATTGTTTCCATGGAACAGAACTTGAGGAGGAACGAGAGATGGCAAGAATGAAACCACAGCCCTAGAAACGGGATTTTGGAGACGTATTCTTGGCAGCTACCGTGAGTAAAGTTTCCATAACATGGAGCTTGGAAGAGAGGAGCAGGAATGAGTTCTGGCTCAAATAGCGTAGGCTGTCCCTATTCGTTTGGTAGATTTTCTTGAATACCTGCTTCTCATTTTGTTGTATGTTCTTAGGTCAATTTCCAGAGGCTTTAAAAGGTTGCATTTTAGAATCTTCACCAGTTAGAAGGTTGTTTCAAGGGGAAGAGGCATTCTGCTCGATGACCGCTTCCAGGATGACTTTTGTTGGTGTTCTGCCTTGCTCTGAGACCAGTTTCCCTTGGAGACAACCTCTGACATGGCGATTCGCACTCGATTTACTGGGGGTGCTGGGCCTTAACAGCTGTCAGGGGAGGGAGAGAGGCAGGTTGCCACGGGGACACGCTGGGCCATGACACAGTCAAGTGAAGGCCTCAGAGGACCTCACGGGTGGGTTTCAAGTCAGGCTGGCCCTTCAGAGTTGTCCTGAGGGGACTGGGCCTTTATGGGCTCCAGTCACTGGATGCAAGTTCCCAAAGGGGAGCCATCTTTTGTTGGGAGGCGATTCCTGGAGAGGCTGACAGCTGCGGGTCCCAGCCAGTGCACACTCCGTAGGTGGGAGAAAAAGTCCTTCATACCCGAGTGAGTGGAGTGTCGGCAGGGCGAGCAGAGCCCTCAGTACAATCATGGGGATGAAGAGGACGGCGAAGGTAGGTTGTTTACATCGATCTTGCTTGTATTTGTGGGACTTCTTGAGTCTGGGAATTTGTGTCTTTTATCAGTACTGGAAAATTCTCATTCTCTGAGACTATAACCTTGTCTGAAACTCTCTGTTCACTTTCTGACATTTCTATTAGACTTATACTATATCTTTTCATTTTGTTTCAGTGTAGAATCATATTTTTCTGTTTATTTTTCTTTGGGATAGCATTGGGATGATTACTTCAGGTATATTTTCTACCTAACTATCTCTTTCATCCTCTCTATTAATTTTCTATTTGCCATTTCCATTGAGTTGCTAATTTCAGTTACTATGGGTTTAATATTTAGAAACCTCATTGGTTTTCAAACACAGGCACTGTTGAGTCAGGTCATTTATAATTTTCTCCTACTCCTGATTCACATTTGTAATTCCTTCCTTTAGTTATACAAATACACTCCTTAAAATCACAACTTTAATATTTCTAAACCATGCCTCGTCTAGCCCAGCCCTCTCTCCATATACGTAAACAAGGCACAGAAGACAAGAGCTTAAGCTTCCAGCCTTTGAGAACCGGGGCTGGTCAGAAGACAAGTGCCCACGTCCAGTCGTGTCACGTGGCTTCTGCAGTCTCCTGGCCCTGTCTCTTGGGGGTCTCCTCTGCTACATTCTTATACAAACTGAGGCGTGCTTTGATTTTGGGGTGTTTACAAAAACCTGTCAGTTATTTTATTCATAGTACATTTTAAAAACTATTGGAGCTTCAAATATATTTAATATCTGCCAGAGTAATTTCACCCTATAACTTGTGTGCTCTCCTCAGACTAGATAAAAATGCTAATGTGGCCAGTGGAAGTCTACAAGCAGAAGGCAAACTTTCCAGCAGCCTCAAAAAATTAGAGAGAATCGGTTGCCATTTTTGCTTTGGTACAAACTTTGAATTCCTGAGCTGGGATGGAAGGTGGGAGAGTGAAGATTAACTCCCGAATGATTTTTTGTTGGCAAAGCTTGCTTTTTGTGCCAGTTCTGCACAAGCTGGCACCAGTGTTCTTTTTCAATCTAGTTGGTGGAATTTCTATCCAAATCCTGGACACAGATCAGCTTCTAGTATTTGGTGATGATGTACAATTTCATCACTTTCTTCGTTTTCTGGGTTGGGAGAGGGGGGTATCACGGGCCCTGGGGGGCTGGGGGGAAGGGAACAGTCAAGATCTAATGGGTTGTTTGGTGGTCATGGGGAAGGTTTTTCATTACCTTACAGTAATGGACACAGGACATGGTAAATATCATCAAAATTATCAAACTGTATCATCTAAAAAAAAAAAAAATTATCTGCTTTCAAATGATGTTATCATGTGAAAGTGATTTTAATTTTTTAAAGTGAGTTCCATAAGTAGTAGGATAATAGTATTTTTAAGAAACAATTTTCGCCAGCTTCTTATACTCTGTCCTGGGCCTAAGAACATATTTATTTTGTCGAAAACTCGGGGGAAAAAAAAGGCTCCATTGGTCTTGAAATAAGATTTATAATAAAACAGAGCAGATATAAGTTTTGACACGTTCAATTGCAGACACATTTCTCTTTGCCTGTGTCCAAACTTCCATCAGGACCCTTTGTTGAGGAGTGAGGGATGGGTGCAGCCCACTATTTTGTAAGCATGTGCACACCCAGATCCTTCATAATATTAGTTAAAATCAATGTGCTGCTTTTTTAATTATTGCTCATGGTACAAAGCAGGGAAGGCTCATTTAGGAATGGATCAATATTGAAAGGGGATTGGTAGATGGCGGAGCAGTGCATCAGGCCGCTTGATGTGAAAATCGTTGGGTCTGTGTGGCGTCGGCCCAGGGTTATCAGATCCGTTAGCCTCCAGCTGGCTGCAGGGCACTGTAATAGGTGAACCTTCGTGAACCTGCGCTCCTTGCTGCGATGTTCCAGGAGGAGTTCCCACCTGGCATACGGCATCATACACATCTTTAAAAAAGAAACCATTAAGAAAACTTATGTCTGCCTGGTTTTCATTGATCACTTATAATAAAGTCTGGACTGTCGTGGAAGAGTCGTTTTCTTTATTCTCCTTTGGCTGGTTATTTTCCTTAAAGCTCCTGGACTTTGATCAACAGATATGCAAGATAAACCCACTGTTTTGAGAGCTATATAAGTGTTGAAATGTGCAGTTGGTTCTTTGATGGAAACATGTACAAGGAAGGACAAGGGAGGGGCGGGGTTAGCAGTGACAGAGAGGGATCTAAACACATAGGCCATGGCAGGAGAGGCCAGAGCATGTTACCTCCATCCAGCACATTTAATTCTCAGCTCTATCTCAGGAATATGGAAAGATTCTGAAAAAACATTCCATGAATTACAAGCTATAATTGCCACAACATGCATACCCACCTAAACCTGCCCAAGGTGTACTCAGGAGACCAGATGATAGAATCGTGGGTGTTGCTAAATTGTTTTAGGTAAATGGATATGCCACATTTTTCCTGTCTTGATCTTTACAGCTTTAAATAAGTGAAATATGCTTTAGATAATCTCTTTAATTTGTCAGAGCACATGTTGTATGAAGAATGCATGTTGCTTCCATAAGTGGAAAGAAGAGGCTGTATCATCATTGAACCCAGGGGCCCCCAGGCCCTGTTCTCTGAGGGTGGGTGAGCACAGCAGGGCTGCAGTCACCAGGCCCTTCCTTCTGCATTCCAGCTCAGGCTGTGGAGGAGCGGCCCTGTGGGCTGCAAAGCTCACCTGAAATCAGCAGCAGCCGCCACCGCAGCCGCCCAGGCTGCTTGGCCATTGATGGAATTGATTTCTGATCAAGGCTGACCCAAGCATGACTGGTTAACCTCTTTTTTTTTTACATTTTAATGATAGTGTCCTATTTATTTTAATTTATTTTCCCTTGACTAATCATTTGGCTTGTCAGGTGGTCAGTCTGATGTTGACTCTATGCCAAAATAATAGTAATTTTCTAAAAATTAAAAATAATAAATTCTGGTAAGTTGAGCACAACAGGGAAATCATAGACCCTTGAAAGAAAACCATACACACACACACATTTAGATAGATAGGTAAATAATATTTTGAAAATCTAGTGAAAGCATTAGCATTTGATATGTAGCAATTTTTTATTAATCAGTAAATTTATTAAGCAGTAAATAAAAGTAAATGTAGGGATAAAATTATAAGGGTGACCCTACTTTAGGGGAATCCAAAATAAAATATAAAATATAAAATTAAATGCATATATAAATTAAGTTTTTATTTATTAGATTACAAAAAGATTCTTTGTCTTTCAAAATATTTATCCCAAAATGTCTTTATATGCATATGACTAATTGTATTAAAAATGGGCCTTCTCTTTCTGTCTCTCTTCTTTTTTGTCTTGGTCCTGATGCATTTTATTTTTGCTTTTATTTTTATTTTACCTTAGATGCAGGTTGTCACATTTCCTTCATATATGCAATCTTTCTCTTCCTTTCAATCTGTCTAAGAACTTACTTCAGGAAATGAGTTTATCAATCTGACAGAAAGGCCTTACTAGGAAGCGGCAGGGCCTTCTCCTGGCACCTCCTATTTGTGAGAAAATTTTGACCTGACATATTCTTAGAAATATTTTCATGGATACCAGGTGTTTGATCAGGGACATTCCAAGAAAAGATAGAATGTAGAAGTGATAGTAAATCTTTATAAAAACTTGATGGAAAAACACTTGTATTTAGTTGAGTTTATAAGGTGGAAAATAAAAAGGGACAACATAGCTGGTAGAAGCCATTCCTTTTATAATAAACTCTGAAATATCATCAAACACAACAATAAAGGAGATGCAATTTTCTCAACCAAATGGGATTATTAGAGCAACAAATTTGAAGCAATTGAGGGAAATTAAATAAAATCATTTATATATGGCTTATTTGCAAAATTAATTAATTACCTGTCACCAATATTTGTTGAGTGCCAACTATCTATGAAGCATGGTAGCAGCGGGAATAAGCCAGGGCTTTCAAGCAAATGGGTTCCAACCATACAGATGATTCCTTACTTATATTTCAAACAGTCTCGTGCACTAGTTAAAATGAAAACATTCCCACCATGACCCCTGGAAATTCTAAATAAAATGCTAGATAAAATTATTTTAAATGCAAAGTTGAAATTGTAAAAGCAAAGGATCCTCTCCAGCAGGAAGAAAGAACTGGGAAGCAGAGCTGCACCTGCTGGGAGCGGACTCCGAGGGGGTCTGTGGGGGGCTGGCGGTGGCGGCGATGGTGATGGCGGCTGCCACGCAGGCTATGTGAACAGAGGGGAGACAGCAGTGGTGCCTTCAAGCTTACGTGGCCTTGGCGGAGGTTTGTGACTGAGATCTTCGCTTCTGCCAGAGCCCTACTAGGTTATAACCTTAGCGGAATAATTGACTCAGAGAAACCAAAAGGAATCTTTCTGCCCCTGCCAGGCTGCAGGTGAAAAATAAACAAAGCATTCTCATACGAATTTGAAGCCAATGGTCTGTATTTCTCATGGAATGGGTGTTTACATTTCTCCTACTCACTAAGCTGAGAAAAGATCATGAAAAGTCATGCTGGGCCATAATAGTCCGTTACGATCAAACGAAAATTAAAAAAAAAAACAACTTTCACCTGTCTGATGTACATTTGCATGTCCTAGGCTATAAGAAATTCTCTCTCTCTCTCTTTCACACACACACACACACACAAATTGCCACGGAAAAAACAAATGGGAGAAAGCACAAGCAAACCACGTGACATGAGCAGGGTCAGTGTAGATAAACCTATAACAATAATTCTAAATATGAAGTGATGATCCAAAAAGAAAGGCAAAATACATTTATGCAGAAGTGGTTGTCCTCTTTGATTAAACATTATACTGGGGGTGGTGGGCAAGAAAAAGAAATAAAAGGCACCCAGATAGGAAATCATAAAGTAAAACAATATTTGCTGATAACATGATCTTCTCTGTAGAAATTTCAATGAAATCTATCTTAAAGTAGCCGGAACTAGTAAGTAAGCTTAGCAAGGTGACAGGATAAAAGATTAAATATACAAAAATCCATTGAATACTTATATACTAGCAATAAACAACTGAAAATTGAAATAAAAATACCATTTACGATAGCATCAAAAAGTAAGAAATGACCTGACAAAAGATTCACAATACCTGTACACTGTAACAACTGCCAAGAGAAATCAGAGAAGACTGAAGTAAATGGGGAGTTATACACCATTCATGCATCAGAAGATCCAATATAGTTAAGATGTCAAATCTCCCCAAATTGGTCTATGGATTCAACACATTTCCAGTCAAAATCCCATCTAGATTTTTGTAGAAATTAAGAAGCTGTTTTTTTTTTTTTTTTTTTTTTCAGGTACTGTGGCCAGGGATTGAACCTCGGAAGCTGGCGCTCAACCACCAACCCACATCAGGCCCCCTGAGTTGGTTTTTTCATTTGTTGCTTGTTGTTTGCCTTTTGCTTTTCGGAAGCACCGAGAGCAGAACCCAGGAACCCCCCATGTGGGAAGCAGGTGCACAATCATCTGAGCCACATCTGCCCCCCAAGAAGCTAGTGTTAAAATTCATTTGGAAATGCATAGGTCCTGGAACAGCTAAAACAATTTAGGGAAAAAGCATGAAGTTGGGATGCCAGCATTAACTAGTTTCTAGACTTACTCTAAAGCTACATGCTCGTGACAATGTGATGTTTTCATCGTGACAGACAGAGACCAACGAACAGGCCACACGTGCCACAGAAACACACCGACTGTAACCGAGTCACACCCTAAATCTAAAAGCTAGGGCTCTACAACTTCTAGAAGGAAACTGGAGAAAATCTTTGCACCGAGATTAGGCAAATGATTCATACATATTACACCATAAAAGAAAGAAATGATAAATTCTACTTCCTCAAAATTCAGAACTTCTGCTCTTTGAAAGCCATGTTAAGAGAATGAAAAACAAGCTACAGATATTATAAAGCATATCTCCAGTAAATTATTTGTATATAAGAATATAAAGAATTTTCAAAACTCAATGGTAGGAGAACAATCAACCTTATTAAAAAATGGCAAAGGATTTGAACAGACAGTTCATCAAGGAGGTATGCAAAGGTACCCAAGCATGTGAGCAGGTGCCAATGCCCGCAGCCATCAGAGACAGGCCGTTTAAAAGGACTGAGAGATACCCACTACACACCAATGAGTCACTCAAATTAAAAGACTGGTCACACTAAATGACGACTCGAGGAACTGGCACTTTCATTCACTGCTTGTGAGTTTATACAATGTTGCATCTACTTTTGAAAACAATTTGGCAGCTTCTTGAGAATTTAAACATATATGTATCATCTGGTCCAGCTATTCTACTCCTAAGTATTTACCCAAAAGAAAAGAAAGCAGATATCTCTTCAAACACTCGTGCCACAATGTCCATAATGCTTGCTTTGTAACAGTCAGAGCTGGAAGAGACTTAAATGTCCATTAAAGGGTAGTTTATCCACAAAACTGATTAATTCTCAGCAATAACAAGCAATGAACTATTGATACATCAACGTGGATGGATCTCAGAATAATTATACTGAGTGAAAAGAGTCAAATAAAAGAATAGGGAGCAGATGTGGCTCAAGTAATTGAATGCCCGCCTCCCATATGGGAGGTCCTGGGTTCAGTTCCTTGTGCCCCTAAAGAACACAAACAATGAACAGACAATGAGCAGACATCGAGCAAAAAACAATGAGCAGACAATGAGCAAAAAAAAAACAAGTAGACAAAGAGAAAAAACAATACGCAGACAACGTGCAAAAACAAACTAGCAGTAAGCAGACGTGGCTCAAGCAGTTGAGCGCCTGCCTCCCGCATGGGAGACACCAGGTTCAGTTCCCGGTGCCTCCTAAAGGAAAAACAGACAAAGAGCAGACAACGAGCAAAAAAAAAACAACCACCAAACAACAAGCCGACAATGAACGTCAAACAACGAGCAAATACAATAAGCAGACAGATGAGGGAGCCATCTTAGGGGTGGGGAAAAAAAGAATAATATATACTTATACCAGCTTTCTGTCGCTACTGCAAATGCGGTGGCTTAAACTGTGCTACCTATTAGAGATCGGAGCGGGAAATGGGACTGACTGGGCTGAAGCCACGGAGCCGGCCAGACTCCACTCTCCGGGAGGCTCTGGAGGGAATGCCAACATTCTTCGGCTCCCGGCCCCTCCTCCACGTTAGAGCCAGTGAGCCCTTGGCTCTGAGCTCTGCTCCCACCCTCGCAGCTCTTCTCCGACTGCCTTCCTGCCTCTGGCCTTTGCATGGACTCCTGTGGGCATTTGGGGCCCACGCAGATGATCTGGAAGAGCCTCCTGTGACAGGTGCTTCACGTCATCACACCTACGAGGTCCCTGTGCCAAGGCAGGTCACGTATTCACAGAGTCCCAGGATAGGACGCGGCATTTGGGGGGCTTGTATTCTGCTCACCACAGTATTGTATGATTCCATTTAAATAAAATTCCAGATATTCCAATTATACAAAGATGCAAATAGCCTAAGTGACAGACGGCAAGTCCGAGATTATCTAGAGTTAGGAAGGCAGCAGGAAGGGGAAAAAAGGGGAGATTAGAAAATGGTGTGGGGACTTTAGTTTCAATGGGTGTGTGTGTGTGTGTGTGTGTGTGTGAATTGTGCCTTTTAAATATGCAGTTTATTGCATGTAAATTGTGCCCCAATAAAATATAAAATAAATTTGTTCAAAATGCTATATGACATCAGAAAAGTAATAGCTAACAAATCAGCAACTTTTATGCAAAAAAGAAGACATAGAAAATAAAATTTCTAAGAATAAATAACAACAATTAAAACAACAGAAAACTCAAGGAGAAATTAAATACCATATTAGACAAAGCTAAAAAGAAAGATAAGAATTTCAAAGCAGGGCATGAAAAAATGACACAGTGGGTAGGTATCGAGCTGAAAATACAGAAAATAGTACAAAGAAGTTAATAGGTATGAATATGAGAACAAAATTACTTGAAATATGGCTAAAACACTAAGAGAGGGAATGGGAAAGAAGTAATATTTGGATGCATAAAGGACATAAATCTTGGATTCGTGAAGTACAGTCCACAAACAGATTTTTAAAAAGTAAATTTACATAAGACCCCTCATAATAAAACTGCATAACCCAAGAAGGAGATTAAAGCCAGTAAAGTAGCCAGAGAGAGAAGACAAATATTCTTCCACAAGTAATGGAATAATATCTTCAAATTTATGAGGAATTTAACGATTAAGTAAAAAAGTTTATATAAAGTTAAAATAATGAGAGGCAATAAATATTCAGAAAAAGCCTGAGAGAATTTATTTCTCATAGACCTTGATGAAAGAACAACTAAAGATTCACTTCAGGAGAAAGGAAATTAAACTACGAAGGCATGGGTTGGTTTCATAAAGAAGTAAGTAAGTAAAGATAAATGGTAAATATGTGAATAAAGCTAAAGAGATATTAACTGTCTAAAACAATAACAAAAGCACTTACTAAATTTGTGAATATCCAAACAGGGTGGAATACAATGGGGAAAATCAACATACAATATGTAAGGAGTTTCTCTGAATTCACAGTATTTGCTCAGGAAGAAAGATTTATTAATTTTATGTTTTGCTAATCATGAATGTATGATCAAATGTTAATAATAAATATTAAAGAATACAAAAGTGACACATTACTTTTAAAAGAGTAGAGGAGGAAAGAAGAAGGAAACTTTAAATATACAAAGAAAATACGAAAGAACAAATAAAAGCCTAGATATAGAGAGGTAAGTTAAAAAGCATCACATAAGAAAATGGAAAAACTCAAATAGAATGTCACAGCAAATGTCAAAAGACTAAGTTCACCAATTTAAAAATATTATCAGATTGGATTATTTTTTTAAAATCCAGGTATATGCTGTTTGTAAAAGACATAAATAAAATATAATGACAGCAATTGGGATTGAGAAGGAAAAATGCATATCAGAAAAATACTAGCCAAAGTGACCGGTTAGAACTGTACTAATATTACACAAAATAGACTTTTAAGAAAAGGTATTATTAAAACGAACATGCTTCACTACGCAAAGGCATAATAAGATCTGGCCACTCTGCTCTCTAGGTATCTATGCATAGCTCGTAGTTTGGAAAATAAAAGTAGACAGCATCGATGGAATAATTGATAAAAATAATAGCATGCAAAATTTCAGGGTGAAACAAACAGGAAATATAAGGAAATTAGAGAATTAAAAGTAAACATTGGAACGAAAGAAAGAAAATTAATTAGCTTAGGGTTCAACTGCAGAAGTTGAAATAAAGATAACAGTAATCATAACAGGATAAAAGAAAGAAAATGATTGTTATGAGAGCAGGAAATAATTCGATAGGGAATAAGAATAAAATCATCGAGAGGATCAGGCTGATCAAAGCCTAAAAAGGGCAGTAAAATAGACCGTCCCTGGCAAGCTGATCTAAGAAAAGTGAGAGAAGGCCAACAAAATACCGATTTGGATTGTAAAGGGATGCCTAACCACAGTTGGATGTTTTACAAATTATAAGAAAAGACTTATAATGTTGTGCCAGAAATATGAAAAATTATATGAACCTGACATTTTTTCAGAAAACAAGGATATTAACAAAATGACTCAAGCAATAGAACTCTGATTTCCTATGTATTCAAGATGCTTCACTCTTTAAAAACTACAACCAGTTTTCAAGGTAACTTTGTGGTGCTGCTGTGAGAGAATGAAATTTGGGTGAGTGACAGAGGGGGGCCCCGGAAGGGCGGGGGCTGAGTTCGCCTCCCCGGGCTGCGCCTGCCAGGGGGAGGGTCGGCCAGAGGGCAGGCCTTTGCAGGTGCTAGCAGAGCTCCTTGAGGTGGCACTGGGGTGCGGTGCCCCCCAGAAGGGCTTTCTCGCGTGCTCGGGGGTGTGGAGGGCACCTGGGGGGCCACACACTGCCCGGGGCCTTGAGGGCAGCCTGCCTTCGCCCCGGGAGGGCGGCTCTGCTTCGGGACCCTGTGCTGTCACCTGGACTCCTTCCCCCTTGCCCTGGCCGCACCAGGCCGTGACCCGGCGCAGGGCTGCACTCCGTGCATTATCTCATTTAACCCACAGCAGCCCAGGAGCTGGGCCCTCTTCATTTCACCCACGACACGGAGGCACCCAGCTCTGAAGGCATGCCGGGCCGCAGGAAGGGGTGCCGAGGCAAGCTCCGAAGCCAGGCAGCTGGCACTCCAGGGCCTGCGCGCTTGAAAAGCAAGTAACCCCGTTTACTGTGCCATGAAACGACGCTGGGCTTGACGGGGCTTGGCTTTTTCTCGTCATTTAGTGTCTCCGAACGTCCGGAGAAGTTGGTTCGACTCCTGGCTGGGGTGCTGGCCAGAAGCAAAGTTTGGCTCTGCAGAGAAGCCCTGCGCTTGCTTCCAGCGGCCACTCTCGCTTTCACTGCATTTGGGCCACTGGGGACCTGGGACTTTAGCCGGGTGTGGCCTGACGAGACTCATTGGCTGATGAGGAGAAAGCGCTGCTTTCAGCGTATCGAGAAGGTCCATTCTCATGACAACTGCGTATCATACAAAACAAAAAGCGAAGCACAGCTGCCAGAGCTGAGCAGCAAAATAAATGAAATTATCATTGGATTATAATCCAAAGTATAAAATTAATATCCATGAGTCCATAGTGATACGAATAAACAAAAGGAATAAACTAATAAATGGAGGAAAAACTCTCCCAAATGGAAGAACTCCAAATAATCTATGCTGATACTTGTCCAAAGAAGTATCGCTGCCCATTTCTAGGTGTGGGCTGCTTGCAGTGACTTCCTTCCAAGGGGGACAGGTGGGAAGGGGGGAAATGAGTGGCTGCAGTGGGGAAGCCTGGCCCTGATGCCAGGTGACCGGGGGCAGCGTCCACAGCTGCAGAGGCGTGTACCTTTGAAACGATGTGATGAAAATGGCACTTCACCCCAAATCCAAGAAACCTTAACCGTGGAAGAAATGTCAGACAGGTTCCAATGCAGGTGAAGTCTAGAAAATACAGGGTGAGTATGCCTCAAAACTGTCCAGGAAAAAGGAGACCCAGGAGATCCGACGACTAGGGCCCCTGGAATGAAGAAACGCATCAGGTAACAACTGAGGGCCGGACGAAGTATGGGCTTGAGTGACTGACAAAGGATGAGACTTGGCCATGAGCGGTGACGCACACCTGGTACCGTGCAGGACGACTAACCCGGGCACCCCTGGGCGCAGGATGTGGGGCTCTCTGTAGGCCCTTCTGAATTCTTTACATCTAACAATGTTCTCAAAGGAACCTATGAAAATAAAAATAAATAAATGGACTACATCCAAAAATCCACTCCGTTCAGAGTTCACATTATAGTCCCTCTTACTAAGAGTTTTATTTCATTTTTACTTTACAGAATAATTTTTTAAAAATTTACAAGTGTTATTGAAGTACATCATTCTTACATGCACATGCCTAAACAGTAAGTGTCTAGTAAAAGCTGTGAACTTACAAAATAAACATGCATAGCCTCACACAGGGCTCCCTACCTCACCCCACCACTAGCATCTTGCATTGTTGTGAAACTTCTGTTACAAACTATGCAAGAGCATCGTCAAAACATTACTAACTATAGCCCATATCTCACATTTGGTGTATTTTCCCCCAACTTGCCGGTTATTGACACCCTGGATTAGCATTACGCATTTGTTATAGCTCATGAGAGGACGTTCTCATACTTGTCCTGTTAACCAGTCCATCTTCCACCACTGGAGTGTCCCTGTGCCGGGCAGCTCCGTGCCCTGTACAGTCCAGTCAGCGTGTGCACTCAGAGGCTCTCATCTTCATCACAGAGTCGTGATGTCACCACCTCAGTCAACTTTAGAACATTTTCATGACTCCAAAAGGAAAACTCCCATACCCCCTACATCCCCCTATTTTTGGCCCTTAGGATTGATATAATTTCTTCTTTACCATTGCTGAAAAATATTACAATATTACTGTTAACTACCATCCGTTAATTACATTACTTGTAATTTTCCTGTGTATCACCATATTTTGTAAAAAAAGTACTTTCTTATATATAAACTATTAACCACAGGTACATTACTAATTTCATCTGCTTGGTAGTTTTAACAATGGCCAAGTAAATTCTCAAATTTGGTTTAAAACCATTGTTCCCTGGCGGCCACCATATACCAGCTGCTATCTGAAAATGAATTTTCTCAGCTTAATTTTAAGCACCTTGAAAATGGGAGTTTATAAGAAAGTGCTGACACCACCTGAAAGGGAGCGTGTGAATGCCTAGCTGTAATTTATAACGTCAGCCCGTATTCCACACGCTTTCTCCACGCGCCACGCTCTGCACAAATCGCAAAGGAAGGTGCTGCAGTGAATTATTGTGCAATTAATCATTTGACCATGAGGGATTCATTTACTAATTAAAAACTCAAAAAGAGTAAATTGAAATAACCAGTGACTACTAAATCACGTCTTCTAAAGCGTCAGCTGCATTTTAATAAATCATGGTGTATCAATCAGAGTCATACACATTCGGATACCTGCCCTGCAAGGCAGCTCAGAACATAACTTATGTGTTCAAAGACGCTTTTCATATGCACACAGCAATTACATATATGTATGTCCATGCCTCCGTGTATGCAACTTTGGATTTTAAAAAATAAAAATTGAGAAACTAAAATGAAGTGAAAATGCATTCAATGTAAAATATAGACTGGCAGCATCAGATTACGTGCCAATGTCAGGTTGTACAGAGGGGACGGCACATCTCTGCTTTATGCCCTGTGACTTACACCATGACCCATGTGCCTTCATGCTTAAACTTGATAGTTGGCTCTTTTGGTAGAGCAGGGACTTTTTAGGTCCACTCACTGACCCATTCAACTGTCTTTCGCATACTTTCTCGTTTCTCTACACGTATAAAGATAAAGTAGGTCAGTTACTGTGAGCATAGCCAGGTAGGCTTAGACACTTTCCCGTGAGGAATTCATTGAGGCTAAAAGCAGGGTCGCTCTCAGAGGCAGCGTTTCTTCATGTCCAGCTCAGGGTTCCCAGGTCTTGGCTGTGCTCCGCTGTCCCACAGGCCAGGAGTGGAGGGAGCTGTTCAACGTTCTCACCCTGTTTTCCTGCAGGGCTCGTAAGTTCACGCATGCCACCCAGGAAGGAGGGAGATGGGAGCAGTGCAAGGGAAACTGAGGTTGTCTGGGAGCCAGCAGGCAGCAGGGGCGGGGTTGGAGGTGGAGGGGCCTTGGAGCAGGAGAGGAAGGCTTTCTTGGGGTGGAGGCAGAGCGGGGTGAAGCTGTCATGAGGAGGGAGAAAGCATCCGTCCTACAGAACTGGGACTGCAGTTCCCGCGAGCCCTTCCCCAGGCCTGCTCACCGCCGAAGCCTTCGTGCAGTGTCTCTGCCAGATGAGGACGAAGCTTGAGACAAGCAAGCAAACAGAAGTAGCAGCTCCACTTCGCAGTATCTGAGAGAGCTTCTGTGTCCTGGGAGGAGCATCTGGGCTCACGCCCACTAGCATCGGCAGGCAGTGTTCCAGGAGCAGGGGAGCAGCGGCCAAGCAGACAGGGCCCCACCCTCCTAGGAGGCCTTTCCATTCTAGAAGGAAGAGACAGAAAATAAACCTGAGAGAAAGACAGATAGCCAGCTGGATGACAGATAAAGGTAGGTAAATTAGAGTGATAGGTGATAGATAAATGATAACTAATAGGTAGACAGGTAGGTAGGTAGACCAAGACAGAGGATGGATAAATAGGCAAGGACAGATGATAGATAGCTGATGGTAGGCAGATAGGTAGGTGGTTGGTGGGCGAATGATGGATAGATAAAGGGAGGAGGGGGATGTTTTATAATGCTTTAATGCCATCACTTTTGGCGGAACCTTAAAAATGGTATTGATGTAGAGCTTGGGCTTTGCAGTTAGACAAAGGTGGGTTCAAGAATGAGCTCCACCCTGCCTAGCAGGCTGACCTGGGCATGAAAGCACGCAGTGCTCTGAGCTGGCACCTCCTACCTGTCAGTGGAGGCTATGGCTCATTGCATCAGCTCACTGTGTCAGCTCTTTGAGCCAGTTTGTTGCATCAGCTTGTTGCGTCTGCCTGTCTTCTTTAGGATGCACCGGGAACCGAACCTGGGACTGCCCATGTGGAGGTGGGCACCCAACTGCTTGAGCCACATTCACTCCCTTGGACAGAATTTTATGATTATAAAACATGGAAACTAGGGTCAAGAAAAGTGGATTTTAGTTTTAGAACTTCTATGACATGAGGGCTAGCAAGTCATTTGCTTAGGGGCAGTATTTCATATGTGCAATTAAGGGTGGTGGAATAGAGCCCTTTTTAGCAGCAGAATCTCCTTTTCCCATTTAATTTATATGTTCTGTGCTCTCTGTATTCACTTTTGCAGTCCATGGCCGCTCTGTCCAAGGTTGCTGGAAAAGGCTAAGGTGGTGAGGACACAGTCTCCAGCTGTCTTCCAAAAGCTAGTGCCAGGCTCAGCTCCTTCAGTCCTCTCCACTCTCCTGAGTTCTGGACCCCAATGTGTAATGCCTCTTCCAGGGACCCCTCTCCCTTTAGGTCCACAGGCAGTCCAAACCCAAGAGTAGGAGGCTGGCTTATAGTCTCCTCCCATAGAGAGGTCCTCACTCAGGCCAGGGCTAGACTCAGGCATTGTAGAACATGGCTTCAGCATGGATGGAGGGAGCACAGCCCTGCCTGAGGACTGCAGGTAGGGGACAGAGGGGGACAGCTTGAGGGACAGTGCACAGCCCTGCCTGAGGACTGCAGGTAGGGGACGGAGGGGGACAGCCTTAGGGACAGGGCACAGCCCTGCCTGAGGACTGCAGGTAGAGGGCCTTAGAAAGGCGCATCAGGGCCTCAGGCTCGGGGGTCCCTGGCTCTTGGCAGATCCGCTGTGGCCTAGCCAGGGACCTGGGCGCTGCCGTGAGTCTGCGCCCCTCGTCCTGCCCGGTTCGCCCCCCGCCCCACCTCTCTGGGTGGGCCGTCTCCTCCCCGCCCCTCCCAGCATTCACCGCTGTGCCCTCCCTGCTGCACCCTGGGGGTGGGAGCTCTTTCCCTGTGTCCCCCTGGGCGAGGGCTGCTGAGGAGATGCGGTTGAGCAGGAAGGCGCCCGGCGGGTTTCAGTCAGAGCAGGCACTTGCTGTCTTTATAGAGAAATAATTGAAGAGTCTCCTTGAAGCTAGAGATGAGAACTTCATTTTTCACGCACTGTGTAGAAAATTTATGGGGCACTTTATCTTACAAAATATAAATAAACCAAATGCGTTGTGCACAGCACACCAAGGGTGCCACAGAGCTTCAGGCACAGCTGAGCGGAAGCGAGGGAGGCCTGAAAACGGCCGCTGCAGCTCCGCAGCGGACCACGGGGAGGGCAGGGAGGCGACTTGAACTGAAGTAGGCAGGAGTTATAGAAACCGTTTTTAATGATGACTGATTGAAAGGGGATCACTGAGGCCCAATGTTCAGTGACGTCGGCATCAGGACGGGGTGCAGGCCTCCCCAGGAGCGAGCCTGGAATGTGAGGCCTGGTGCTGCGGAGATGCTGCTGCGAGCAGAAAGCGGGAGGGCCTGCGGCGAGGCAGCCACGGCCACCAGGAGGGCACGCTGGTGGCAGCCCTGCCCTGGACGTGGAGGCAAGTGCCAGGTCAGGCGCTCTCAGAGAGGCACGAAAATCCATAGCACGCACAGCCTCCACCAAAAGGCGGCCAAGCAGCAAGCGCGTGAAAGGTATTCAGTGGACTCGAATCTGCTTACGAGCCACGTGAACTTTCAGAACAAAACCGTCAATCTGACCTAAAAGTTAACCACGCCCCTGGTTTGTTGCTTTCATTTCAGTACCTGTCGGTGTAGAAGTTGGTCAAAATTATCTAGGACAGGGGAGCGGCTGTGGCTCAATCAGTGGGGCTCCCGTTTACCATATGGGAGGCCCCGGGTTCGGTTCCCGGGGCCTCCTGGTGAAGGCAAAGCCCGCCTGCATGGCGTGGTTAGCTGACCCAGCGAGCACAAGCAGCAAGGGGGGGATAAATGAATAAATAAATAAATAAAATCTTTAAAAAAAAATTATCTAGGACATAAACCTCTGATACCGAACAAAATAAACTAAAAGCCCTAAAAAATAAAGTGGTATGAGGCCCCTTTCCCTGCTTATTTCTCACCATCTGATTTATGGTATAATTTATTCATTCACTTTTGGTATTTTCTGTCTACCTCTCACTAGAAAGGAACCACCCTGAGGCTGGGATTTTGTTTCTTTGGTTTCTTTTGTTCACAGTTGTCTCATAAGCATGTAGAAAAATTGTCTCCATAAGTATCTGTAAAAGGGGTGAAGGGATTTTTTTAGAACCTCCTATTGCAATGTCCATGCGCCTTTTTAATCTGTAAAAGGTAGTATATTCAGGGGTTGGGTGATAAAACATATAAAAATAAATGAACCAAAGGCCGTGACTTATGGAGCTCAAACTCCAGCGAGCGTTGAGCTTCAGGAATAACTCTGCTGCATGACCAATTGCCAGGTGTGGCTGCCAGCTGCCCCTCAGGTGTCTGTGGCCCCAGCTGGCTGGGGAGAGTCGCCTACCTTGGAGGAACACTTTCAGGTAGAGCAGGGAAGACGCAGAAGGGAGACAAAGCCTAGAACGCCCAGTTCAGATTACTCAGGATATTTACATGTGGCCGGGAACTGATTGATTGGGCAGGAAATTGGCTATCGCCCTGGCTCGGTGGCAGGAGAAAGCGGCTGTGGTCATGATGTGGGTTTTCCCTCTTCCAACATCCACAAAGGTCCAGCTATTCTAGAAAGTTTGACATTCAGGGAAACATTAAACTACATAATCTAAATTTAGCTTCATTTAAAAATGTCTTCGAACATAATTGGAACATGAAAATTAAATATAGCAGTACTGAAAGTAAAAATGGTGTGATATAGAAATATACGTTCTTAAGTGCTTGAAATTTGAAAGTTCTTCTAAATTTTCTTTAGAAAAAACGCCACAAAAGGCGCTTTCTTGCAGACTTAAAACAGCGTTTGTTCTCAAGACACTGGATTAATCAGAGTCATTGATCATGTTGGGAGATATATTTTAAAAAGTTAGGAACATGAAGCTTTTTAATGTCAATAGAAGAAATTTGCCTGAGGGTGTCGAAAGGGTTACTATATCTTTCAGTCCTCCCACCCCCAAAAGGGCAGTTGACTCCTTTCTCTGCAATGCCATTAGGCTCACATTTGCCACCTTGATGTCTTCTCAAATAGTCCCCAAAGGGGTGACTCAATAGACCCAAACTTATGAGAAGTCTTTTAAGCATAACTGCTCTCTTCCTTCCTCCCGAAACATTTGCTCTTTCCACGCACCCTGTGCGCCGCTTCCCGCCCCAACATCTCCGCGCTCCTGAGCAGCTCGAGCTGGAGCCAAAACCCGCCGCAGCGCCGGAGCTCGGGCAGCATGGCCGCTGCTGGCTGGGTGACACCAGCTACTGCTTCTGAACATTGACACGTTTTTACTGAATGGTCCAAAGTCATGGGTTCTAGTTATTTACCAAGTCGATTGTGTTATAGATATTTATCAGTGTAATGTGACAAATGTGGATTTATGTCCACTGATGCCAAATTAAGACAGTCATAACTTGGTCATTTATTACTAATGCTAACTTTTCAAAACGTACTTTCCATATTTTTATGATGTCAGTAGCAAACATGCTTTACTCTAATAGAGTTATATTTAGCTGCTTTGGTGGAGATCAGAATTATTTTTAGTACAATATAGAATACCTTCTTTATTACATTCCATTGAATTTGATTCAGTTCGGCAGAGACTTGCTACAATTGAGAACCTGCTATTTTCAAACAGCTTGATGGTGCTGGATCCTCTGTGCTGTTTGGGAGTTGATTTGGTTGAAAGAGGTGAAGAACATCTTTAAATTTGTATTTGGAATTGTTTTGTTCTACTGAATATGATTTAGGAGAAAAGTTCAGTACATTTGAAAAACCAGAAAGGAAACCAAGATAACTTTATTCCTCAAAGCTAATGTAATTTTTGTTGCTACATAATTACCTGAAAAAAACAAATGGCAAATTTTCATTATATTTTTAAAAACCAAATCATGAAATAGTAATGTTCAAAACCAAAGCCAGGTGAAAGAATGCTCCGGCTCTAGGCCCAGGGTAGTGTTTGCTTTGCTACATCACTTTGGGAGAGTTCCTTGCCTCTTCTGTCCCTTAGATTCTTGTCAGGAAAGGGGATAGGAGTTAGCATTTCCTGATTAACAGGCTCTGCTCTAAGGTATTAGGAGAACAATTCAAGTACATCCTGCCTTAGCCAGCCCGAACTCTTGCATCACTTTTATGATGAGAATATTGAGATTAAAAATGGTTAATAACATCCAATTCCCTTTAGCATGTGTCAGAGCTGATATTAGAAACCAGGTTTTGTTCCCAAAGACCAAGAAAGAGTATAATAATTTCTTTCTTACCTCGTACGTTTGGCCAAGATAAAAGAAGAGAGGTTGGGAGTGTGCAATATTATTTTAGAAGAAAAGCCCTATATATTCTTCATAGTATCATGCCTGCAATTATATACTGCATTCTTAAAATGAAAAGGCAAAAGATTGGATTAGATATTAACTTTAAATTTTCCCTTTTAATATTCTAGAAATATCAGGCATTGCAGTTAATTTTAGATCTGCACCATCAATTTCGTAGTTATAAAATACAATATTCCTTCCTCACTGTTGTCTATCGCCACGCGTTTTTTAAAACTATTTATTGAAGTATCTCATTCCTACATGAACATACATAAACTGTAAGTGTTCAGTAAATAACAGGAACTTACAAAACAAACATGCAGAACATCATACAGGGCTCCCCCCACAAGCACCCTGCATTGTTGTGAAACATTTAACAAGTCATGAAAGAGCAAATCATGAAAGAGCATCGTCAAAGTATTACTACCTACTATAGTCCATATCTTCCTCCTCTCTATATTTTTTTAAAGAATTTATTTATTTATTTACTTTTATCCATTTTTACACCCACCCCAACCTCCGTTTTTGCTCTTTCTGTGTCCATTCACTGGGCAACTCGGTGTCTGTTTCCTGCCCTCTCTACTCCTCCTTCTCCTCCTGTCTTCACTGGGATTCCATCTTCAGATCTCCGATGTGGGAGAGAGGCGTCCTACCGCCTGCGCCACCTTAGTTCCTGGCTTTTCAGTGCATCTCACCTTGACTCTCCCTTGTGTCTCTCTCCTGTTACGTCATCATCTTGCTGCGTGGCTCGCGGGGCCTGGTGGCTCACCCGCTCACAGGGCCTGGAGGCCCATGTGCCTTCTATATTTTTCTTTTTTAAATTTTTACCGGGAGGTCCCAGGGATCGAGCCCAGGTCCTTCCACATGGGAGACGGATGCCCAACCACCCGATCCACATCCGTCCCCTGCTGTATCTCTTAATGTTGACCAAAGATACCCAGAGTTACAGTCTTTTCCCAATCAGGATGGTCATATAATAAATCAGGCTTAGTTTATCACCAGCATTCCAAAAGCCAGACCTAGGGAGAAAAACTAGGTCTGGGGACACATGCATGGTTTCTAATATAGCGAATGTTTAGCCTGCCCTGATGATCCCAAAATCAGGACAGGGAGGATATTCGCATTGCCATGCATTGTTTTAAAAAACAAATAAGAATATTCAGCAACTTGGAGGATTGGACCTTCCCCTTCAGAGGAAGGACAAACAACCCCAGGGATGGAGAAGCCGCTTCCCTCCCCCACCCTCCCGGCGCCACAGGAGAGAGCTGGGCGGAGGCGCACGTGGAAGCAGGGAACTCACAGGAGAAATTGTCCAGGGCCATGAAGCTTCTATTTACTTTGCTTCTTAAAGAGTAGGAAAGAGCTCTTTTCTCTGCCCCTTCCTCGATCTTCCATAACCACCCCCCCACCACCACGAAGCAGAGGGCATTCAACCAAACTCCGGGACTTCATCGTGTACCGCTGCGATTTTCTCTCCTGTTCCATGCTGTCTTTCTGTCATCTCACACTCGGTGCCTGAGGCGCGAGTATTTCCTATGCATCACCACGGATTTCGCGGCAGTTGCTCTGCCAGTCGACCTGTCGTGTGGAGGCCTCTCTGCTCAGGAGGCCAAGGGGCCGCCTTCAAGTCGCTAGACGCACCTGTTCTGTGTCCTGACCTCGTGTCCTGCTCTGCGAAGACTAAATTAACATTGTCTGCCCATGACATTGTCTTCAGACCCTTTTAAACGTGTTTTTAAAATACATTTAAGTACTGTATTCCGTTAAAGCAATGGCCAATCCAATTATTTGATGTGAAATATATCAGCGTTTCAAGAAGTTCTTAATTGTGATGCACATATGCCCATTCTGTGATATGCTAAAAAGTGGCTTACTTGGAGTTACTTTTCTAAAAAGATGGGGAGCGTTTTTCCTTCGCACGCGTAGCTTATCACACGCAAACACAGGCACACCCTGGTCCTATAGAGCTCAGCGTAGCCGAGGACAGCAGGTGCTTTCCGGTCTTGGGATCCAGGTACAAGGGAGACGCACCATGGCTGCACGGTGGGCCGTGCAGCTGATGTGCACTCTAGCATCCGGCCAGGACTTCAGTGTAAATCCCGATGTACAGCATGGGAATGCACACGGAATTTGCACAAGCAAATTGTATGTTTAGATGAGGTCACTGCATTTAGCACATTCATTTGCGTCCCTGGAAGGGCCAAGGGCCCACAGAGGAGTTGTTTAATATTATCTGCCATCCCTGCTTGTCTTCAAACATTGTGATTTAGCTAGAACTCTAATGCATGAGAGCAACTTGTCCCCGGAGCATTTTTCAGAATATAAATTAAGTGATATTATAACGGCAGCCTTCTCTTAGCTCAGCATAATGAATGTGAAACATCATGTTCTAGCGACCCAGGTCATGGTATGAGAATGAATTACTCTATTAACATCTCTTTTAAGTAGCATTAGTGATAATAAATGAAGAGATTTAATGTAATACTGATAATATTATTCATGCAAAAATAGCATGCTTTATCTTGTTAAAACAATTAAAATGTGCTCTGAGGATATTTTACACCACAGAAATATGATGCTTGAGAGTGCTTATTGCGTGTTACTGAATACATCAGCATTAGCCAGTAAATGCAGATAATCTGATAAAAATCGAAAAGCTGATCTGTATGCTGTGCTAATTCAGGATCATCTCCTTGTCTCTAGGTACTACCCTAGTGTTGCATAAGATTGCAGCAAGCTTTAGTGGTGATATTAGATTAAATTCAATCCTTGCGCTTGTAATTTTTTCAAAGAAATTACATCCACCGTTCTTCAGCATAAACCCTCTTTAGCTGCTAAGAAGCTGTGATATTGCATTTTAAGCCTGGTATATTACTGTTTTCTTCCCAGACATAGTAAAGCTTTGCTGTCAGTTATAGATCATCTTATCTCCATAATGTAAATCCAAAAAACCACAGAGATCGCTAATACATATGGATAGCGACCTTATTTCCACACAACATAAGAATCGACTCTGGGCACCCCTCAAAGCAAAGCACTGAGTGAATTAAATACAGCAGAGCCTTCTGGCAGCCCGGCTTGCCACTGCCTGGATCGGCATGCTTTTTAAATCCAATCGTATCCACCATAGGGAAGCTTCTGAACAAGAAGTCGGCTGAGTAGTGGCCGTGTGGTCCCAGAACCATGAGCCATTTCACTTACTGGCCTCCACCTTACAAGAATTCCTCATCTGGATACGTCTTCACAGGTCTTTGTGTGATATATCCTTCCTTTCCAGCGGAGTTCCTCTTTTTGCCCAGCTTTATAAGGTTGCACCCCCTCCCTCTACTCCTTTACCAAGAAAGCATTCTGGATTCCGCTCCAGAGGAATTCTCGTTTTTGTGATAAATGTGCAAAGGCAGGTCATGGGTATGAAAAGATTTTTCTTAATGGACATAAATAATAATACTGTTATGAGTATATATTAAGATTATCACTTGTATTTTTCCCATAGAAAACTACATTCGGAAGAAACCATTGTGTTAAAATCTTTAACCAGGGTACACTTAGGAGCTTTTTCTATTTTAGTTGAGACTACAGCAAAGCTAAGTGAAGGGCCTATCTTATTCCACCAGCTTTTTGATTATGCTTGGCACGATCGTTTTCATTTGATCCCACCTAAGTTTTGCAAGTGTAAATGGAGCTGAAGGTTTAAGAGCAAGATCAGGATGGCACATATTTACGTGGAGGACGCCTCCTTGACTGTACGTAATTAGTCAAGGGACAGGAATCTAATAGGATTCCAGAGCAAGGACTTAAAGTCGTAGTTTCCCACATTTATGATTAATGCTTTTCTTATGAGGCCCTGACTAGAACCATGCAGAGCTCGTCGGGTTAAATCGTTCCTTGTTACAAAATGCAGATGCTATACCTTCGTGAAAACCAGAGGAAAATCTCGATTTTCTCTTTATACCTATGTTGGAAATAAGTCACCTCAGAGCCAGGAAAATTGCTTTTCATTATTTATACTTTAAGTGAATTTGACACTTGGAATATGTGCTTCCCATTAGCTGTGGGAAAATTACCATACAGATGCTTGTCTTAGTATATTTTTTTACAATAGCCTACAATTCTCTAGTTCATTACACCCCTGCTTATTCATTTATTTGTTGGCAAAGAAATCCCATAAATCATATACAAATAATAAGTGTCAAAAACTAATTGGAAGCTTACACTGTAAAAATTGATTATTAGAGTTTTATTGGCTAATAGAATTCATGTATGACATCAGTAAACTGCAGATGGCCCCTGCTGGGACAAAATTGCCCTCAGTTGAGAACTAATAGATTAGATTATTCCAGAGGTTCCCAAATTTTCTCAGTGAGCAGTGTCCTTAGGATCTCTAAATTTTTCATAGCACCTCTCAGCCAAAAGGAGTACCTAACAGTTCAGTTTATTAGTAGTTAGATTCAAACAACTTCATTATTATTATCTCCTGACAACTTAAAATCATAATCATCAGTTGAAGGGAAAAATAACTTTATTCCATTCCTAAGTAATTGCAGTTACTGACCGATGGGATTTGGGTGCTTGCTTGGCGCTGCACAGCTTCGCAGAACGTGGGATCCGAGGCCACGTGGCCACCTGAGGCCCCTTTCCCTTCGATTTCTGTGTGGCACTTGCTTTCCACTGCAGACCACCCAAAACCAGCTTCCCAAAGCAGGATTCGTTGAGAAGAACAGTGCCGTCCACCATGCAGACCTGGATTCCCTCGAGGGCATGGTTTGCCCCCGTGTGACAAGTATCAAGCACTACTGTTTCCCTCAAAATTTTGACCTGCCCCTCAGGACCCCGGGGTGTCTTGGCACCCATTTTAGGAACTGTGAAGTTGAGCCATCTCTCAGGTGCCGTTCGACTCTCATAGCTATGAAATTTCTGTGCACCCCAACGCTCCGTGACCGGTGTTTGTATCCACTGCCCTGCTAGGTCCTGGCAGTGAAGCATGGACTCCACTTTCAGGGAAGCCGCCCCCCTGGGACAGAGATGTAAACAAGCCAAGCCCCTCTGAAGCAAAAGTCGTGCTGCTGTGGCTCGTTAATTGCCATTTCGCTGCAGCAGTGGCGCTGAGCTCAGGTGGGAAGGATGGCGGGTTCTCAGGGTCACTGAGATCGATTTGCTGCAGCAGATTTCAGGCAGAAGGGTGCCAGGGGTGGCTCTGTGCCCTGAGCACTTGGGTGGTACCATCCATGACAGATGAAGAGGGGAGAAGATGAGGCAGATTTAGTTGGGGCCAGAGGAAAGATGGGAATAAGGAATTACGCTTCAGATGATTCTGGGCCATTCAGATCAGAGTTCCTAAGGGAATCCCTGAGATACTAAAACATGAGTCTAAGACCACAGGCATGACCAAGATCTCTAGGAAGAGAATGTAAACAAAAAGAGAAGGGCTCCCACCAGAATTCTGGAGAACATTCTAGAATCAGATAAGAAAGGGCAGAACAGAGCTGGAGACTGGTTACTGCAGGGTGGAGAGGAGGGAGAGGAAGTCATGTTGCTACTCCGTTTTCATGGCACAAGCAAGGGAACCAATGTGCACAGAGGATTTCTCTACTCATATGCCTGGTAAGTGTCAGAGCTGGGGCAGGCTCAGGTTGGTGGAGTCCCAAAGCCTGGATTTCCCCCCCAAACTACTCTTTTTTGAATACGGCATGTGCTAAAGGGAGAATAAGGTAGGCTGAAAAATATAGATCATTAAATTAAGACTGCAGAAGAAAGAAAGGAGAGTGAGTACATTATGATGGATGGGGTGAGTAGTCCTCATATGGAACAGGTGTTCCCCTGGGCGGGGCATCTCACAGGTGTGCAATCAGCATCGCAGGCAGCACTGAAGCAAATAAGAGCTAAATGAGCTTTTACCGAGTATGTCCATTGATGTTGGATGGCAAGTTCTGCCATAAATGCTTCCTATGGATTATCACATTTAATCCTCACAACCATACATTAAAAAAATGCTCTGCTCATTTTAGAGAAGAGGGCACTGGAGCTCGGGCTGGAATGTAACTTCCTCATGGCCACAGCGAGGATCCGACAACCTCAGGTCAGGCTGATTTAAAAATGCATTTTCCTAAGAAGAACATGTGCCTATCTCCCAACTGATGTCACCCCATGTGAAAAATGAGCACAGGGTACACATGGGCCATTTACGAAAAGGAAAGTCAAATGTAATATACATAAAGGTGTTTCATCTCCATCACTATGGAAGAAATCCAGATTCGACAAAAATGATTTTGAAGTGTTTAAATCTCTGATGAAGATAGTTGACAGTAGGTGCAGGGTCTCGTCAAAGATGTGTCGAAACATACACTGTTGGGGAAACTGTTGCATGGATTGATACAAGATTTTTAGAGGGCAAGTTGATAATAAATATGTATAAAATACTTTAAAATATGCATGATCTTTAATTCAAACATACTGCTTGCTGTAAAACTATTGCAAAATTTTCTCTGCAGCGATTTCCATCTCAGTACCACCTGCAATTGAAACTCTCTAGATGGAATGTAAGCAGTGGATCATAGTGTCTCCACAAGCTGGAAATTGTACCGCCATTTACAGTCATGTTCAAAGAAGGACAAAATATGCAGAAAATGTTCATGATACGATGTTAATTGAAAACTAGAGGTTGGGAACAGTTTGACCTTAATTTTATGAGAGAGAAAAAAAAAATCTCACGTTGATGACAAAGGAAGTTTCTATCATAAAGTTGATGGTCTTCTTTGTCTTGGAATGTCTGAATGAGGGGAAGGGGGACAAGGAAATGGGGACCGAGGTCAGAGTACAATCAGAGTGTTTTGGTAAGGACGGAAAAGTGACGGCCCGCCTGGTGGGGAATAGGGGAATCGTGGGCAAGCCTTCCAAGGGAAGCGGGTGCCCTGGCCTCAGGTTACTCCGAGCCAGCCAGAAACCGCCTGGGAGGCACCACGCCCCGCCCGGGGGTTGACAGTTATCCTTCAGCGGGGCTCTTGGGTCATAGAAAAATAAAAATGATTTGCCAACGGCTTATAGTTTTGGGCTATCACGTGCACCTCTTGCACTCTAAGCAACCCACTAGGTTAGTTTCTTTCATCTGCAATTCCAGGCGTTGGCAGGGGTTGAAGGGAGGCTCCATTTAAAGCTGGAAAGAACCAGAACTGTTTCCACGTTGTTATTGCTGTAGTCCAGATGAGGGCCAAGCTCTAAGTAGTTACCTTCGATACGTAAAAATACATTCCTGGAGGAATGTCTGAGAAAAGGAGTGAGTGAAAAAAATCACAAAATAGTGATTACTATGGCAAATCTATTTACTGAGGAATATACATGTACCAAATTACTATAGATTTAATTTCATATTTAAATATTTTTCAAAAGGAAACTACCTGACAACCAGCCAGTGAATAATGCTTAATTTTCAGAATAATTTTTTAGCTAGATGAAATAATTGAAAAATAAAAGTTAGGTTCAGGCAAATTTCCTTAATTACTATTTATGATTATCTAATTTGTTTAGAATGGAAAAAGACTGCACATTTACTAGGAATTTTTCTATGAAATAGCATTGAACTCTTCTATTTTTAATATAAAAATCAAGGCATACAGGTATTCTTAGGTTTCAAAAATGGGCATGTTTTATTGTATCATGACAGAACAAAAACTTTGCCAACAGCACACATTCATAAGATGATATGGTTTATTAAAATTATCTTCTTAAGAAAATAAAGTACCTGAACCCCGTTCCACATGTTACACTTTCCATGGTGGATTTTGGAAAGAAAACTCAGGGAGTAAGCTTTAAATAATACTGTCTTTCTTCAAATCCTTTTTCTTGTGCCAGGGAGAGAGAGGGAGGGGAGGGATGGGGGCAGGGGAAAATGACAGTGAGAGAGAGACAGAGAGAGAGGAGAGAGAATGAGGAGGACAGAGGGGGAGCAGAGAGAAAGACAGACAGAGAGAGAAGAGAGATGGAGAGAGAGAGAAGAGAGAGGAGACAGAGAGACAGAGAGAGACAGAGAGAGAGGAGAGAGAAAGAGAGAGGACAGAGGGGGAGGGGGGAGAAAGAGACAAAGAGAGGAGAAAAAGAGAGAGAGAGAAGAGAGAGATGGAGAGAGGAGACAGAGAGAGGAGAAAGAGAGAGGACAGAGGGGGAGGGGGGAGAAAGAGACAAAGAGAGGAGAAAAAGAGAGAGAGAGAAGAGAGAGATGGAGAGAGGAGACAGAGAGAGGGAGACAGAGAAGGAGACAGACAGAGAGAGGCAGAGAGTGAGCGAGAGAGGAGAGGGAAAGAGAGAGGGAGAGAGGGTGAGCGGGCGGGGGAGACGGCCCCTTGCTGATGGAGACTCTTGCTTTAGGAAGAAGGTTAATAGACTTCCACACTCTCCGTCTGGGCTTGGGGCTGGGAGCAGCTTTAAAGGATCTGGGCTGTGCTGCTTGCAGGTGACTAAAGCTATAGAGGCGGCCACGCTTGACCCTGTCCCCTGCTGGGATGGCTCTGAGACTCACTGTCCAGGGCCCAGAGTGCGGAAGCCGGGAGAAACCGTCAAGGGCAGAGGCGGCAGGACAGGCGCCGGGCGCCGCTGCCCTCTCTGCCCAGGCATCCGGCAACCCCGTCCTCCTGGGGGCCAGCAGCCCAGGATGCTTCCCCGGCTGACCCTTGCACGTCACCAGAACCGGGGTTGGCTGCGTATAACTTACTGTTAGTCTGGAAACAATCGTGCATTGTGGTGCGGCTCATATTTAAACAGCAGACCCACAAATCCTTTAAAATTAAAATGTCCCTGAAAACTGAGCAACTCGCTCAGTGTTCTCCAGGTTGTTAGGTTGTGCTATTTCTTTGCCCCGTTTCTACCTGACCTGTCGCTTACCAAACCCCACCTCCAGCCCTCATAGTTATTCACTTATGGGCATGTCAATGGCTCTAACAGAACACGGTGATGCTAAGTTGATTCTCAGGGCCGAGAGGGGCTCCTGCTCCGTGTGTCTCTGCAGCACCTCGGCTTTGGGTCGCTCTGCCACACGCAGAGCGCTGGAGGAAAGCAGGCGTGGAGAGGAAGCGCAGCTCCTGGCTGGCAGCCCCGGGCGCAGAGCAGGGGCCCAGTGGCGGCGGGTCGGGGGCGCACCCAGCAAGGGGAGCCCGCCCCCCGGTGCGTGCACAGCCCCTGCACACAGGCCTCCTGCAGGTGCCGTTTTAGGTAAGGCGCGCACGTGGATTACTGGAGGCCTTCAAAAGAGAAGGAAGCAGAGGCCACAGAAGGGAGGAAGGAGAGAGCGTGGCCGTGTGTGCCACGGGCCCCGGAGCCCCAAGGACTGCCAGCAGCCAGCACCAAAACCGCACCCGAGAGAAAGCACCGCGCTGCTGCCGCGCCTCGCCTGGGCCTTCTGGCCTCTGAAATGACGAGCCCTCGTGGTCCACGCCAAGCCAGGCTGTGGAACTTGCGGCGGTGGCTGCGGGAAGCCAGCTGCCAGCGAACGCAGTCCAGGCGTCCAGCGCGGGAGGTGACGGGGTGCAGCGCTCTCCCATCCAGAGCCTCACAGCTTTCAGGGCCTGAAGCGGAGCAGGCAGTCCCCCTGCCGGTGACCACGCTCCCCGGGAACTTCCCGACTTGCCCCGAGAGCTCTCAGTGGGGGGGGGGAGCCGGCCTGCTCCAGGGCTGCATTGCAGGAAAGGCGGCTGCTCTCCTGCTTTGCAAAATCTTGCCCCCGGGGCCCTCCACATGCCTTCCAGGAGCAGTGAGGGAGGAGAAAGGGAAGCGCCCTGCAGCTGCTGTGGGCCCAGCCCCTGCCCTGAGACAGCGCCGTCGCCTCTCCCAGGGAAGCCTGGTGCCCCCGGCTCAGCAGTCCTGGGGCTTGGCCCTCGGCACATGGCAGCCTCTGATCCTGAGCTGGCCGGGTGAGGGGCAGGCCCAGACCTTCCCCATCCTAGAAGAGCTGGGGGATGTTTCCAAGATGGCCCGGGCAGAGGGTGAGGGCCCTTTCCCTGCAGGGGCTAACGGCTGGAGCTCGTGATTCTACCACCTAATGTAGTTTAATAAATTATTTTCTGCTTACATTAGCTAGATTTGATTTCTGTCCGTCGCATCTACAAAGCTGATTGGAGCAAACTGGAAGTGCAGCCGCCTTTTCATTCCATTTCAGAGACAACGTCACCCGATCAGCTCCGAGAAGCCTGGGAGCACGATCCCACCTCCCGGCACGCGGCTAAGAGGCCAGGAGTGAGCCTGGCGTGTCCTGGCCTGAAGCGGTGGGCGTGGGGTCTGAGCACTTCAAGGGCATCGTCCGTGCCAGGCACGCAGCGTCCTCCTCCTCCACTCCAGTATCACACCATGATCTTGGCTGCAAGATTTGCAGTCATTTTCCTTTAAAAACCCCTAAGTCGAGATCACTGTGGTTAATTCATTACTTTGCAGAGACCCTTGTCAACCTAAATCTCAAGAGACCTTCATGCCTAGGGATTTGAAAAACAGAATACATGCTTATTTTTATGAGAACGACAGCTTGGCAAGCTTAGGGCGAGCTTAACCAAACCACATATAATAATTTGCACAAAGAAAGAGTAATTAGGGCAGCTCTTAATATTGCACAAAATACTAGATTAGAAGGCGCACCAGAGGGGTCCTTTCCTACCAACATCGATCGGGGGCTTGCAAGGGGGCACGGACGAGCACGCGGAGTGGGACACGGCTGGGCAGCGCTGAGCGCAAACGCGGGCTCGGCTCTCGGCTGCCGTGGAGTTGAGTGTGACCCCACAGACCCCTCTGTGCCCTTGACTTGGCCCGCGAGACTGTTCAGGAAAACAAAAGAGCCTCTAGTGTGAGGAAGGGAAAGAGAAAAGGGTCTCTGACAAGTGCTAGGAACACACAGACAAAAGCACCCCAGTTGGTGCCTGATAAGTTGGGTTACATCCCAGCCAGCAAAATCAGAAATCTTGCCTGGGTCCCAGAGCCTGGGGCTCGTGTTTGGAAATGTTCCCCTAAACTGGGACTTCAGAGTTAGGAACAAGAATGGAGGCAGCTCTGAATAGCTATCTCTGTGTTAAAATAGGCACAGATGCAAGAAAATTCGAAGCTTAATAGCAGAGAGAAGAATCTTTCTGATGGCTTCTAGAGCACAGGGTTAGAAGACACAGACCTCATTGCCAAGCTCCAGGAAATAGAAACCTTCCTTAGGAGTCTGGGCAAACGGATACTTGCCACATTAAAATTTAGGGAGAAGCTTTCATTCATGCTTTCGTATTCGTTTATACAAAGCTGTAGTAGAAAAGTATAAGGTTATGGGTGATTTGATAAACGTGCATTAATATCAAGCCTTGCTCACCATAAATTAATTTTTCAAATTCATTAAAAGGCTAAGTATGAGCAACTGAACATGGTCACCATTTCCAATCGGAGATAGAAGAGAAATACAAAATTATCAGTTTAATTTACAATTAAGTGAGGAGGCAATATTAAATGAAACAGACAGCTAATTAAAAAAACAAAAATGAGTCAAGTGTTAACTTGCATTTGAGTTTAGTGTAGCTGAGAGCAGAGGGCGAGAGTGAGGCTTGGGGGCAGGTGTGGAAGAGAAGGGGCTGCAGTGGGCGGAGGCCTGGTGACCAGGGCGCTTCCGGGAGGGGGGCCTGGCTCTGTTAGGCAGGAGCACCCCCCTGCAGCTGCCAGGAAGCGGGCGGGCTGTGAGCTGCTGTGGAGCAGCCACTGCATTTACGGGCTGACTGTTGTGGACTATCTGGCCAGCTCTCCTCTCCCGCAGCATTCGGTTTCCTAAGGTACTTGCAGAACTGCATGAACATGCCCAGTGCTTGGCTCTGCCTCTGCTCCGCTGCTCGCCTCCTGCTCCAGCTTCCCAGTCCTCCGTCCCCTGCCCCGGCCAGGGCTCCACGGCCCCAGAGGAGGCAGCCTTTCTCCACGTCCCTCACCAGGCACATTTTTCTTTGTCTTCCGGCCTTTGGGTTAATGTTTTGCTAAAAAATCAGCAATGAGTCTGCAGCTCCCTGGGATTTTCTCCAGCCCCTTTGCTCGCCGGCGAGAGGAACGCTGCCCATGTCTCCTCTTGTTGGGTCCTTTTGGTCTGTGCCCCCCACGGTCCTGGGGTGTCTGCCTGCCTCTCCATCTGAATTTTGTGCTGCTTTTCCATTTCCCGCCCATGAAGGAGATGTGTCTCTGCTCTGAGTCTTTTTTATTTAGTAAAAAAATCTCATTTACCATTTTTTTATGTGAGCGCAGAGAATGTATCAAAACCAGAACTAATTGTTTTGATTTGACAAGATTTTGGAAACAAAAAGTAATCCAAATCCATAATATAATCAACTTTAAGTGCTTAGAATTTTCTGAGTGATGCTTTCTTAAAGTTGCCATAGGGACAAGTCTTCCAGCATTCCTTTCCCAATATGATTGAGAAGGTATGTTTTCAGAAGTTCCATTTTTTTCTTGAATGATATTTGATTAGAGACTAATCTTCCCATCCCTAATTAAACTCAAAGCCCAGTGTCACCATCTGTGCCTTAAAAATAAAAACTAAAATAAATGGTTTGAAATCCACAAATACATGAAGGCATGATGTATCTCACCTGTGAAAGCTCATTCAAACATACAAAATGAATTCTGATTCTCAAAACTGATATTAATGGCCTTTATACTGCAAATGTGAAAACTTATTACGTTTGATGATAATTAGATGGATTGAAATGCATGGTGACAAATTTCATGCATATTCTTCAATCAGAGAGAAACCAGGATTAGAATATTCTCTTGATAAACCATTGCTCAAATCGTGGTTTATTGGAACTAAATAAAGAATAACACATTTGATACATTAAGCCACTCTACAAAGCTTTTTATTTTTGAAGTGTCATTCTTTCATGCTTGAGAGCCGTTTTGGGCTGGAAGTTGTTGGACGTATACTACATTACATATAATTTAATCATTGCATGCCTCAGAGTGCGGGCGCGACTGGAGAGCAGGCCCGCGTCTGTAGGTGACACACGCTTTCTGCAGAGGCCCCACCCCTTAGGGGTGGGCTGTGCCTAAGGGGGGGTAGCTCTGGAGAACCTGGCAAGCAGTCCCTCAGCCGGGTGACAGTGTCTGCCCTGGAAAGGAAGTGATGAAATGACGCTTTGGCTCTGTATCTCTTCCCCCAAACCCCCAGCTTCATTGAATCATGAGAAAAACAGCAGGCAAGTTCCAGCAGGGGCACATTCAAAGCCTTTCCAATAAACACCCCTCAACACTGTCCAGGTCGCCCAAAATGAGGAAGGTGTGAGAAACTGTTACCAAAGGGTCAGGACGACTGACGTAAAGAGGGCCCTGGAGGGGATCTGCGGACAGTGGAAGGAGAGTGGAGGAAACCAACAAAGTCCATTCGAGGCTGCTCCACTGGCGCCAGGCATCAGGGAGCCCGGGGCAGGTGGACGGGGCCCCCAGTAATAGCTTTGTGTCTGTTTTTGTAAATCTAAAATTATATGACAAGTTATACGACAAGTTGACGTAAATGTGAAAAAAGAAAATCTATGAGCGATGACCTGTTCTAAAAGTTCCCTTCTCCTTTCTCCTCCGTTTAGTCTTTGCTCCTCCCAGCCTGCTTCTGTGTCACTCTATGACTTTGCTGCCTGGCCGGCGGTGGAGCCTTCTGAAGCCAGCCCTGGGAGCCCTGGTGGCCGTGGGTGGCTTCCGCCTCCTTGTGGCACCCTTCCTGGTTCAGGGCACGCCTGCCCTGCTGGGGCCCCAGGGCCGGTGGCACCGGCCTGCGAGCACGCTGGCACCTGCAGGGGAACTTCCTTCTCTCCTTCTGCTGACTCGGGGCAAACCTTTGTAGGCAGTTCCCATAAAAACCACGTAAGCGTTCCTTGTTTTAACAGACCATGATGCCTAATTATTTTATTTCTGCCTCCAAAAGCCCCCAGTTTAGAATTTGTTAGGGTAGTATTTGAATTTTCCATGCCTTTGTCTTGAGCTAGTGTTTCGTTTTCTCTAACTTCCTAAAAGGTGTAGGATACAGCTGGTGCGTTCCGAAAAGTAAGGGGCGTGAAACTCTCTTCCTTGAAATGGGAGGGAAAACAGTTAATTTCTCTCACGATGACAGTTTTTCAGCGAACAGTAGTCTCCAGGAGTTGACACGGCGCCGTGATGGATGCGTGAAAGGAGAACTGAGTCAGCCGCCGCAGTCTCCGTGGAACATCCACTCTCTTCCAGGCAAAATGCTATTAATACGCGTGTCAGCCCGGGAAGGGATCTCATAGCCCGCGCATCGGAACAGCTCAGCAAAGAACATGAAGCCTATCCTCAGGGACAGACTTTCCTCTTTCTCTGAGAGAGTCTTCATTATTCAGGCATTGTGATACTTTCCCTTTATTTGTGTAAAGATTAAATTGCACATGATTTCTAATGTTTCTGCTACTCCAGCTGTCGTAGGTCCGTGACCTTCATGCAGGCGAGATAATAGATACATCCTCAGCTCTTCGGGCTGCTGCTGCTTCTCCACAGCTCAGTACTTCCCTATTGTTATCAGTCGAAAGCAATTAAAGAAAAATACAAGATAAGGTATCTGGAGTATCTTTAGAATTTCATATGGGACTTGACGTGACCCTTCTTTAGCATTAATATGAGATATTGTCTAATGGAATATTGGCTTCCCGAAACACGCCGAAGAGACTCAATCACGGGAGCCGGGAACCGCTCCTGAAGAAGATCTTCCTGGGGAAGACTAGTGATAACGCGGCGCCAGGAGGAAAGCTCTTCTGGAGACTTCTGACCGAGCACTCTTAGCGAATGCACGCGTGGGCACCGCTGCTGGGCGGCTCGGTCTTCTCCTCTGCTTTCCCTATCGATGCATAAGTGTAACTAATATTCGGTAATTGTTTGGGGCTGTTTTCTCTCCCGTGTAACTTGTACCTTCTCGATCCTTATTTATTTCTATCCTATTCTCCTTTTCCCTCTCTAAAACTTCCAGCTTTGAAAACCATGCCATCAAACCACAGCACCTACTAAATGACACATCTTCTTGAAGATTCTGTTCCGATTTCCATGGATTTTTTTCCCTTTCACTACTGAAGTAACACTGGGTATTTGCAATATTCACACAAAGAAACCTTGGCAGACCTTGACCTCTCAGCTCGTAGCAAATGAAAATTCTATTACTTATAATAGTGATGAAGACTATTTTGCATGTTAATCTCAGGATAATATGGTATGCCTGGTGTTTCACCTAGGACTTGATCTATAAAGTGGAATGTGCAATATGAAGGAAAAGTAGAAGTTTTTCAAGTGTATTCGTCTATGTCGAGAAGCTGCTAGGGAACTCAGAAGCTGGACACACACTCAAGGAGTTGCCTGGAGAAGGGCGCTTTCCTGAGGAATGTGCCTGGACTTCACCACAGGAAGGCAGTGGACGTAGCCCAGCAGAGCGGAGGATGGGCAGGGCAGCTTGGGCCGGCCGTCAGGTGGCCTTGCACACAAGCTCGGCTGCCCCAGCGCTGAGCAGTGGACTTTGAACAAGCCTTCACGACCCTTATCTGGGGAGCTGTGCTCCCAGGTCTTGACCTGCTCACCTTACGTGTTTCTCTCCTTCCTAGAGTGCTTCAGCAGGTATTAGTGCTTGAACTAGATTTGGACTTCTCAAATCACGTTGCCTAGTGGTGAACCACTCAGGAATAAATAAAAGAACAAAATATCGCATGTGTAAAATGGCGACAGAACTCCCTGGCAACGGATGAGCTGCCGACCACCTGCACACGCAAAGTACTGGAAGCTGTTGCGTGAGTGTCAGAGCAAGGTTCGTGTCCTACTCCAACCTGACCTGTTTTCTCCAAGAAGGACCTGCCAATTCTGAGTGATGGGAGGTGGGCTGCAGTCTAATAGGAGAAGAAGCCCTAGCAGTGGTTACCCCCAGATGACAGTTGCCATATCTGGAGACATTTCAGGTTGTCACAACTGGGAGGTGCTATAGGCAGCCAGTGGGTAGAGGCAAGAGATGCTGCTAAACATCGTAAAATGCACAGGACAGCCCCCAACAAAGAATTATCTGCACCAGCAGTGTCAAGGCTGAGACATTGTTGCTTGCCTAAATGTAAGGGAGGATGCAAGAAGACACCTGTACAGCTGGTCTGGGAGGAGGCATCCAGTCTCATACTTGACATAGGCATTGCACTTGGGAAATGGGGTGGGGATGGAAGGCGTGATCGGAGACCAAACCATGAGCAGAGGCCTCTGAGCACGAATCCTGTGGCAGAGGGACTGGGAGTCACCATTTTGATGGGAAAACAGGACACTTGCAGCTGTAGAAAGGTGGCATGTTTAGAAGAGCTTGAATAGAGTGTGAAAAAGAGAGCAAAAGATGAGGAATGTTTAAAGATTTAGAGACAGTCATGTCGTTTAAACACCTCAGACAATAGAGTCAGGTATCCCACTCCCTGAACATTTCTTAGGCATACAGACTTTCTAAATAGAGACCCCAAGCTCATGCAGGGGGCACCCCATAAGGGTTGTGAAGGTTTGAAACTATGTGGACCCCAGAAAGGGATATTCTTAAAGCCAATCCATTCCTGTGGGTGTGAACCTATTATAAGTAGAGACTTTTGATTAGGTCACTTCAATTAAGGGACGGCCCAGGGTGGGCCTTAATCCTCTTCCTGGGGTCCTTTATAAACAAGATGAAAATGGAGACGAGGGAAAGAGAGAGAGAGAGTGCCATGGAAGCCAGAAGCTGAAAGCAAGGAGACCCAGAAGAGAAGGGAGAGACCAGGAGATGCCACCATGTGCCTAGGCATGTGCTCAACGGCAGCCAGTCTTCGGGAAGAAAGTATCACCTTGATGATGCCTTAATCTGGACATTTTCCTAGACTATAACTGTGAGCAAATAAATTCTCATTGTTAAAATCCAGCGCTTCTCCTGGTATCTGCTTTGAGCAGCTTAGCAGTCTAAAACAAGGGGATAGCAGTCATAAGTCCAATTCACTGAGCCATAGTTCAAAAAGTACTTCATTAGATAGTTCTGAGCAAGGCTATTGAGGAACTCTAGAATATTGAGTATGAGATTATTCCTCTGGTCCAAATGACCTTGTCTGAAACATTCATTCATTCATTCATTCAACAGATCTTTGTAGAGTATCAATTGGTTTGGGTCACTGTTCTTCCCTGGGGATATAATAATTAACTAAGAGGGACTTGGGTCCATCTTAGGACCTTACAGTCTAGTGAAGAGGTCGACACTGATCTAATCACTGAGCTTTTAATTGAAACTGTGGTAAGTGCTGCCATGAAAAAGGACCTGAATACATGAGGGGTCCCTGGAGGCCAGCATCTGGGACCAGGGCAGCCTTACCAGGCAGCCTCTGTGCTGGGGTGTGGAGCTTACCAGGAGTAATGGACAGGGAGCGGGTAAGGAAGGAGTGGGGGCTGAAAGGATTTCGCATGGAGGGGTGTACACATGGAAAGTTCTAGAATAGGAGGACAGTGATGAAGTCTGGTGTCATCCTCAAGGGATAGGATGTAGTGAACTGAAGCTGCTGAGCTCAGAATTGGTCTCATCACACCAGGCCTTCAAGCATTTGCTAAGAATTTTAGTCTTTATCCTAAGAAATTAGGAAACCATCTAAGGCTCTTGCTTTAGTCTCCTAGCTGCTAAAACAAATACCATACAATGGTTTGGTTAACTTAAACAACGGGTTCTAAGGAGAATCCAAAATCAAGGTGTGCGTGAGACGCTTTCTTCCCAACACCGTGGCATCTGGGGCTGGCAGCCGTGACCCTCAGTCCTTGGCTTTTCCGTCACACGGCACCGCGCGTGGTGGCATCGCCTCCTTTCTCTTCTGGGGTCTCTGGCCCCCAGCTTCTGGCTGCTCGTCCTGGCTTCCCTCTCGTTCTGTCTAAATTTTGCTCTGCTGAGGAAGGACTGCTTGCCCTGGGCCACGCCCTCACTGAGTATCATCTCCGAGAGCTCCTGTTGGCAATGGGTCCACACCCACCATTCCTGGGGATGAGGCCTGAAGGTGCCTTCCTTGGGGGACGTGATTCCATCACCAAGAGCTCTGAAGCGAAGGCGTGAACAGAGCTACCTTGTCGTGGAGCTCGTAATGGTGTGGCGAGCGCGTTAGCAGTGTTTGTGGGGAATGGAGAGCTTACCAGGCAGAACTGGGTGTGGAGAGAGCAGCGAAGAGGCCGGGACGCTGTGGAAGCGTGCTGTGATACAGTCCCAGGTGACTTACGAGGGGGGTGATGCCTAGTTAAGCTTTGAAGTGTCTCCTAGAAGGGTGCACGGTTCTTGGGTAGGGTCATTCCTCACGTAAAGTAGAAATCTGTAGGTAGCACAGTCATTTGCAAACAGCCTTGCAAGAGAGAATTTTGAAAATTAGCTATGCCCTCATTATGGCCTCAATTCACAATTACAGAGGGTCCGTCCGTGTTAAAGCACCTGCGTCTAACTGCTGTCACACAGTTCCCCTTCAGAGCTCTGAGTGTGCTGTCACCGCCTGTGGGTGTGTGAGGCGATCAGGGCCCGAGCCCCCCATCTGTGTTGATAAACGAACCTGACCTGGGAGCCCTTCACATCCGAAAGTCTGCCTCGGGTGGACCCCTCGGGGCTTGCGCCTGGTGCCTCTAGGAGTGAACGTCCTCGTGTGCCATGGCCGTGACGCCTGGCGCCAGCTGTAGGAGTGGGCGAGCCGTCCACAACGCGAGGACTTTCACGCACGCGTGTGTGTGCGAGGCTGCGAGGCCAGAACAGCCGCCTGCCGCCGGGGGCTTTGGAGAACTCACACTTTGGGCATCGCGTGAACCTGCAGGACCAGTCCTGAGACCATTCCTTGGGTTTGAGATGGAGAAGCTGGCGCTCCTTGCCACTAAAGGCTACACTTCCACGTGGCCCTTCACCTCTGCTTCCTCCCTCGCTTCCTCCACGGGTTTTCTTGCCTCCGTTTGCCGGCAGCTGCTCGGGAGGCCTTTGCACAGGACTGTGTGTGGACACGGGGCCCGTGGCGGGGATGCTGGGGCTCTCCAGGGGGACAGCGGCTCCTCTGCCTCCCAGAGCCCGGCCCGCCTCTTCGGGGCTCTGTCCTGCGGGCCCCTCCTCCAGAGGGCCTAGCTGGGCACTGGGGAGACCCTTGCTCCTGTGTCTTCCCTGCTGGACGGTGGGTGGCTTTGCGAGCAGGGCCCGCGCTTCACTGACTTTTCTTCCCCCCTTGTGTGGCCCTTAAAGTCAATAAACAAAACAATGGACGGGAAGACGTCCAGGCCGAGCACAAGCTCTGATCCTTCCTCAATTTCCTTTCCAAACGTCTTCTAATCCCTCTTGCTTCTCTGAAGCCCACTGAGGGGGCGTTCTCCCCCCGACGACTGGCCTGCCCGGGGCCCCCCTAGAGAAGCGCGTCAGCCGGTTTTCCTCCACTCATCCCATCTGCAAACCTTTCGAGGGCTGGAAAGGGTGCAGACTCCCCGCGCTCCTCCTGAAAGCCACACCCGCTTGAGACAGTCAGACCCTGAAGAGGAGGCTTTAGACGGCGGACACCTAAAGCCGTGCTGCAACCCGCCGGAGGCGGGCCCGCACCGTGCGCCCTAGATGCTGGGGGGCCCCGGGGCCCCAGGCTGTCCCCCGGCTCTGGAGAGCGCACAGGCCAGCGCGGCGGGGGTAAGGAGCAGCCACTGTCCTCAGCTCTACGCCATCGCGGGGTTTGCAGCTACCACCGACGACCCCTGTCCCCATCCTGGCACCGCAAATCCATCCATCTATTTATTTAAACTCGGTTTTTAAAGACGTTTTAGGCCCCAGAAAAGTTCCGTCGAAAATATCAGGGCTTCCCACATACCCCACCCTCCCTCCCTCGCCGGCTTTCCCCATGAATTCATCTTTCTTTGGTGTGCTGCGTGTGCTACCACCGAGGCCCGGGGGGGAGGCCTTGCTGCCAGCCTTGGCCCGAGCTGTGCATTACGGTTTACGCTTTGCACCGTCCGAGTTTATAGGTTTTGACAGAAGGTTGAGTGACCTGCATCTATCATGTAATATCGCGCAGAGCTATTCCAAAGTTATTTTTAAATCATAATTGAATACAATGATGAAACAATAGAAAATTCAAGATAATTCAGGTAATTCTTCCTTTATCAGCCTTTTCTCAGATCAAGGTTCAATGGCAAATGAAACAGATTCAGAACTGACTCTCTTACAGTCATGGCCACACAAACACACTTGTACTGAAAAGTTTGAAGATTTCTTTAATAAATTCACAATATTCATTTTAAATTTACTGGAAAGTTTTTGCTACAGCTCTGTGTCTCTGTGTGTTGTGTCCCTGTGCATGGTGCCTGTGTGTGTGTTTGTCTATGTGGGTGTGCATGTGTGTTGTATACTGTGTGTGTTGTGTGTGCAGTGTGTGTCTGTGTATTGTATGTCTGTGTGTCTGTGTGTATTGTGTGCCTGTGCACAGTGTCTGTGTATACCTGTTGTGTCTATGTGTGTGCATGTGTGTTGTGTTTTCTGTGTATATTCCGTGTATTGTGTATGCAGTGTGTCTGTCTGTTGTGTGTCTGTGTCTGGTGTGTCTGTGTGTTGTGTAACTGTGCATAGTGTCTGTGTCTGCCTGTTGAGTCTATGTGTGTGTGCATGTGTGTTGTGTTTTCTGTGTGTATTCTGTGTGCTGTGTGTCTGTGTGTTTTGTGCCTGTGTGTTGTGTGTGCAGTGTGTGCCTGTGTGTTGTGTGCCTGTGTGTTGTGTGTCTGTGTGTTGCATGTCTGTGCCTTGTGTGTCTGTGTGTTGTGTGTGCAGTGTGTGTCTGTGCGTTGCGTGTCTGTGTGTTGTGTGTACACTGTGTGGTTGTGTTTCTGTGTCTGTGTGTGGTGTGTCTGTGTGTATTCTGTGTGTTGTGTGTGCAGTGGTGTCTGTGTGTTGTGTGTCTGTTGTGAGTGCACTGTGTGTCTGTGTGTCTGTGTTGTGTCTGTGCACAGTGTCTGTGTGTGCCTGATGGATCTATGTGTGTGTGCACGTGTGTTGTGTTTTCTGTGTGTTGTGTGTCTGTGTGTTGTGTGTAGTGTGTGCCTGTGTTTTGTGTGTCTTTGTGTGGTGTGTCTGTGTGTATTCTGGGTGTTGTGTGTCTGTGTTGCATGTCTGTGTGTTGTGTGTCTGTGTGTCTGTGTGTTGTATGTGCAGTGGTGTCTGTGTGCTGTGTCTGTTGTGTGAATAGTGTGTCTGTGTGTTGTGAGTGCAGTGGTGTCTGTGTGTTGTGTGTCTGTTGTGTGACCAGTGTGTGTCTGTGTGCCTGCGTTTTGTATGTGCAGTGGTGTCTGTGTGCTGTGTCTGTTGTGTGAATAGTGTGTCTGTGTGTTGTGAGTGCAGTGGTGTCTGTGTGTTGTGTGTCTGTTGTGTGACCAGTGTGTGTCTGTGTGCCTGCGTGTTGTATGTGCAGTGGTTTCTGTGTGTTGTGTGTCTGTTGTGTGAACAGTGTGTCTGTGTGTTGTGTGTTGCGTGTCTGTGTGTTGTGGGTGCAGTGTGTGCCTGTGTGTTGTGTGCCTGTGCGTGGTGTGTCTGTGTGTATTCTGGGTGTTGTGTGTCTGTGTTGCATGTCTGTGTGTTGTGTGTCTGTGTGTCTGTGTGTTCTATGTGCAGTGGTGTCTGTATGTTGTGTCTGTTGTGTGAGCAATGTGTGTCTGTGTGCCTCTGTGTTATATGTGCAGTGGTGTCTGTGTGTTGTGTGTCTGTGTTTTGTGTGTCTGTATTGTGTGTCTGTGTGTTGCGTCTGTGCAGTGTCTGTATGTTGTGTCTATGTGTGTATGTACGTGTGTTGTGTTTCTGTGTGCATTCTGTGTGTTGGATGTTGCGTGTGTGTGGTGCATGTCTGTGTGTTGCGTGTGCAGTGTGTGCCTGTGTGTCTATGTGTGTTGTGTCTGTGCATAGTGTCTGTGTGTGCCTGTTGGGTCTATGTGTGTGTGCACGTGTTTTGTGCTTTCTGTGTGTATTCTGTGTGTTGTGTGCCTGTGTGTTGTGTGTGTCTGTTTGTTGCGTGTCTGTGTGTTTCATGTCTGTGCATAGTGTCTGTGTGTGCCTGTTATGTCTATGTGTGTATGCACGTGTGTTGTGTGTCTGTGTGTTGTGTGTCTGTGTGTTGTGTCTGTGCAGTGTCTGTGTGTACGTGTTGTGTCTATGTGTGTATGTACGTGTGTTGTGTTTCTGTGTGTATTCTGTGTGTTGGGTGTTGCATGTGTGTGTTGCGTGTCTCTGTGTTGCATGTGCAGTGTGTGCCTGTGTGCTGTGTGTCTGTGTGTGTTGTGTCTGTGCATAGTGTCTGTGTGTGCCTGTTGGGTCTATGCAAGTGTGTTGTGTTTTCTGTGTGTATTCTGTGTGTTTTGTGTTGTGTGTGCAGTGTGTGCCTGTGTGTTGCCTGTCTGTTTGTTGCGTGCAGTGTGTGCCGGTGTGTTGTGTGTCTGTGTGGTGTGTCTGTGTGTATTCTGGGTGTTGTGTGTCTGTGTTGCATGTCTGTGTGTTGTGTGTCTGCATGTCTGTGTGTTGTGTGTCTGCTGTGTGAGCAGTGTGTGTCTGTGTGCCTGTGTGTGTTGTGTCTGTGCAGTGTCTGTGTGTGCCCCTTGTGTGTATGTGTGTGTGCTGTGCTCATTGTGTATGAGGTGTGCTACGTGTTTTGTCACATGTGTTGTGTAGTGTCTGTGTATGCTTGTTTTCTCTGTGTGTGTGCATGTGTATTGTGTTTTCTGTGTGTTGTGTGTCTGTGTGTTGCATGTCTGTGTGTTGTGTGCCTGTGTGTTGTGTGTGCAGTGTGTGCCTGTGTGTTGTGTGTGCAGTGTGTGCCTGTGTGTTGTGTGTCTGTGTGTGTTGTGTCTGTGTGGGCATGTTGTGTCTATGTGTGTATGTACGTGTGTTGTGTTTCTGTGTGTAGCGTGTCTGTGTGTAGCATGTCTGTGTGTTGTGCCTGTGCAGTGTCTGTGTGTGCCTGTTGGGTCTATGTGTGTGTGCACGTGTGTTGTGTTTTCTGTGTGTATTCTGTGTGTTGTGTATGGTGTGCCTGTGTGTTGCGTGTCTGTGTGTGTTGTGTCTGTGTGGGCATGTTGTGTCTATGTGTGTATGTACGTGTGTTGTGTTTTCTGTGTGTATTCTGTGTGTTGTGTGCGGTGTGTCTGTGTGTTGCATGTCTGTGTGTTGCATGTCTGTGCATAGTGTCTGTGTGTGCCTGTTGGGTCTATGTGTGTGTGCACGTGTGTTGTGTTTTCGGTGTGTATTCTGTGCCTTGTGTGTCTGTGTTGTGTGTGCAGTGTGTGTCTGTGTGTTGTGTGTCTGTACCTTGTGTGTCTGTGTGTTGTGTGTAGTGTGTGCCTATGTTTTCTGTGTCTTTGTGTGGTGTGTCTGTGTGTATTCTGGGTGTTGTGTGTCTGTGTTGCATGTCTGTGTGTTGTGTGTCTGTGTGTCTGTGTGTTGTATGTGCAGTGGTGTCTGTGTGCTGTGTGTCTGTTGTGTGATTAGTGTGTCTGTGTGTTGTGAGTGCAGTGGTGTCTGTGTGTTGTGTGTCTGTTGTGTGAGCAGTGTGTGTCTGTGTGCCTGTGTGTTGTATGTGCAGTGGTTTCTGTGTGTTGTATGTCTGTTGTGTGAACTGTGTGCCTGTGTGTTGTGTGTTGCGTGTCTGTGTGTTGTGTGTGCAGTGTGTGCCGGTTGTTGTGTGCCTGTGCATGGTGTGTCTGTGTGTATTCTGGGTGTTGTGTGTCTGTGTTGTATGTCTGTGTGTTGTGTGTCTGTGTCTGTGTGTTCTATGTGCAGTGGTGTCTGTGTGTTGTATGTCTGTTGTGTGAGCAATGTGTGTCTGTGTGCCTGCGTGCTGTATGTGCAGTGGTTTCTGTGTGTTGTGTGTCTGTTGTGTGAACAGTGTGCCTGTGTGTTGTGTGTTGCGTGTCTGTGTGTTGTGGGTGCAGTGTGTGCCTGTGTGTTGTGTGTCTGTGCGTGGTGTGTCTGTGTGTATTCTGGGTGTTATGTGTCTGTGTTGCATGTCTGTGTGTTGTGTGTCTGTGTGTCTGTGTGTTCTATGTGCAGTGGTGTCTGTGTGTTGTGTGTCTGTTGTGTGAGCAATGTGTGTCAGTGTGCCTCTGTGTTATATGTGCAGTAATGTCTGTGTGTTGTTTGTCTGTTGTGTGAACAGTGTGTGTCTGTGTGTTGTGTGTCTGCTGTGTGTGCAGTGTGTGCCTGTGTTGTGTGTCTGTGTGTTGCATGTCTGTGTGTTGTGTGTCTGTGTTGTGTGTGTCTGCGTTGTGTGTCTGTGTGTTGCATCTGTGCAGTGTCTGTGTGTGCATGTTGTGTCTATGTGTGTAGGTACGTGTGTTGTGTTTCTGTGTGCATTCTGTGTGTTGGATGTTGCGTGTGTGTGTTGCATGCCTGTGTGTTGCGTGTGCAGTGTGTGCCTGTGTGTCTGTGTGTGTTGTGTCTGTGAATAGTGTCTGTGTGTGCCTGTTGTGTCTATGTGTGTGTGCACGTGTGTTGTGTTTTCTGTGTGTATTCTGTGTGTTGTGTGCCTGTGTGTTGTGTGTGTCTGTGTTTTGTGTCTGTG
>JAKSZT010054215.1:2662918-2674159 GCA_026826555.1 Tolypeutes matacus | reverse complement strand
GCCTGGGGCCTGGGGCCTGTGGCCTGTGGCCTGGGGCCTGGGGCCTGTGGCCTGGGGCCTGGGGTCTGTGGCCTGTCGCCTGTGGCCTGTGGCCTGGGGCCTGGGGCCTGGGGCCTGGGGCCTGGGGCCTGTGGCCGGCGGCTGGCACTGACACGGGCGGGGAGGATGAGCGTAAACCTTCACGCGGCTGTCGTGCTCCAGCCCTGCGCCTCCGCTGCCGGCGCGTGCGCGGGGATCAATGTGAAGATAATTTCAGAAATGAATAGTCAGTATCGATCGGCCCTTGGCGGGGCCTTATCAGCGGCCGAGGCGGCTACTGCAGATGATGACTTCAGTGTCCTTTATGATGCCATGATGCGGATTGCCGAGGAGCAATTTCAACAAAGGGCCGCTTTAATTCACAGTGGACTTCGGCGGCGTGATGGGTAATAAATCACAATCTGTGTAATTTTTAGAAATGAACACATGTTGGCAGTGGTTCAGGGCAGTTCCTCGGAGATGGGAAAATGACCAGGGAGGGGAAATACCAGCGGAGAGCCCTTCTGAATGATTGGGCTTTACTGCGTTCTGGCATTCAGATGACCTTGGGGTCCCCGCCGGCAGCTGCTGGTTAATTTTCTTCACTGAGGACACAGTTTAACTTTCTATCTGTCTGCCAATTACCTGACATTTTCAACTTATCACCTCCTATTTTTTAAATGATTGGAGGCACATCCACATTTTGACATTTTTTTTTAAAGTGAGTATTCATTGTGTTTGCTGCAGAGGCATCTCCCTGTCACCCTGCCTGCGGTGGCCCTTTTTCTCGAAAAATTAACACCAGCTTACATAACCACATAAAGAGAAAATAAGAGAAAATCCAGGCTTTTTTTTTTTTTTTTTTGGCATTTCCAACACATCTTTGGTTAGATGTTGTCAACTTCCAAATATCAGCCTCAGCTTTCCCCATAAGCTTGGAGCCAGACAAGGAGCCTCTTCGGGAAACCTTACTCAGTGGTACTTGTTTAAGAGGGTCTCGCTCTTTAAAAACAGATCGTCGTAAAGAAAATCATTAGGGAATATTGGGCCAACACGAGCCCATTGATCAAGCCTCTCAAAGTGAGAACTGGAAGCAGAGACAGTCATGAATCACAACATAACTGGTTGACGTGGGTTATGAAAATACTAAACGCACAACCTCCAGCCACCCGCTTCAGGGGAAGGGGGTCGCCGTACCTCCAGGCTCGTGGATGGAGAGCCCTCCGAAAGAGCATTAAGGAGCAGAAAACTAAAAATGGGACCCGGGCGGGGTCTGCGAAGGCGCGAGGGCTGCACAGGGATGGTCACGTGGAAGACTTTGGAGTGCACCCAAGCCCGGTCCAGAGCCCAGCGGCACGGGACTCCTCGGCCCCTGCAGCACCAGGCCCCGTGCACGCGGCCCTTGCTGGGGGGGGGCCCAGGCCACCAGGCTGCGGGGGGATTAAGTAATCCCATGTCCAAGGTCAGGTTTTACGGTAACTCTTCGGACTCAGTGAACATTGCAGAGCAGTTGTCTCCGTTCACGGATGTAGAACCGCTGCCCTATTGCCCTAGAACCCGCCGTCCCAATTTAGAGCTCCAGAAAGTCGACAACTAGAAGAAAGCCTGTGTGCTGTCATCTCTCGATCTCTCAGCTTATTTTCCTTTACATTTTAAATCTCCGCTCAGTTTTTCCTAAAACTAATTATGAAACTCTAAACTTTCCCTTTGCGGGTCAGTTCATAGTGAACAACGTGCTTGTTTTAATCATATGATTTACTTACATGGTTGTTGAAAGGTCGTTCCCTCAAAGGCACTGGGAGCAAGCATGTGCACTCTTCTCATCCACCCAGAACTTGGTCCATTTGCCAGTCATGCTGCTAGTTGTCTCCTAGGCAACCCCTCCCAACAGCCCCTCTATCGCTGTCTTCCTCCCTTTTCCCAATCACACTGGTCTCCTGTCGAGAAAACTTTTGCTATCTTTACGCTTAGATTTATCCCTAACCTCATCATAAGAAGTGTCAGCCCCCAGCCCCGCTACTGCACCCTCATTACTTGTGAAAGAGCTCAGCAGACCCTGCAGGATTTGGACGAATGTGGAAATTCCAGATAAAATCAATTTCCATCCAACGCCCTAAACGTGGCCGTGCAGGGATCTTCCCCACCAAAACTCTGCTCTCCCAACTCTTCTCTGCCAGTTTCATTTGGTGGCCACTTCTGGTCCTTTCTGGCCACAATTTCTTCCACTAAAGATGTTTCCAAGAGAGTACTACCCTTCCTTCACTTGAAGGCATTTTGCCCTCTAGCTTTGCTTTTTTGGCTTACAGATTTTGACTTTATATCACAAAAACATTGAAAAAAATCGGCTACACTTATTGTGTCCCTACTGTCTTCTGGGCAGGATGCTAACTCCTGGAGCTATACAGATAAGATAGAGCCTGTATCATTAAGGAGATCTCAGAATAGAAGGCAAGAAACTTAGGCAATGGGCTCGTTGGAATTGCTTCTCTACAGGCAGCAGCAGAAGGGCGGCTCAGGAGCAGGGCCGCTGCTGACAGAATTTATAGCCAGCTGAGAAGGCCAGGTAAGGCTTCTCAGAGAGACGGTGGACAGCCTGCTTCAGACGGGGAAGGCAGGACAAACAGAAAGCCAATTAGCTAAGAACACCATGTAAAAAGAGGGGAAGCCCTGGAATAGTTTACAAAACAGAAGGGAGCGAGAAAGCCTGGGGATTGAGCAGCGGCAAGGGAGGCGAGCATGGGAAACCATTTTAGAAACGTGTAAAAAACAGTGGGAATGGATAAGGCTTACTTTTAATCCTGCTGTTCCCATATTCTATTGTTCCAATGAATTATCCATTTAATAGCTTCCTAAGTGATCATTTTGAAAAGTTATACGAATAAAATACTATAGTCTTTAAATTTCCCCCAATTTAAGGCCTCATTAACTCATGTAATAAGCAGACAGTAACATTTGGGGAGCTGTGCTGTACTTAAGGGCCAGTGCACTTTTAATGAGCAAGTACCTTTGGAATCATAAGTTTTCTAAGGTTTCCTGATGCTTCGTTCCTAAGGCTTGTGAACTGGAAGTTTAACTCACTGACTTTTCAACCTGAATGTGGCATTTCCCCCCTAAAGTTAGAAATGTAGGTGATAAGGAAAAATTGTAAGGTGTGTCTTTTTTACGTGTGTTAGTTTTGCTTTACTTGGCTTTCAATAAATTCATAATAAGAGTGTCCTGGAACGACATGTGAGAGGAATAGGAGTGACCTAAAAGATTCATCTGATTTCCATAATCACAATAATTAAATCTCAACGCATGGCCTTAAGTAGGAAGAAGTAAGAGATCTCAACTCCTCAGTGTTGAGTTGGCATTAGTAATAACCATCTTTGTATAATAGGTTTCTCCTTAAACACTGGTTTCTCTTATCTTTGGAAGGAGATGTGAAGGGAATCCTGTTATTTTAATATTGTTATTGCCATTCACGATGAGAATGGCTGCCCTTTAGTGAACCCTCCTAAGCACGCACTGTGCCCTGATAGCAGCTTCCTCGCCCTGCCTCTTGACCTCTGTTCTCTCTCCTGGACGATGGCGAGTCCTTTGCGCAGGAAATTGAGCACTGGGGGACAGTAGGACCTGCACAAGCCCATGCGCTCATCACTGACCAGGTGACACCCCAACTTGGAAGTGGCTGATTCCAAAAACTCATCCGTTAAGACTTAGCATTGCCTCCGAGAGCGTTAGAACCTATTTTAGAGAGTCGAGACTTTAGTCTGATCTTCTGAGAACTTGAGCAAAGGAGATTTCATTACAATTCTCCATTATCTATTCTGAAAATATCAACTCTCATAGTTGGGAAAAAGAATGACAGGTTTTACCTTACAGTTCAATGAGAAGCTTACATATATTTTCTCTCTTTAATTCATAGACAAGCTACTAAACACTGACAACACTGAAATGACCAAGCCCTGTGATCCTGGAAAACCGACACGGTTAAGCAATGCCCCATCCTTTTATGTTCAGGGGCTCACTGCAGAGAACCCCAACTTTCCCGTGGGTCAGATAAGACTCGTAGATGCCCCACCTGGCTCCCTGAAAACAAGGCCAGACACAGACACTCCAAAGTCCCATTCTTTGCCTCAGAAATGATGAACAAAATGCTCCGTAACCAACTTTGGTCCCTGAACTTTGGCCCACCCCCACCTGAGCTGGCCGACAGCCTCCTGAGAACAGCTGGCCTCGGGGTCCAGCCTCCCCATCGGCTGCGGACCCCCAGGCCCATCCCGCGTCCTTCCAGCCTTGGCTCCTCTCCCTGTGAAAGAAATGCCTTTTTTTTTTACCCTTGAGGTACTTGCACCTCTATAGTCAGAGCTCTCCCCATCTGGCTAGTAAGTGTTTTGAATAAGGTCCCCCCATGTCCAGACTCGTTTCTTATTTGACCCCCTCCTTGTCAATACAGAATAAAGGCTGATTGTTCAACTGAGTCAACATTTTTTTTATGCAAACTGCTTCCTCTTCTTCAGGTTCGATGACTGCCTCCCCCCCACACACACACACACAAGCACATACGCATGTGCCCACTGTCCCCTCCCTCTACGGCTCCGCGAAGACCTAATTTAACAGTTTTGAAAGAGAGGGCTTGTGAACAAGGATTTTAAATGGTAACAAATTTTAGACCCATTAAAAGGGAAAGGGTGGGTGTTTTGCTGCCCTGGACACAAACTCTGCCATGAGATAAACTGCCGCACTTGCATTTTTCCCTAAACGCTTGCCAGTGTGAATATGAGGAGATGAAATACCTCACCTCAAGAAACGGAGGCTGGTTGCCAAGTATCAAACAAAATGCCATCTTCTGAGCAGCACCTAAATCTGAGATGAAAATGTCCTGCTCTATGAAAGCTGCATGCATTCGATCCCTGCTGACTTGTATTAGAGGAAGGGGTCAGAGATGTGGATAAATCAATGTATCAGACTATTCTAAAATAATTACTATTGATCTGTGGAGGACTGGAATTCTTGCCTTATATTTGAATATTGATATATATGACACTCTGGAAATCCAGAGGCTTTGAAATAAAATGATGAAGACACCTTCTAAAAACGCCCCTGTTCAGAAGGGCTTCTGAAGCCGACTCCTGGGGTCTCTCCCCTCGCATGTGGAGTGCCCTGGAATCACAGCAGGGGTGGAGCCTGCCGCGGACACACGGCTCTTACCAGCAGTGGCCCTGGAGGGGGGGAGCAGGGCCTGTCCCCAGCAGTGCAAGCGGTGCAGGGGGACCCCGGGGGCAGGCAGGCATGGTTCGGTGGGGCCTTTAGGGCCCACGAAGGCGAGGAGAGGAAGACTGCAGGGCCTCACCCAGGGAGGAGAAGAGGGGCGGCCTGCAGGCTTCTCCCGAAGGGGCTGTGGCACCGGGCCCCGAGGGCTGGTGTCGCCCTCCCTCAGCCCTGCCAGCACCCCCTTTGGCTGGACCCTGAGGGGCAGAAGTTAGTCCAGGGGTGGCCGCCCAGGCCTCAGTGCCAGCGGGGTGGGAGGGAGCTGAGAGGGAAACCGAGCAGGGAAGGGAGGACGTCCAGCCAAGTCCCTACCAGTTAGGAGAAACTTCTAGGGCTTCCAGGAACTGCAGCAATGGCAGGCTCTCAAGACTAGCTTACCACCAGGCAAAGGAGAGCGCCACGTGCTCAAACCACGCGCACCCAGGCCACGGAAGCAGCCTTTTCCTCGATGTGACCTTCAGGGGAAAGTGCACTTTGGCTGGGGCGGGAGAGCGCATTGCGCCCTGGACGATGTCAGTAGAGAGACTCGGCCAGCCCCAACGCTGAGGACAGCCCTGTGGAGGGACCGAAGGCCGTGGAAAAGGGCGTGGCCAAATACCCCGGGACAGCGCGTTTTGTAGGCACGAAAGCAGTCCCAAGGCTTTCCAGCAAGGGGGTGGCGTGCTCTGAGGCTCGGTCAGCCGTGGTGGAGAGAGTGGCTGGAAGCGAGTGAGCTGGAATCAGGAGAAGCAGTCAGGGCAAAGGGAATCACGGAGAAGGGAAGAGAGGAGGGTCTGCGTAGCGCGACCGTGGAGGAGATGCTAGAGGTCTTTCGGAAAATGAGGCGACGATGGGGGGTGGCTGAAGACACAGATCATTTGATATCTTCTTTAAGTGCTAAAGAGGAATAGAATTGGATGAGGAACACCTTTGAGGGAGCTGTGCTGAGTTTTAGCTTTTATTTTTTCTGTTCACACAACACACATTTTAAATGATCCGCAGCATATAGAAGCTGCACAGACATGGCTTTTTACAAGTGAGCGCACAGCGAGTGCAGATCGGACCTTCTGTCGTGACCTGTACACATGCCCGGCATGTAGAAGGGGCCCCATAAATTTTGTCGTATAAATAAATTTCCTTTGCAGAAATTTATACACACACTCATACATATATTTAAATATATATTGCATCATAACCTTTTTGCTTTTAAAAATAAGAGTAAACTTTACCATTTAATATTCTAATCTAATTTCATTTAATGACCCCATAATATTCTACAATACATCTATATCACAATTTTAACCATTACTTATTATTGGACATTTTAGGGTATTTATAATTGTTCACCATTATAAAATAAATATTTTATAGTAAAAACTTCTGTACATATATGACGTTTTGTTTAGGATAAATTGGGATTTTTTGTTCATGTTTGGCTTCAGCTTTTAGAAAGGTATCTAGCAGGCAGTGAAAATTGTATCAGCGCCATTGAAATGCCTAGAAACAGCAAATCTACATTTCATTTTCCACTTTCCCAGTCTCTCTCTCTATAAATTTTCTTCCCTTGGAGAGACGTCCGTCAGGGAAGCCAGGATGGTGGTGAGCCAGCGAGACCGGGAACAAGGGTGAAGAGAGGAATAAGACGGCCTGGGAGGGCTGGACATTCGGGTGTGGGGAGGCGGGAGGATGTCGCCAGCGAGAACGTCAGCTGGTTTTCCTTCCGTCTCCCTCTTAGGATAAGGTGTGGGGAGACGCTGAGTTCCATGTTAGGCAAGAGGTGTTGGCAAGAGGAGGTGTGGACGACTGCACAACCAGGAGACCCACAGGTGAGGCCCACACAGGCACAGACAGCAGAGGCACACAGACCTCTGGATGAGCGTTTTCAGGACGTAGAATAATTGCCTACAGAATATTTCCCCCAAAGATATGTTTAAGACTACTGGATGCACTGATTTCCCAAGGGATGCTCCAGAGCCTTCCTCCACCACTGCCCCTGTGTCCGTTTATCGATACTATCCACAATAAAGCCCCAGCAGTGCATGGAGGCTGCGGGCAGATCCTCTCTCCGCTGCTTACAGGAGCACAGAACGGTAAAGGTGAGCCAGGTGTGAGCTGAGAAGTTAGTGGAGGAGAAATCAGGACGGCCCCCACCCCATTCGTGAGGAGGGAGCTCACCGCCACTCTAAAAACAGTATTTCCTGCTGCCAAGACGTGAATGAGCTAATTGTGTTTTAAATAGTTCACCTTACAAAGAATTTTCTTTGTTTATGGGAGAAGAGCTGTGATTTATTTATTTTCCTTTCTATTATTTGCTACAGACTTTCCCTAGCATTTTCCTCGTAAATCACCTCTCTATTGAAACTGATACTGAAATCGCAATGTAATTAGAGTAGATTGTGGGACACACATGAAATAAAACAAGCACATCTGAAATACCCCGGCAGCGTCCTTTCTGGAAGCAAGGCAGGGGACCCTTAGTGGGGCGGGCGGCAGGGGGATTTCTCACCTTGGCAGACAACCCAACATAAAGGGTGACACCAGTGGGCAGCAGGCACTTAGAAAGATTGCTCCGGAATGCCACAAAGAACTAAATTAGTAAAGGGGACTTAATTATCTTGCCTCCAGCCTTCCTCTGGTCAGTATCCCAATTGAACACAGAGACAGAACTCAGCATTTTTATAGATGTGCTACTCCAGGCTTAGAATATATTTTTTCCCACTGAATAACAAATCATTTTTCCTTTGATTTAGCTTTAGATTTAGAAAGAGTTGGAATCACAGTACACTCACTAAAGTATAGATATCTATGTCCCCCTCCTTTTTAAACCAACCAACGCAGGTTCTTTTTCCCAGTTGAAAAAACAGAAACCCATTTTTAAAGAAATAAGTTATATAATGCAGGGCAGACTCGCATACATAACAAAACGCTGTTAGAACACTGTGTGATGCTATCCCTGTTGTTTTGTTCATGCAAAAACACGCCTGCGTGTCTGTCATACTGTAGACAGGAGAGGGCCCTCTGCAGACCAAGAGATAAATCCCAGAAGGTGTCGAAAATAGGATACAAATCATTTCTGAGAAAGAAACACTCGTGAATAAAGATGATGATGAATCTTTGGGGTTGGGACGTCTGTATTTGACAGTATTTTTCAAAGTATTTTCAAATAGTTTGAAGATGTCTCTTACGTGGAGAGATGGGAACCAAGGAAATTAGCTTTCCCCTAAGTTTGGTCTTGTCTCCCTGAATTTCTTAGTTCAACGCTGATTTAGAGTTGGCAGAAACTTAAGATTTTTAACCATGTTGCTTATAACTAAAGAAAAGCAAAGTCTCAGTTTATTGGGAAGTATCTAAGACAGCCTCTTCTTTCCATTTTAGTTAAGCTCTGTGTTCCTGGTAATGTGCACATGTGGGTAAGGTGCCAATGGATTTCATGTTGTCTGCTAGTCCTTCGTGGAGGGTAAAATGATAAGCCAAGTCCTTGTGGCCAAGTGTCAAGAAATAGCCGTGGAGGTGTCTGGTCTCAGGACCTTTCTGGACTTAGCTTTAGCTGTCATGGGTTCAACCTCCTGCAAGCCCAGATTTTTAAAGCTAGTGTGGTTAATCAAATATACAATTTTAAAACCTTATGTTATGAAGTATAACAACCAACATGAAAAGACCGAGTGCTGAGGGAAGCCAAGGGGAGAAAACTTGGAAAGTGTGTTGATTAGTCAGCTTAGTAACTGAAAGGCTGCAATATGGATTAACACATTGATCACTTACCAAAGTATTAATTTCAATGGTTGTAGGAATGTGTATTAAGAAGGCTACCACTGAAATCTTTAATCTTCAATTTTCTAAGCTTTAGGTTGCTTCTGAAATTTGATAATTAACTTTGTATATGTAATATATTTGAGACAGTTTGTGGAAGCTAATAAATAAGAAAGTAACCTTTTAGATAATATTTCTCTAGTTCTGTCATACCCCAAATCATTATGAGTTTTGAAGGAAAAACTCATGGTTATAAATATCAAAATTAAAAGTACAATGGAATATTTCTACTAAGACATGTATAATTTTGATTCTTTATATAGCTTGGCAAATAGTGCTGATTTAGATTAAACTGAAAACCTGTATAGATTTTGTAGTTTTACACACTTAATGTACACTCAACTCGTTGTTTTTTGTGTATGTATTTTTTATATATTTGAGAGCATGCACACACATTTATATAAACTCATGTGGACATATAAAAATTTCCAAACGCACCTCTCTGTTGATCTTCAAATGGAGTTTATCTGCCTGCAGACCAAACTCCGTGCTTGCCGTATCATTACTAGCTCAGGGGGAATCATTCAAACCAATGCAATTTACTCCATATTGGTCAGTTTGACTCCTGACCTTGGTCCCTGGACAGCGTAACCTTGGCAACCCTCAGCCTGTGCTAAGTTGGGATGTGCTTATTGGTCTCATCTGTGACAGCTTGCTAAAGGCTGCTTAACATAGCTTGGTCTTTTCACAGAAAATTAGAAATCCAATAATATACTGTATTCTGATCAGATTGGTATTTACACAAGGAAAACCGCAAAGGGGGGTGTTTTCTAGGCACTGTCTAAGAGCCACAGACACCTTGGTTTGTTTCTTGCATTTATCATGACATGCAAGTCCTTTTCTTTGTTGGTTGATCTCAGAGGAGAGAATGTTCCATAACCTGTTTGTGGGTTCCCTGCATCAGAAAGGCAGGCTGAAGCGAAAATTGGGGAAACAAACCAGAATATGCTGTGGAAAATACCTCTTAGAATGTACCACAGAATATTTTGGTTTTTCTCTTTTCAATGACCTTATCTCTATTAATTACAGAGAAGGCAGGATACTAAGCGTAAAACTGAGAACTGTGCAAGTTGGCAATCAGCAAGTACAGGTTTCAATCCTGGAGTCACAAAAAATTCTGAAAATATCATTTATTTATAGGCTGCCATGCCAAATAAGGGCTCAAACTCCTTACGACACATTTCTGGCATTGCTTACCCTCCTGCAAACGCTGGGGAGTGCAGGCATGAGTGGCTTGGGCTGCATTTATGGAAAATGGCTATTTTGTGTGTATCTCCCAACTTCCATGTGACAAAAAACCCTAGTGTTATAAACATTATTTTAATTTTATGTGTTTTTTTCAAGCTTTAAGGAGAATGGTGTTCAATTTCATTAAGAAGAAATATTCTTTTAAGAATATCACTGGAGTCCTTCTGAAGGAAGCTAACACGAATTTCCTTGCTCAGAAGCAGACGTGATACTAGGCACACCCCCCAAAAACCCATCACCACTGACAAGGTGCAAGAGAAAGAAGAAACAAGGCAAATGGGAGACTGGTAAAGGGGGGAGAAGAGAGAGGGGGAGAAGAGAGAGAGGGAGATGGGGAGAGCGAGACAGAGACTGACGGAGAGACAGAGAGACAGAGAGAGACAGAGAGACGGAAAGAGCGATCTCATGCCAACCCAGCGCCCACACAGATGTTTTCTAGAAAGGGCACCACGCGCGCAGCCTTGCAGGTTGCCCACGGCCTTGGCACCTGTGCCCGCGTGGAGCCACCGGGACGGCCGCTGTGATGGCGACGGTGGCGATATTTCTCTTGCATGGGGAAAAGTCAGGGTGATAGTTATTTGTTGTGAACCCCCACCGGTTCGACTCTGCTGAGGGGCAGGCAATCCTTTCGTGGATTTGCTCGAGGCTCACTTTTTGGTTATGCCTGGTGTACATAAAACGCCGGGATTTTGCAGTTGAGGAGCTCTTGGCTGTGCCCGGTCGTGACCACTCGCAGCTCCGGCGTCCAGGCAGCTGACCTCGCCGCCCTGTGGCCCCTGCCACCTCCCGCCCGGCCCCGCTGCCATCCTCCGCGCCCTCCTCATCGCTCTCCATCCTCAACTGCGCGTCGCTCTACCAGTGAAGACCCAGGCGACGGGCACACCCAGCGCCCGGCCCTGCCCAGGGCAGCGGCCTGAGCTCCTCGCACCCCCC
>JAKSZT010054215.1:2626114-2662518 GCA_026826555.1 Tolypeutes matacus | reverse complement strand
GTCCAGTGACCGGGACAGTCAGGCCGGGGTAGGCGCGTAGTGAATATCTATTTAAGGGGCCACGCTCTGAGGAATAATAAATGTCACACATTATATACTTAAACTTAGTATTTGTTATACTGCACTTAACGTACGATTTCCATGCCTAAGCACTTTTTATCTGGTACTTAGATGCGTTATAGCCAGTGAGTTTTTGTTTTCAACGTTTTTGTTAGGGAAAAAAAAAAAAAAACTCAACCACACTTACATTTAAAACAATATATTATTAAATGATCTTTAAAAAACTACCTTGAAATTTTCTTGTTAAAATGACACTTTGGAAAGAAAAACACCAGCTTTACTGACTGCTTACAGAGAAAATATTAACTAAATATCATATTCATGTTTACTATTCAGTCAAACATATCAAGTGTTTACGATTAGGAACCAAATTATGTGATTTGGGGGAAGAAATACTCTTTCATGCTATTTAGCATCAATTTGCTAAGTATTGCCAACTGCTGAAGTTGTTATATTCTGAATTCATTCCTCGGAAATAAACTAACCCATTAAGAAGATATAAATTCCGAGATCTTAAACGATGTAATTGCGTAAATTGGATGGAGTGTAACCTGCTCAGCCAGGGCCCCTTGCCCGAGCTTCACGGCTGAGACTCCTGCTCCACCTGCCTTCAGTCCGAGGACGGCAAGTGGTAGAAGGAGGTCTGGGCGAGAAGGAGGGAAACATTTGACAAGCAGATAGGTGTAGTGCTTGCTTTGATATCACATAATCAAAAATAAAGTTTACTTATCCCTTACAACTAAAATGATCTTTCTCAAATAGCTGTGACGTTGGTTTATTTTAGTCATAAAGTACCTTGAAATTTAATTTGACATTAAAGGAGATTAACCAGGGCATGTGTTTAGTGACTTTACCTCCCAACAGCCCTGATCTCTGATTTGTATCACTCGCCAGCTACTGCATTCGGCCTCCCCTGTCCCTTGTGTTTCAGCCATTTCTTCCATCTCATCATTTGTGCCCAGGCCCATCACTCCATCTCTCTACAGAAAGTCCTTGGAGGCTGAGGCTTGACCTGATTTATTTTATAACTTTCTCTGCAAGTGAAGACAGTGCTATAAAAATTAAAAAAGCACTTAGTAAATGTTTTAAAATAATCATACACAAAATATATAAATCAGAATACGTAAAGTTGACATTTTGATGAAATAATCTATTAACCCTTTCAGGAACATAATTTTATAAATTCACATTTGAAGACACTTGTCATTTTTACCATGTGCTGGAAAGATTTCCAATTTATACATTTGAATTTTCAAAAGCTTATGATACACTCAGTTAAATTCGTATTCGCAGACTTAATCACCTTGGGTGCTCCACTGTTCTGTGTGTCCTGAAATTAGTAATTGAGCTCTAGTCACAGAGTTGGTAATAAATAAATTTTATTTATTTACACGCCATTCATTAAGGTAGTACGGCCAGTCTCGACTTACAGTGGAAAGTAATCGGTCTTCAGAGACAGTACAGTCAAATTAATAAGTAGAGTACTCGCATTACAAAACAAACTTCTCTGCTGGCATCTTACATCAGGCACCTCCTTGCTACATAAAACTTGCCTGCAAAGCTAACACGGTGAGGGGCTCCTGATCTCGGGGCAGAGGGGCCTCAGAAGGGGAGGGGGCCTCCCCACCACCAGAAGACACTGGCCCTGCAAGAGTGAGAAGCCAGTACTGCTAGAGCTTCAGATTTTTCAAAAGAAGTTCAAAACCCATAATTTCACCTGAAAACTTTCCAATTTTTAAATATTAACTGTAATTTTTAAAAACATTACACAAGCCAAACAAACCAGTTCTGGGTTGGGAGTGTGCAACTTCAGTATTGGGCCTCTGATGTAAGTGCTGGTCAGGATTTTCAACTCGAGGCAGGAGAAAGCAGTGCTGTGGCTTTGACTCTCCAAGACTTGGAACCAGCCACGGTGGCCACCTGGGCTGGCTGGGGCAGGCCTTCTCCCACTCGCTGTGCAAAGAAGATATCCTCCTTTGACAGGCTGATCACTTTCGAATGACAATGACAGAAAGCACGAGGACGTTGTACATTAGCTTAAAACATAAGGGAAGAACCCGGAGGCAGGAAAGGACGACACTTTAAGCAGTTGGAGGCAGAGAGCCTTTGACAGGGGACGGAACATGCAGACACTGCGCATTGGCTCTAGAGCTGGCACATCAGAAGAAAACTGGTACTAGGCAAACACCCACCCTCTCTTCTTGATGTTTTCACTAATCTGAACATTATTTATGGTTTTTTTATTCATATATGAATGTAAACATCTCATTTATGATTTTTCCAGAACCTGTGTGTTTGTGTAGATGTGGGTGTATGTGTTTGTGTGTGTGCATATGTGAGCATATCCTATTGCTACCCACATCAAATATCTGGTTATAAGACTTGAAGAGTTCTCTGTAGGTATTATTGAGCAGTTACCTCCTGATGCTACACAATTTCATTGCAAACTCTGCTTCCTTAAAATGTTAGCTATGGGGGGGCGGATATGGCTCAACTGGTTGGGTGTCCGTCTCCCATATGGAGGGACCTGGGCTCGATCCCCGGGACCTTCCAGTAAAATTAAAAAAAAAAAAAAAGTTAGCTATTAAAAAAGATGATTCTTTTCCATCATCTCAACTCAACTACACTAAAAGAGCTGTATATTCAAATTTGGTAAATTATGAAATACTTTAATTTTGTCTGATTTCCAGAGCTCTGATTCAACTGAAAACTATTCAAATATATTTTTTGTATTTCTAAATTTGGGGTTTGTTTATTATTAGTTTTTTGGTCTAAATTAAATTACATTTTTGTGGATGACAAAAATTTAATCAACAGTCATGGTGATAATATAATTCATCAATCCATTATGCATTTTCATATAGTATTAGAGTAGAAATTCTATAACTATTAAACACATTTCATATATATGATGGAGTAGATTTAAACTAATTGCATCTTTAATTGTTCTAAAATGATAAGCAAAGTTGTCCCTCTACCCCAAAGGAGAGTTATATATATTATATTTCACTATTACACCCTAGAGCTGAAAGGTGTAAACCTGAAACAAATACCATGTTTTCGTATTGTTGTAGCTAAAAAGAAATACCCAGGCTGTGATTTCAGTGGGTTCTTTGTTTAGTACTGTCCAAATGAATTCACAATAAAGTAAGATTGCTTTTAACAATGCCAACTTGTCTAAGAAGATTGAACTGGAAAGATTACCTTTTCATCAATGCATGCGTGGCCCGTCTGTCGGCCGTCCAGACACACATACAAAAACAAACTTGTAATGAGCGGGTACTTTATCAAGACCTTTCTCCATCCTTCATTAAACGACAGAAAATTGCTCTCTGCTGAGTTTGTCAATGCAGCATTCCCTCCCAGAAGCCCATTTGTTTCACACGCTAGCACCGAATATTGCAGGAATTTGCAGATTTTAAGTGACAAATTGTGCCTAAGTTTACGTTGCTCTCAGAGTTGTGTTGGGTTTAGTTTTGCATGATTTTCAACTGGAGTGGGCCATCCGTGACAGAGCACGCGCCTCTGTGTCTCCCACGGGCGCTGCAGATTCTACTGTGCCTTCGTGCAGGGACATTGTCCTGTGTGATCGTTTTCCTCCTAATGAATGGATTTCAGTGGCTCTTTACCCAAAAACAATCTCTATCCAAGGTGTGATATATGTGGTTAGTTTAGACTAAAAGCACAAACAAAATGGGAAACGTGCCTTTTCATTGCACTTCTTCTGTTCTTCATTAAGTCTTATTGAATTTGTCATCTTTTTTTAATTGCTCTTATGTGTAAGGGTGGTGAAGAGATTTTTTTTTCTAATGAGTCAAAAACTTAACAATTCGACACACTTGAGAGAATAGCTCTTTTCAAGCTTTACTGAGGAGAAAGCTTAAAACACACAGCAACAGTGAGGCTTCCTTAGGGTTATAATCGATGTAAATCATTGAGTCTCACTGCTGGGCAGCCCTGGGAGCGGAATGTGGACGGTGGTGGCTTGTCTGAGCGCTCATTACTTATTCATATCAAAGATTAACCACACAGTATAATTGCTGAAATACTATTGTAAAGGTGAATTAATGGGCCCCACTTTAAGTTACTTGGAGGTTTACAGTGGGCAGAAGATGACAGCTTTCAATAAAGACGGAGCAGAGCTCTTTGCAACATTTACAGATGCTCTGAATTTCAAACCAAACAAATGGGACGGGTTTCAGGACGCAGCCTGCAGCGGGCCATGTCCTTTAATTGCCATTTACATAGCAGAGGAATCATTAATTTCTAATTCACCTATTACTCACTCTCTTTAGTATGCGATGGCGATGTCTATTGGGGGCGGTGAGATAAATGTGCTTTCGGCACTGCTTTAACAGCCTCCCGTTTTGTGATATTTTTTGATGCTTGTTTTGACCTTAAAAGACTACTTTTGGTGCGTAGAAAGCTTAGGGCTCTTGTTTGGATATGATTTATGATGCGCCATTAACCCTTCACTGACCTAGAAATGCCCTAATATTAAAACAGTTTGACACATAGAAAATCGAGAGCCCTCTTATTGAAAGTGCTATTGTCCGCATTATAAGCTTCCTCCGTGAGGTGCCACCGTCGCACCATCAATTTCCTGCTCGTATTGAGCCCTGTATCGAAAAGCTAATGGGCAGAACCCTTCGTCATTTCTGTCCCAGTGACCAGCAAATAGCTCAGAGTCTCTCCCTTCCTATCCCTCCGGGCATTTCTGATGCCACATCCGAGATAACACCACGGCGGCTCCAGAGAAGACCGATGGGGTGTGGCACTCACAGCCGCAAAGCTGCCAACGTGTGTTCTCCCCAGTCTCTTGGCATGGAGTTCAGGGAGGTGAAATTCAAGGGGAGGAAGCACCTCTTTACAAAGTATTTATCTTACTTCTGCAAAACGCGGTTGCCTTAGCCCACGCAGGAATATGTGCAGTGGCTCGGATGGTTTTTTCCTTCCTCTTTCAGCTTTTAAAGACCGATAAATCCAGATATTCCTATGACTGGCACGTTTACAGGATTTTTCATGAATGTGCTGGAAACAGAATTCTCCTTAGGATTTTCTCCACAGGGAGCACCACGGGGCGGAGTCTCCACGAGACCACGGGACTCACATTTCCCCACGGCTTTACGTCGCACTCAGCGCACAGATGCCCCTTCAAGGACACGCATAGAGGTGCACGTGTGTGGCCTTAAAAACAAGGCAACGCGGGTGTCCGCGCTGGCTTGCCCACGTCTGGGCCGTGCCCTATGAGATGGCAGCCTGGAAGGGGGGGTCTGCGCCGCGATGGCACCTCCCCAAGCCTTCCGCAGGCCGCGCCTCCCCCGAAGGGCCTCGGCGGCTGCCCCCACTCACAACGAAAACGCTTATTTCGTTTCCCTTCAAGCCCCGTGTGCCCTTGGGTGCTTCTCAGTGACGTCCCTGAGGATCCCTGGACTCACAGAAGAGGGGCAAGTAGGTGCCTGCGCCCCGTCTCTGCCAGGGCCCCCTCCTTTTTCTGGTCAGTCACTCTGACCCCCCATTTGTCACTTTTCTCATTAAAAAAGCAAAATTCGTTTTTTAATGTTTTTAAGACATAAGAATGCCAGACCAATCTCGGTAGAGAGGGTGTGGGATTTGAAGGAGGGACGTGAGTGGCACTCTGTTAACTGACACTCCAAACACTGAAGCGCCTCTGGGAAATGCACATCTGCTGATGGCTAGAGCTCGCGCAGTGGGCGCGTGTGAGCCTCGCGGCTCCTAAAATATTACCGATCAGTGGGTCCCCGGACCGCCTTCCTCTTCGCTCCCCTCTCTCGCCCTGCCGGTGTTCAAGGGGGCCCCGGGGCGAATTGTGGGTGTTTGGAGGCACGTTTGACCCGTGCCGAGGCCTCGGGAAGCCTTCGTGTGGGTGACGCGTGCCCTCCTCCCGCCAGGAGCCCAAGTCACTTCGCTGGCACCACGAAACGCAGGGCCAAAGCCGGCAGTGAGACTGCCCCGCAAAGCCGGTTTCCCTGGAGACCGCGGGTGGGGCTGGCCATCGAATCTGGGCAGAGCAAGGAACGAGGGTTGTAGGCCGTGTCCCCAGAGCTGGGGACCCCCAACTTGAGCAGACCCTTCCTATTACAGGAAGCCGAGCCATCGGTTTCCGGAGCATTCAATAAGCATTTGACAAAATGGGTCAAAGTCTAGAGGACGCGGCACCCGGATAAATAAAAACTGTTTGTGTATTTGAAGAAGTGTTTATTAAGGTGTAGTTTCTTGAAGTACATGTGCTAAAGATTAGGACGCCTGACAAATTCAGATGCAGGAATTTACTTTCCTCCAGAGCCTCCACAACCAGAAAGCCCTATTTGTATTTGCTTGGTCCTGTACAAGATGCAAATGGGAAGGGTGAAAGAGCACTTTAAGACCTCAGGCATGAAATTTAAAATTGAGTCCTGTCAAATCATAGGACCTCAAGTGTAATTCTTATTGTGTGGATGACAGCGGGCTAATTAGTAATGCCTCCGGCGTGGCCTCTGACCTTCAAGGTCACAAGCCAATGTACTTCCCCTTGTTTATTAGCTTAACACAAAGGATCACTGCGGTAATCCCACCCTCCATGGGCTATTTTTTTTGGTTTTGGTTTTTGGTTTTGGTTTTGGTCCTTACTTGACTTCTGAAAATAAAGCATTAGGAATAAATGTGCATAGAACTCATTCCCATTGTCATTCCATTTCTGCATTCTTTTAGTATTTATAATACCTTTGAAAGCATTTGCACATGAAAATTACCAAGATAGTACTTCGCAAAATCCTGCAGCTAGTCCTTCTCTGGTCGCCTGTTTAGAAGTGTGTGTGTGTGTGTGTGTGTGTGTGAGAGAGAGTGAGAGAGAGAGAGAGAGAGAGAGAGCAGGACCAAGCACAAGCACAATCTTAATTTCCCAATTATGGTTTCTGTTCAAAAATTAGAGTTTCCAATGCAGTTACTTTCTCCATCATCTTCTGACTAAACTTTTTCTTCCTGTACTGTACTAAACTGCCTTAGCGGTTTTGTAAGGGCGAGGTATTTCACTAAGCTCTTGCAATATTGAAAGAATCTATATTCTGAGAATTTGAAAACATGTCAGCCCACCTAAATTACATATTGATCAGGTTTAATTGCATGCCACCCATCAGTATTAGGTTTGAAAATTCATAAAAGAGAAATAATGTACTCTTTGTGGATGATTACTTCTGGGGCATTTAAATGAATTCCATCACTTAACCTGGGCCGAGACGGATTATTGAGCCTTGCCATCCGAAGAGCAATGCGGGAGAACAGCTGTTTTCCAACTATCAGGGAATAGCAGAATACAAACAATATAAATTTATATAGATTTTCTTTTAAGGAGAATAGCAAAGTAAAACATTAGAAGTAAACATTCATTTTTCAATTGCTTCCTGAATCATTTTTCAATTGCTTCCTGAATCACCCTCCTCATTGTTTCCCTATAGAGCATTCATTTTTAATTCTTTTTGGATCTCAGGCATCCTTTTACTTCAAGTAGTAATTCACATCTTAATTAATATACAGTAATCAAAGAGATAAGCCAAGATAAATGAGTCACAGCTTGGTTTTATTTGTTAAGGTTAATTTTTTATGCAAGAGTGTAAAAGGATTTTAATGTGGCTCCTTTGACAGACAAACCGTTTAATTTTTGTAAAAACTCCCAAGTTTTTTTGTATTGTTAATGGTGAATGCTCTTTCAAGCTGTCTTCTCGGGAAGGTCACATTGGCTAAGAAAATGAGTTCATCATTAGTTTTCGGGATGTTCTTTACATTTAGGAATTATGTTTGTCGGTATTGGTTGTGTTTTGAGAAATTGTGCTTATGTATGTTTTTCTTTACAGATTATCAATACAAAGTAAAAAGGACCAGTTAAAATCATTGGGCTTACTTGAATAATAGTTTAAGAGCTACATTTTATTTAGACACTTTGAGGTAATAAATATCTGTGGGCATAATTAACTGTCTTTATCTGGGTCTAATCCTTAGAGGAGCTGTTTGAGGACCTTGGGTATTGTCTTCCCTTAATGTTAATTTTGAGTTTCGCCTTGAAAACGAGTTGAGTTGGAAGTCTGCTGCCAGGATCATGTTTAAAGAGTGAGTTGTGACATGTACACGTGAGCCAGATGCACCACTTACTCCTCTTCCTTGGCACAAACAAAACATCATGTTTTATTCCTTATGAAGCAAAGGTAAAGCTGACTTCATTGTTTATTCCACTGAAATTACGGTTGTGGGAGGTGAAATTAATGGTTCACCAGGGTGAAGGGGTTCTGGCTGTATCTTGAGTCCTTACTGAGGTCTCCACTGCTTCAGGGCCCCTTAGCGGCTCAGCTGTCCTGCCCAGGACAGCCGAGAACCTGGTTTCTTGGGGCAGCGAGGGAGCCCATCCCTTGGTGACGGCAAACCTGGTCCTAACACACAAGAAGGAAGGGCCAGCCTGGGCTCACACTCAGCCTCTCACCAACACTAACACCTTGCACACGCCTGTTTGCGTACGTCTGGCTGTTGCTTTGACTTTTTGTTTGTCTGTCTTGCTCTTTAGGGGAAACCGGTTGGGGTGGGGGTGGGGGGAGAAAGGCTGAGGAGAATGGCTGGGGCCTTTCCTGTAACAAGACTGTGACAGGCTCACCTCCATCCTGTTGCTTTACTGTAAAGGCATCTGCCATGCAAGCAGACAAACCAAAGTGGTTGGATTTTCACCAACACTACAAAAAGAAGGTTTTCCTTTGCTAATCAACTACCTAATATCTACTTAGTGATGTTGTAAAAGATGCATGCACCTAAATCACCCGCTGGGCAAGTAACTTTTTTCCAAGACTCTACTGGCAATCTGGGGAAAGCTTCCAGCCAGGGAAAACTGTAAACTTGCTTTCTTTAGAACCTGTAAAATCCTTCCCTGACGGGTTGTCATTATGAGTCAAGGAAGAATTGATTTTACTTTTGGCTATCTGAGCACAGAGCACCAAATGAAATGTTCGTGGAAAGGAGATTGTCTTAGAGAGAAACTGGCCATATAGTGGAGAGGGAGGGGACAGAGAGGACATTCCCTGAATAACGAGAAGAGAGTTAGAGCTGTAAATGTGCAAAGTATAACTTACTCAAAGACCTTGAGGAAATCAGGCTGACTCTTCAATAAATTGCATTGGATATCTGTGTTGTTTAAGTGAAATAGAAATATGATCTATGGGCTTTGCTTGTCTGTAAGTTGCTGAGGATCTTGGTAAAATGAGGGACAGGAAAACTGGGCTGAACAGGATGCGAAACCGGTGTCGGCAGGGCGAAATCCATGCCCGAAGCCACCGGTGATGTTGTGGGTTAGCTGTGGCTTTTGAACTGATCCTGAAGGGAAGCGAGCGGAGATGGGGCAGGCAAACAGCAGTGGCGGGGAGAGCCTCCCGCCGAGAAAGCCCTACCTACGTGCAGGGGACAACCAAACCCCAGAGTCCATGGGCATTAAAATTCCTTCTAACTGACTGGACTTTGAGTTTGCTACAACTTCACAGCAGTAAACACCATTCTGTTCAGGGAGGCAATGCTGAAGGGTGGAAATCGCATCTGCTTGGACCCAAGAATAACACAGTTCAAACCCAGCTCCAAGTGTGTGAACCAGCTCGAGTCATCCCTGTGCTCTGCATCTGTAAAATAACGACCTCAAACCCTTGTCCAATTTATTACCTGGATTAGAAGGGGTAATATGTGTAAAACCCATAGCCTAGTATTGGGTGCAAATCGGGCACTCGATATCTATTTCCTTCCTCGCCCTCTAATCAATCAGTTATAAAAAGGACCTAAGTTTGGTGGTGGGTTATAGCAATAATGAATTTTTTTTTCTGTTCTCTCTAAATCAAACAAGAATTAAGTCCTAAATTTGGGATATAAGGACCGGGGATTAGAGGATCAAGACAAGAGGTTATCATCATGTCCCTTTGTCCTAGGGAAATAGTAGATAACATGTATTTGCCACCATTAGCAGCTAATCAAAAGAACTTTCTGTGCTAAAGCAGCTCATCTATGCTGCTTGATGATGAAAGAGCTGTCTTGTTTGCAACACTAGTATCAATATAAATAGCATCAATTGTAAAATAATATTTGAGCCATTGGAAGGAACATGGCAGGTAGTTTATTATGGAATTATACTCTGACAGGTTTCTTTTCCACATTTTCAAATTTTAAATTCTAAAATATACACAAAGCAATATTCCTATCCAATTTGTGCAGTTATTTTAAGATAGTTCTTATACTGTGCTATTCGGGATAAATCTATTCACATATTGTGCATGTTTTATTTTATTTTTTTTATTTTTTATTTTTTTTACCGGGAGGTCCCGGGGATTGAACCCAGGTCCCTCCATATGGGAGACGGAAACCCAACCATTTGAGCCACATCCGTCCCCCTGTGCATGTTTTATTAATGGCTTATTTGTTTGCAAGTGGAGAGGGCCAAATGAAACCAGCTTAGGCAAGAACGGTACTTTCACTAGCTCAAGTAACTAACCCACAGAGGGTTGAGGAGGAGAACAGAGATGGCGGATAGAGAGAGCTATTTCCACTGCCCGCCAGGTTTGGGGACTGCTGAGAGTGGAGAAATGAGAACACAGATTCACCCAGCTGGTGTTGGGTAGAGGAGATTCTGAGTGAGGCCCAGGACACCCACACGGGTGGATTGGGGAGAAAGCAGTTTCATAATAGTACGCTTGCCTGGTTTAGAAAAAACAAGAATTATCCTTTAAATATGAATTATCTTGTTCTCATCCACCAAACTGACTAACTGAATAGTTATTACAAAATACAAATATTAAATTATGATATAACTATAAAAGAAGATCCAGTATACATCTGAGATTTTGTTACTGATTACTCAAGAAGCATGACCAAGTATTTAAGATTCAGGGAAATGTTGAACTACGGCTCAATTAATTCATCGTCTGTTTCCACTCATTCTTTGAGATCGTGGTGCCGAGGAGTTTTGCAGCAGCAACCCTCTTTATTCAGAGATAAATCAATAGCAAGTCACTTATTCCATAGGACCTGAGCAACAAAGCCTGCAGAAATCCAAATGTGCCTTTAGGTGTAGCAAAGCCGAGCTCACCTGCAGTGAGCCGTCTCCCAGCTGGCTCTGATCAACTCCCACTGACAGGTCCTGGCGGGATTCTGTAGCCCCTCTCAGGTTGACCAGTTGCCGGAGCCCCAAGGCCCTGTGCTGCTCCGACTTGCTAGCGGTGACCTAGAGTGCACACCTTTAAGGGGCTGCTTTTGGAAAATAATGCTAGAAACACTCGCTTTGGGAATGGGAAAAAAAGCAAAAGATACTAAAATATTTAGTTTAGACAGTTGCTGAAAGTAAGTACTTTCACTTAATTGAAACTTCTACCAAAGTTTAGATACATTAGTAAAATGCCTAAAACTTTTAAGTTATAAGGACTAGTATTTGAATATGAAATCCCAGGATAAATTCTGTTATCTGGAAAATTTGACTCTATCCTAAGTTTTACCAAAACATGGACAGTTTCTGTTTGCTACATCCTTTAATATAATAAGATATATATGCATTTTTTTTGCTATAAAAGGACTGAACATATACAATAGAATGTTTAAAATTCCAGTAATCATAGAAGAATGCATATGATATAATTATAGATTCACAGGAAGTCAAAAAATAATGTGCAGGGAGGTCCAGCTCACCCTTCATCCAGCCCCCTGCCTGCGGTAGCATCCTGCCCACCGCCCTGAGGATAAAATGCCCAAACCAGGGTGATGGCATTAGTTCATTGCACAGGGTTTATTCAGATCGCCGGAGTCTACTGCTCTCGTCTGTGTGCCTGTGTTTCTACACCATTTTATCATGTGTAGATTCCGTAACCACCATGTGGCTCAAGATCCAGCCCTGCCGCATTGTTGTGGGTGTAGACTGCATTTCCCTGGTGGCTGATGATATTTGAGCATCTTTTTCATGCTTATCTGCCATCTGTATGTTCTCTTTAATGAAATGATACTTTGTCGCGGGCTCTGAACTATGGGGTCGCGGGTACAAGGACCAGGGAGAACTCCTCAGGAGCTAAAGGAGACTCCCATCTGACAACTGGCAAACAAACAGGAATCTTATGCCTACAACTGCAAGGAATTGGGTTCCGCCAACAACCCAAAATCAGTTTAGAAACAGAGTCTTTCCAGAGCCCAGCCCAGCCTTCATTTTGTCCTTGTAAAATCTAGAGCAAAATGACTAGTCATGTCAACCCAGTCTTCCGACCTACAGAAATGTGAGGAGTCACTAAGTTTGTAGTGATTAGTTCCTTCAGCAATAGGAAAATAATATGGTATTATAGTATTTATTCATAAAAATCATTTGATTTTTATTCTAAGTAAAGCTCTTCTCTGGTTCTTCTTATATTCAGATTTTGTGTCCTCTTAAATTAATATTGGTAATTCACACTTAAGAAAGCTTCATCTATTTTACCTACATTTTTAAAAATTTTGATATGATTTTGAACTTAGTATATCAACACAGTTCCTAATTTCCTCATTGTCCTCCTTTTCATGCCTTGTGCTGTTTATGTATGATTTGCCTTTTCTCTTGATTATAATTATCAAATACTTATCTAATTTATTGGCATTTTTAAAGAACAAGATTTTGGTTTAGGGACTGTATCAATTGTTAAATTGATTAGGTCTCTACATTCCAAATGCCAGGAATACAACCATAACATAATCAAAACATAGAATTTATTGGCTCATGAACCAGAGGCTGAGAATGAAACAGTGCCATTGGCTGCAGCTCTCTTTCCACGTGACCACTCTGAAGGTGGCTGTTGAGGTGTGTTCTGGGCATGTTGGGGCCCCCACAGCTTTAGGTGGACATTGTACCAGCGCCAGCTGTGGGGTCAGGTGTGCAGCCCTCGGGCGCTGGCTGCTATCGGATCACATCTCCACTTCCGAGTCAATCACGGTGGCACTCGATGGGAACCTTGAAGGAGATGATGGTTCCCAGCCGCATCCTCCACACCAAATACCCATCAACCCATGGAGAGAAGGACGGTGCTTGAAACAAAAGGGACAGCTAGAAGCTGAATGAAAAAATGACACATTTCTGTTATGGTACTCCAGCTCTCCTTTTTAACCCTTCATCAATTTCTGTATTTGTATTTATTAGTTTCTTCCTTTAACAATATACAAGGATTTATCTTAACTATCAAATATCTTTGTATTTTTGCATGTTAAAAAGTTTTTAACATGCGAGTTTAAAAACTAGTATTTAAAGTTCTACTTTAAATATTTAGAGAGTTATACATTTAAAATCATTTCTGTCAGGACAGATAGATTAGATAGGGATAGAGACAGACACAGAGAAAGAGATAGAGGCACAGCTAGAGACAGAGATAATAGAGACAGAGAGATGATTAAGATAGGATAGAGCTAGAGATATGGATAAGGTTACAGATGTGAATATCGAAACTATAGAAAGCATGACTGGTGGGCATAGACACAAGCATTGTCATAGACATATATATTAAGAAATATCATAAATATTCCATACCATTTTTATCTTCTTGTGATCTGATATTTACTGAGATAAAAGCCACAGAAAAGAACTGGAATTGACCAATTATTAGATAACTTTGACTTATATATGAACATCAGTATTGTTTACTGATTTTGACTTGACTGGACTTTTTCAAATTGATTTTACACATCAGTCAAATTCAAACAGAATCTGGGTTTGCCTTTTGTAGCAAGTGGCTCTCTTTGAACCACTGAACCACAACAGGAGTTTTCTACTTCATTTTCCTGATTTCAGGCCTAGTTAGATTTAGAAACAGATTTCATACTTAAAATCAATCAGTCAAATAAACAGACAAACTAGCAAAATGAAAATAATATCTATTTTCAGATATTATTCTGCCTATGATCCTTCCAACAACTTCTTTAAAAGCTGTTTTTACTTTTTCATGGATCATTCTATTGATGTTGTATTTAAACAGTCATTCATTACTGAACTTGAGGTCATGTAGATTTTCCCCTCTGTTTTCCTCAATAATCTTTTACAATTTTAATTTAGATCTATGACGCATTTTGCATTTGTTTTTATTTAATGTGTCTGTGTCTACGTTCATTTTTCTTTTTTTCATATCAGCATTCAATTGTTTCATTGCCATTAGTTAAAAGAAAAGACTATCCTTTTGTGGCAGTTTGAGATTATTTATGAATCCCCCCAAAAAAGAAAAATTATGTTTGTAAACTAATTTGTTCCTTGGGTGTGATACCTTTTGTCATGTTAAATCCAGTTCAGGGGTCTTTGATTAGCTCACCTGTTAAGATTAGAGCTTTTTGATTTGACTACATCAGTAAGATGTGACTCAGGTTGAGTCCCCACCCCCTTGCCGTGTCTAATACAAATGGACACTCACAAAGACACACAGGAAGAAAGAACTCTGTCATTTTTTATCCTGCCATGTGACAGAAAGGGAGTTTCTAATAGCTGAGGCCTGGGGGAGAGATGAGCCATTTGCCTGATAGTTTGCAGCTGACCCTGTGAAGAGACCAGACTAGCTGAGACTGATATAGAAGGCCTGGAAAGAAACTACGCCCTATGTCTGGAGAGAGACGACAACAGGATCACTTAAGCTCAAATGCTCAAGAGGCTAGGCCCAAGGAGCTCAAGAGGAAGAGGAAGCCTGGAGGGGAAGGAGAGACTAGGCAGAGGTCAACCGCCATCTTGCTTCAACACATGGCAGCTGACTTTGGTACGAAAGTACTTCTTACGGTACCTAGAGTTGGACTTTCCACGCCTTTGGGACTATAAACTTTTACTCAAATAAACGCCCTTTTAAAAAGCCAATAGATTTCTGGTACTTTGCATTAGCACTCCTTTGGCAGACTAATTCACCTTTCTTCATTGAACTGCTTTGGCACCTTTATCAATAATCAGTTGACTCTGTGTGTGAATATTTAGTTCTGGACTCTGTATTCCATCCCACTCATCTATACGTGTGTCCTTTCACTAATACCAAGCTGCTTTTATTACGTTATACCTATCTGACTCTTTATATTTAAATTATTATGCTCTTAAACTCAATCCATTCCTGTGGGTGTGGACCCACTGTAAATAAATATAGATAGAGATATAGATGTCGATGTACATGTAGGTGCAGGTGCAGATACAAATGTAGATAAGTAGTTAGATAGAGTGATAGATAGAGATATTTACTGATGAAGAATCTGATGACCTTTTACTTTTTCCTCTGTAGGGAACCTGATTTTCTCTCTAGATGAGTATTTAGATATTCAGTCACCAGAATGTGTTTGTATCCTTTCTTTTCTAACTTTTGAATTTTTAAAAATAAATTTCTACTAATCCTGTTTGCCAACTGATGGGCTATAATGTTTTGTTTTTCTTTTGTTCTGGGCAAATTCCTTTTTCTTTTTACAATAAAATTATTTATCTGTCGTCGTTTCCCTAAAATTGCCTCACTAAAGACATTTTAAGTCTTGAATTTGCCTATCATGTCTCAAGCTTTTTTCTTACAATTTTCATTGTTTTGCCCTTTTTATTTCTGGGAGACTATCTCCCAGAATCTTAATTTTGAGCACAGTATTTCAGATCTCAGCTGCATCGAATATGCAATGTGAAACATGCTCTTAGATTCCAAGAATTCCGGGGGCTTCTTTTGCACGACACATTGTCTTATTTTTAATTTAATGAATATGAAGATCTCTTGAGTTTCTATGAGAATACCAATACAGCTACTTTTAAAGTTTCATTTTTTCCTTCATTAACACTCTTTCTCAGGGTATATTTTTTTTTCCAGTCTGAAAAATATTAATTTTCCTCAAAGGTTTCTTGATCTTTGATTACTTATTCATATTTATATTTGAGGCCATTAGGATTCATTTCTTAGCCCAAATGAAAATCCATGTTGTCTTGTTGGGGGCTGCTTTGAAGCTGTTCAGGAAAGAGAAAGGATGTGTTGGCTGGATAGGAATTATTTTTGCTGTTTTAGAATGGGCAAATAAACTGTGCTCTGCATTTGCAAGAAGGAATTGCCTAATTCCTTCTGCCTCCTATGTTTTTTCCTCAGCATTTGTTGTGATTCAGGGTTGGTTTGGACGTTGTTTTCAACCCCAGGGTACACTGGGAGTCTGCCAGTGGGTCGCCATCTTCTCTTATTTGGCAACATTTTCTCAAGGTTGTATCCAGGACAGGTTGGATCCCGGCTGTTCTGAGCCCTGTTAAGCCCTGAACAGCCCTCCCCCATCTGGTTAGCTAATCCGCTCCCTGAGCCCTTCTCCCCACCCCACCCTTGCGCCTTGTGATGTTGGAAATAGTCTGGGTCCTGCTGAACAAACTCACACATTTGGAAATCTTCTCATTTGCTTTTCTGGAGTTGTAAGTTCTTCTGCTTTGTTGGCTTTTGTTTTATACCTGATCTCTTCTGCTCTATAGCTTTCAGAACTTTCTTATTCTTTTGTTTTAACAATCAGATATTTCTCAGTTCTCCAGTATCGCAATTGCTCTGGCTATGCTATAGAGTTGATAGTATTATTTTTTTAGGAGGCACCGGGGATTCAACCCAGGACCTTGTATCTGGGAAGCAGGCGCTCAACCACTGAGCTACATCCAGCCCCAGTATTATTTCAAATATTACAGAACAACCATGCATAAAATAGAGGATTCTTATATACCACACTATTCTTACCACCTTGTGTTGGTGTGGACCATTTGTTACAACTGATGAAAGCACATTTTTATAACTGTATTATTAAATATAGCCCATGGTTTAACTTAGGGTTTCCTGTTCGTGAGGTGCAATTCCGTAGATTTTTAAAGAATTTTATTCTGTCACTATATATACAGACTAACCATTCCCCTTTGAACCACGCTCAGATCTATATTTCACTGCTGTAAATTCTGTTCACAGTGTTGTGCTGCCATCACCGCCATCCACTACCAAAACCTTTCCGTCTTTCCAGATAGGAGCCTTGTACATTTTAAGCCTTAACTTTCCAGTCTCTATACCCATCCCATCCCCTGGTAACCTCTATACTAGATTCTGACTCTATGAGTTTGCTTATTCTAATGATTTCATATCAGTGAGATGGTACAATGTTTGTCCTTTTGCATCTGGCTTATTTCACTTAGCATGTCTTCAAGGTTCATGCATTTGTCGTACCAGGATTTCATTCTTTCTTACAGCTGAATAGTATTCTATTGTATGTATACACTACATTTTGTTTATCCATTCATTGGTTGGTGGACACTTGGGTTGATTTCATCTGTTGGCAGTTGTGAATTATGAATGTCAGTGTGCAAATATCTTTTCAAGTCCCTGCTTTTAATTCCTGTTTTTAACCATCTGGACCAGTTACTTCAGGCTGAGTTTGGAGCACAAGCTCTGAGCTCCTGCTCTCGTGATTCTAGCCCTGCTCCCACACTAACCTAGCATTGCGATTTATGTAAGTTTCTTAATCTTTACAAGCTTGAGTTTTTCAACTACATAAAAGAGAAATTAGAATTAAACAGATAGCTAATCTATAAAAAGTGTTTAGCATATGTTCTATGACATCTAAAAATCTCTGAACAAATAGCTCCAATTATTAAAAAAACTCAGAATTGCATGAACATATTAAATTTTAAGAGGTAATTTTATGTTCGTTTTACAATCATATTAACTTTCAAGGTAGTACATTGGACTATTGAAAATTAGAATTTGACTTTTTAAGAACTATAACATATATGTCACCCCTTTTTGCATACTAATGCACATTAACAGTCACTGTCTGGTAGAACCTAAAAAAATTGTGAGAGCAAATGTGCATAAAATAATGTATTAGTCAGGATTCTCTAGGGAAACAGAATCAACAGGAGATATCTGTAAATAGTATGAGATTTTATAAAATTCTCTCACATGATCATGGGGATGTACAAGTCCAGATTCTGCAGGCAGCTTGCAAACCAGGGGCTCTGATGAAAGTCTGATGACGGTCCTTTATGAGTTCCCAGGAGACGTTGTCTGTCCAAAGACAAGCTGGGAAATTCTCTCTGAATGCTGAAATCACTTCCCCTTTTAAGGCGTTCAACTGATTGGATAAAACATCATTCATTGCTGAGGGCAATCTCTCTGGTTGATTGTAGATGTAATCAGCCATCTATGCAATAAATTCACTGATGACTAAAGTCCATAAATGTCCTGTATTACAATTAGCCCAGTGCTTGCTTGACCAAATAAATGGGCACAATTACCTGGCCAAGTTGATACATTAGCCTAACCATCACAGTCCACCCCTTGTCAATTTGGCAACCATTCACATTACCATAAACCATACTTAGTCTCTAAGTAAAAACAATAACATATTAACAGGCATGCACATATATATTTCTGCCTAAGACTATTCAACTGTCCTGCATAAAACCAGAAATGCATTGGATAATATTCACAGTTAAACATGACATCCTTAAATTTTATGACATGAAACTAATACAATTTGTCATATGATAAGGGAAAAGGATAGGGAAGAAAACAAAGTATTTGTTTTATGTACATATACAACCATACTCATAACAAAACAAGGAAGAAAGATTCATGACTATTACAGTCCTCATTTCTCTAGCTGGTCATGTGGTCAAAGTTCATATTTATCACTTCCTTCTTCCACTATCCATTCCATGTTCCCGTTATCCTCAGCAAGCACCTCATCTGGCCGTAGTTCTTTGCCTGGTGGGGTGACCCAAACTTTCACTCCTTAAAATTCTGGGCCATTGCTGGTCCTGCTTGGATTGGGTTGTTGCAATTTTCATTGACTTTGATCACAAGACATAGCAGTACTAAGACGCCCTGGAGGATCTCCTGCATTCCAGGCAAACTCTTCTTTACTCCCATTATGTAGATGCAGTCCTATTTCCCCTTGATAGTCAGGATCAATCACCCAGCCAGTACAGTAATTCCCTTCTTTGCTTGTTGATTCAGAGGCATGAGGAGCCCAAAGTGGCCAGGTGGCAGTCTTAACTTCCAGTTCAATGGAATCATTGTTGTGTTCCCTGGTAGAAGCACTCTTTCTTTTGGAACTAAGACCTCTAAACCAGCAGAGCTTAAGGTTGCAGGTATAGGAAACAAAAATTTTCCTAGTGGGTCATTAGGAGTAATAGTGAGTGGTGCTGTTCCCATTTCCACTCCTTGATTCCTGGACCCATGAATCCTGGCAATGGGTGAAACACCACCATAGACTGGATGCTGATTCAGAACATACACAGCCTCCTGGAGAACATTGCTCCAGCCCTGTAAGATATTGCCACCTAGTTGGTGCCATAATTGAGTCTTCAAAAGGCCATGCCACCATTCTATCAATCCAGCTGCTTCAGGATGATGGGGAACATGGTAAGACCAGTGAATTCCATGGACATGTGCCCACTCCAGCTCATCATTTGCTATGAAGTGGGTTTCTTGATCAGAAATAATGCTGTGTGGAATGCCAAGGCAGTGGATAAGACATTTGGTAAGTCCACAGAGAGTAGTTTTGAAAGAAGCATTGCGTGCAGGAAACACAAACACATATCTGGAGTATGTGTCTATTCCAGTTAAAACAAATTGCTGTCCCTTTTATGATGGAAGTGGTCCAAAATAATCAACCTGCCACCAGGAAGCAGGCTGATCACCTCAGAGAATGGTGCCATATCGGGAGCTGAGTGTGGGTCTCTGCTTCTGGCAGATTGGGCACACAGCAGTGGCTGTAGCCAAGTCAGCCTTGGTGAGGAGATGTCCATGTTGCAAGCCCATGCATAACCTGCATCCCTACCTCCATGGCCACTTTGTTCATGAGCCCATTGAGCAGTGACAGGAGTGGCTGGGGAAAGAGGCTGAGTGTTAGTCACAGAGCAGGTCATCTTATCCACTTGATTTTATTAAAGTCTTCCTCTACTGAAGTCACCCTCTGGTGAGCATTCATGTGGGACACAAATATTTTCATGTTTTTTTTTTTGCCGACTCAGAAAGGTCTATCCACATAGCTCTTCCCTAGATATCTTTGTCACCAATTTTCCAATCACGTTCCTTCCAAGTCCCTAACCGTCCAGCCAAACCATTGACAACAGCCCATGAATCAGTGTAGAAATGCATCTCTGGCCATTTCTTCTTCTAAGCAAAATGAACAATCAGGTGCACTGCTTGAAGTTCTGCCCACTGAGAGGATTTGCCCTTACCACTATCTTTCAGGGATGTCCCAGAAAAGGGTGGCTATGCTACAGCTGTCCACTTTTGGGTGGTACCTGCATATTGTACAGAAGAACCATCTGTAAACCAGGCCTGAGTTTTCTCTTCCTCAGTCAACTGATTTATAAGGGACTCCCCAAGAGGCCAAAGCTGTGGGCAGGGATAGAGAAGGTAACATGGCAGGGATGATGACCATGGGCATTTGGGCTACTTCCTCATGTAACTTACTTGTGCTTTCAGAATCCACTCAAGCCCTATCTCATACATACCACTTCTACTTTATTATGGAGTGCTTCCGTACATGCCCAACTTCATGGTACCTGCCTCATGATAGGCAGTTCAGGTCTCATGGCAACTTGATGATCCATGGTAAAGCATTCAGTCTCTACTAAGGTCCAGTAGCAGGCCAAAAGCTGTTTCTCAAAAGGAGAGTAGTTATCTGCAGAGGATGGAAGGGCTTTGCTCCAAAATCCTAAGGGTCTGCATTGTGATTCTCCTTATAGGGTCCTGCCAAAGGCTCCAGACAGCATCTCTATTTGCCACTGAAACTTCCAGCACCATTGGATCTGCAGGAGCATATGGCCAAAGTGGTAGTACAACTTGCAGAGCAGACTGGACCTGTCACAGAGCTTCCTCTTGTTCTGGTCCCCAATCAAAATTAGCAGTTTTTCTGGTCACTTGGTAAATGGGCCAGTGTAGCACACCCAAATGAGAAACATGTTGTCTCCAAAACCCAGAGAGACCAACTAAGGGTTGTGCCTCATTTTGGCCATAGAAGGTGCCAGATACAACAGCTTATCCTTCATTTTAAAAGGGATATCTCAACATGCCCCACACCACTGGACACCTAGGAAATTGACCAAGGCGGAAGGCCCCTGTATTTTTGTTGGATATATCTCCCATCTTCTCTCACGCAAATGCCTTACCAATAAGTTCAGAGTCTTTGCTACTTCTTGCTCACTAGGTCCTGTCAACATGATATCATCAATATAATGGGCCAGTGTGATGTCTTGTGGGAGGGAGAGACGATCAAGTTCCCTGTGGACAATATTATGGCATAGGGCTGGAGAGTTGATATACCTCTGACACAGGACCGTGAAGGTATACTGCTGACCTTGCCAGCTGAAAGCAAACTCTTTCTGGTGGTCCTTACTAATGGCAATTGAGAAAAAAGCACTTGCCAGATCAACAGCTGCATACCAGGTACCAGGGGAAGTGTTGATTTGTTCAAGCAATGATACCACATCTAGGACAGCAGCCATGATTGGAGTCACCACCTGGTTAAGCTTATGATGATCTAATGTCATCCTCCAAGATCCATCTGTTTTCTGCACAGGGCAGATAGGAGAGTTGAATGGGGATGTGGTGGGAATCACCACCCCTGCATCCTTCAGATCCTTGATGGTGGCATTAATCTCAGCAATCTCTCCAGGAATCCAGTATTGCTTTTGATTTACTATTTTGCAAGGCAGGGGCAGTTCTAGTGGCTTCCACTTGGCCTCTCCTACCATAATAGCCCTCACTTCACAAGTCAGGGATCCAATGTGGGGATTCTGCCAGTTACTGAGTATGTCTATTCCAATTATGCATTCTGGAACTGGGGAAATAACCACAGAATGGGTCTGGGAATCCACTGGACCCCACTGTGAGATGGACCTGTGCTAAAACTCCATCAATCACCTAAACTCCATAAGCTCCTACTCTGACTGGTGGACTACAGTGACGTTTTGGGTCTCCTGGAATTAATGTCACTTCTGAGCCAGTGTCTAATAATCCCCAAAATGTCTGATCATTTTCTTTTCCCCAATGCACATTCTGGCAAAAGGCCATAGGTCTTCTTGGGGAAAGCTGGGAGGATGATAAACAGTATAAATTTTTAGCAGCTTTACAGAATCCTCCCCCAAGGGGATCTGGCCTTCTCTTCATTCAAGGGACCCTGGGTCTATAAACTATCTCAAGCCTGGGAATTGATTAAGGGGCCATGATTCTCTGCATCTGTAATTCGAGTTAGGGTTTTGTTCACTCAACCTAGAACTCTTCTGCTTAACAGATCCAGAAGGAATTTAGGAGACTGCCCATCTATTTCACTTCTAGGTATCCCATGATCTATTAACCAATGCCATAGCTCTATGCAACTCAGACTATTTTGATTACAGCTTTGAGTATGCCTTTCATTGCGGTAGCCACACCCACATTGTCTTTGTTGATTAACTGCTGAAACTTGACTTTTACTGGCCCGAGATCTGATCATCCTCATAATGTTTAAGGATTCTATTTCCATTACAGCCCTCCCTACAGTTATATCTGGACTACAGAGAAGAGCAATCACAAAGATCTTCAGGGAATATGGAGTTAGTCTTAAAATTTATTCCACACAGTCCTGGTTAAAGGTGTGTCCTCTGGACACATTCCTGTGGGCAGGTCTTAAATGGTAAATCCATTCTAGCATTCCAATCTCTCTAAGCCTTTGAATTCCCTCTTCTACTGTATACTAGGGCAAATCAGGCATCTCAACCTCAGACATGCTAGGCCATCTTTTGGTCCATGTTTCAGTCAGCCACTGGAACAAACTGTTAGAGCTTTTTCTAACCCTTCAAGCTATAGTGCATTGAATCCAGAATTTCTGCTTAGTGGGCCCATATCAATAAATTCATCCTGATCCAACTTTATATTCCTTCCTCAATTATCCCATACCCATAGTATCCATTCACACACATATTCCCCTGACTTCTAGCTATATAAGTTGGAAAACTCATGCAGGTCTTTTAGAGTATAGGGTACTTCCTCATGGGTCACACTTTGTATTTTGCCTTTGGGGACTTGTTGTGATTTTAGTCTAGTAATAGTTCTTGAAGACAAGAGGGGTGGGGGTGGGTTGGTAAAGAGAAGGATTAGAAATGTCTTGCAAGCTACTGACCTCAAGGCATTCCTTTGCATTTTCACCTGGTAAAACAGGATTAATCTCTTCAGGCAGGGATTGGAAGGCAGATTCTTCAGGGCAGGCCAGAGGCTGGGCAGTGCATGCTGGAGTTTGGCTGGTACCTGCTTCAGGGCTGGGAGGAGGTCCAGACTCCCTGGGGCAGGCTGGAGGCTGGGTGACACAAGGTTCATAAAGTGTGGTCTCCACAGGGCAAGACATCACAGGCTTATCTGACAAAGTCTCAGCAGAATTTAGGGTTCCAATGTTCCCACCAATACCATCATCTTCCCATATGTCTCCATCTCAATCCTCAGGGTTCCACTCCTTTCCGATCAATGCCTTCACTTTAACAGCAGACACCCTGGGAGGCTGAGATTTTAGTTTCCTTTGTAATTCTGCTACTCATACAATGAGAGTCTGAGTCTGGTTTTCAGAGATCTCAAGCCTATGGCTGCATGAAACAAGATTTGCTTTCAGAGCACACACAGAAACTTTCACATCATTCATGCAACATTTAAGTTGCAAATTTGAAGACTTTAGCTCATCCCTTTCTTTTGTAACTGTATCCAGAGGATCTAGGAAGAGCCAGCCAACATCATTGTACACTTCCACTCCACAAAACTCTGTTAAGGTGTTGAAAACACTCTCAACAGATTTTTGCTTCTTATAAGTGTGGAAGTAGGTGAAGCCAGTGATATTTTGCATATCTCCATTGTCAACTCACGCCATGGATTGTTAGTGGCCTCTTCATTATTGGAAAGGGAGTCATTAGTACCCTTGAGTCCAATTAGAGTAGAGAGCCAACTGCAAAACTCCCAGAACCACTTGAGTTATCCCATGTTTAAGGTTCTGTTCCTCAAGAACCACTCCTGGTACCAAGCTGTATTAGTCAGAGTTCTCTAAGGAAACAGAATCAGAAGGAGATATATGTAAATAGTATGAGATTTTATAAAATTCTCTCACATGACCATGGGGATGCACAAGTCCAGATCCTTTGGGCAGGTTGCAAACCAGGGGCTCTGATGAAAATTCAGTGAAGGTCCTTTATGAGTTCCCAGGAGACGTTGGCTGCTCAAAGATGAGCTGGAAAATTCTCTCTGAATGCTGACATCACTTCCCCTTCTAAGGCATTCAACTGATTGCATAGTCACTCATTGCTGAGGGCAATCTCCCTGGTTGATTGTAGATATAATCAGCCATCTATGCAGTACACTCACTGATGACTAAAGCCCATAAATGCTCTTGTATTACAATTAGCCCAGTGCTTGCTTGACCAAACACCTGGACACAATTACCTGGCTGAGTTGATACATTAGGCTAACCATCACATATAATATAGGCTTTGGGATAAACAAAGGAAGGAAGGAATCTTTCCCTGAAACTTAAAATATGAAGTATTAACAAATCCAAATTCAATCTTAGGGGACAGATGGCTTTAGGAGAGGGGCATTGAATAGTGTGAAAACCACAAGGGGATACAGTAGAAATGGGGAATTATCTACTTCAACCAGGGACAGTTTTCTCTCTGGGGCATATGGCAATGTCTGGAGACATTTTGTATTGTCACAACTTGGGGGAGTGCTCATCCCACGACAGAGAATTATCCAGCCCCAAATGTCTGTAGCACCGAGGTTAAGGAACCCTGAGCTAACTCTGATATTTATTGCAAGTTGAATTCCATTATTCCTCCAATGAGGAAAATGCAATGCTGAGATGTAAGGGACATGCTCATGGTCCTACACAACTAATTAGAGGAACACATTGCTGGGAAAGAGTTGGGTTAACTCTCAGTCCAGGGTATGTCCCACTACATCAAAATTTTAAAAATCAATTTTTATTGAGGTGAAATTCATGTAAAAAATTAAGCAACCAATACCTCTATCAAGTTCCAAAACATTCAGTCACCCCAAAAGGAAGTCTTCTTCTCCATTAGCAATTCCTTCCTATCCCAATGTCCCCATGGCCACATTATGCTAAGTGACAATCACAAAGGACCACATATTGTATATTCCACTTACACGAAATGTCTAGAACAGGCAAAGCTGAAGATACAGAAAGCAGGTGCATGGCTGCTGGGAGCTGGGGGTGTAAGATAAGGGGGGGAGACATGAAATGGGTATGGGGTTTCTTCTCGTGGTGATGACTATGCCCTGGAGTTAGACAGTGGTGGTGGTTGCATAACTTTGTGAATATGCTGACAACATCTGAATCACACACTTAAAAGGACCAACAAAGGCTTCCCCCCACCCCGTCTAGAGGGCACGCTCTCGATGAAGGCCAGCACTCACTCCATGCTCTCCCTCTCCAGGTCCAGGGGCTTGGGCAGGGCTAGGAAATTTTTGTTGGAGTAAAAGGAAGAAATAAAACCTGGGACCCCTGAAGTTCACAAGTGAAACAGGCCACGATCCATTTCCTGCATATTCAAAGCCACCGTGGCCCTTTCTCCAAAGGGGTTTCTACCCAGAGGGGGACTGCCATCTCCCTCTACAGCTCTGATTTGATTATGACTTTTGAAAATCAGTGTCAAGTCACATGGCTAGAACTTAACTCATAGGGCTTTCTGTTATAATTAGATAAGAAAATAAATGCAACTGGGTTAGCTCAGTGCCCGCACATTGCATCATTATTTGGTATGGCAATTAATAATACCACTTTTTCTATTTCTATTGAACTTAAAAAGTATGAAAAAAATTTACATTTGACAAACGTGAAGCTGACATTATGGAAATTATCTTTGTTTCACACTGAGTTTATCGATACGCCACGTTTCAATCCTCCCATTAATCTCAGTCTGACTTACTGCAGATGTGAGTCTATCAACTTCCATGCCACATGCTAACTGCCTGCTTAGCTACCTCTTTAAACTTTACAGCCTCCTCCAAAATGGTTATTTCCTATTAAATTTCCTTTAGACTCTGTTTACATACTTACATCTCATTAGCACATAAACTTCTCTAGTGGAATGGGGTAGAACCAAGCTGGGGGGCTCTACCCTCCACCCTGAGGAGCTAGGGGAGTCTCTGGGCCCCCTGGATTTTGGCTCTCTCACTCCATATGGACAGAACTAAATGATCCCTGTGTGCCGAATTCTAATATTCCAATATTCTATGATGTTAAGGCACAGTAATTTTCAAAGACCAACTACTAAGAGATACAGAGGGATGGGTCAGCAAGAAAAGTCAAAGAAGGAAGGGCCTGTTTGTTTTTGATGCTTCAGCAGTCCCCGTCTGATCCCAGAAGGTGTGTGAGGGGCCAGTGATGCAAGGCCAGGGCAGTGTTCCCATAACTTCCCAGAGTCAAAACCCCAAAGCGGCTTATTAGCCAGACCCATATTTAACTCTAGGTTTGACTTTCCTTTTAGTTTTTTTCCCCTTAAAATACATAATTTTACTGTGTGCCCCCAGTTACCTCTGTTTTCTGCTGACATTGCCAATACAACTTCACCCAACAGTTAAACACATAATGACCAGATTATTTTTCTGCATTCATGTCCACTTTTGCTCAAATTACTTAGACTATGAAGCCAAATGTGCATTATATAATAATTACTTTCCTGAATTTCCAGGATAAGCACTGTTGAGAGGGCTCGGCCCACCGGAGGCGTTGGCTGGGCAAGGACGGAGGCTGGCACTTGACACCGGTTCTTAATCACCTTGGTCACTAGCCAGGGTCAGTCCTGTTCGAGGAGAAGCATTTCAGAGTCATACGTATGTTAGTTTCTTCTTTCCTCCGGATTTTTCCAATTCTAAAAGGAGTGGTAGTACCACGGCTCGTCAGGCTTTGCTCTGTGAAGACCCTGGCACTGAGAAAAAGGGGTTTCACCTTCCTCACCTGTGAGGGGCCGCGCAGGTGCGGGCCCCGGGGGGCGGGGCTGCACACCAGGCCTCCCATGAAGTCACTGCCTAGGCCTCTCCTCATTCAAAACGTGGCTGCAAATAAGCTTTGAAATTAGGATTCAGGCTCGTTTTATGGCAAAATTCAAGCATAGCACTATGTAGCAGGACAGCCACAACATGGAATTACATTCCAAGCACAAAGATCAAAAAGAACACACCCGTTTAAACCACCATGTTTTCGTGTGTGTGATGACTTCGTCTGTTTCCCCCTCGACCGACAGTCCAGAAAACAGCTAGGACTTCTGCACGCCCAGCCAGGGCGCATGTCCAGCACAGCCCCTCTGCTCCCAAGTGGACTGCTCTGTCCACTCTGTGGCATTGAGACCAGGGATTGTGATTTTTTCCTTGATCCCCCAAACACGCAAGATAATAATTGGAAGCTGAAAAAATTCAGACGCAGGTTGGAGGTTATTGATTTCTGTGTGTCTTGCTTCTTAGCATCTAGAACATAATTGTCATGTATACTCAAGCATAAAATTTACTCTCTTCATAAAGTTTTACTAAATCCGATATAGAGGAAGAAGCTATTGGCAGCTTTTTCATTACTGGCTCTAGTAAAGCCAAAGTACCTGATTATTTCTGTATTTAGGGCTTGTACCGTGTCTTGTGGTTTCCATGATAAATATAAGGCTATGTAGAAATTCTGGATTTCCCTGGAAACCTTTTTTTATTCTTAGGAAGATCATTTAGAATTTACTTTGTAATGCAGTTTAGGCATCAAGTGCTGTTTTTTTTTTTTTTTTTATTTTAGGTTTTCTTGGATCTGTTATTTTTTAAAAAACAATTTATTGAAGTATATCATTCATGTATGAACATACATAAGCTATAAATATTCAGTAAACATAGTGATCTTACAAAACAAACATGCAAAACATCACACAGGGCTCCCACACATCACGCTCCCACAAACACCCTGCATTGTTGTGAAACATTTGTTAACAAATCATGAAAGAGCATCATCAAAGTATTACTACTAACTATAGTCTGTATCTTCCTTCTCTATACATTTTTTTTTAGGATTTTTAAAATTTATTTTTATCCATTTTTACCACCACCCCCACCCCTGTTTTTGCTATTTCTGTGTCCATTCTCTGGGCAAGTCTCTGTGTCTGTTTCCTGCCCTCTCTTCTCGTCCTTCTCCTCCTGTCTTCACTGGGATTCAATCCTCAGGACCTCCGATGTGGGAGAGAGGCGTCCTACTGCCTGCGCCGCCTTAGTTCCTGGTTTTTCAGTGCATCTCGTCTTGGCTCTCCCTTGTGTCACTCATCTTGCTGCATGGCTCGCAGGGCCTGGCGGCTCACCCACGCACAGGACCTGGAGACCACGCGCCTTCTATATATTTTTTTTATTTTTATCAGGAGGTCCCAGGGATCGAACCCAAGTCCCTCCATAAGGGAGATGGACACCCAACCACCTGAGCCACATCCGCCCCCTGCTATATCTCTTAAGGTTGACCAAAGATACTCAAAGTTACAGTCTTGTCCCATACAGGATGGTCATATAATTAATCAGGCTTAGTTTATCACCAGCATTCTAAAAACCAGACCGAGGGAGAAAAACTAGGTCAGGGGACACATGCGTGGTTTCTAATAGAGTGAATGTTTAGCCTGCCCTGATTATCACAAAATCAGGACAACAAGAATATTCGCATCATCAAGTGCATTTAACTTCATAGAATCATGTTTCCCCAGCTCCTTTAATATTATGAAAAATATGTATTTCATAAGACTTGAGCAGAAGACAATATTTTAAAACAGTTCCTCGCTGTTGCCTTGGCATAAGACGAATGCTACCTTGACAAGGAGAAGAGCAAAGGCACAGGTCTTCTTGTCTGGTGGATTGCATGGCTACACACAGAATCCATCACTTTCACATGGACGAAGTTCTACCAAACAGAGCGAAATTTGAAGTAGAGGAAAAAAAAAAAAAAGAAGAGAAAAGGAAAGGAAAGGAAAGGAAAAGAAGGGGAGAAAAGGGAAGAAGAAAAAAGAGCCCTGCAGGCTTCTCACCCAGAACTCCACATTCCAAGGGGACTGGGGATTTATCCCTTGAAGATTCTGAACTTGAATGTGGAGATGCCAAGCATGGAGAAAGGGGAAGGAGAAGGAAACAGAGGATAAAGTGAACCTCTTACTTATTGACAGAATGCTGCTAGACAAGCCCATACTGCAATTTCCTCTACACGTGTGCATGCATGTGCACGTGTGTGAGCACGCACACACACACCCCCAAAACAATATGTGGGGAAATTCTTCTTTGGAGAAATTTAACAGACCCAGGAAAAAAGATATAGATAATGGCATTCCCAAAATGCAAAAGCCAGCTTCCCATTTAATCATGCCATGGTGAATCCCATTGGCAAGTTGGCTTCCCCACGTACACAGAGCTTGCAATCAGAGCAGACAAGCATCATCAGACATATGTTGAAAGCTTCTAACCTAAGGACAGAGAAAATAAAAACAAACAAACAAAATATCAAAGGCTACAGATACAAGACAGGGTGCAAAATATAACATTAAAAAATCTATAAAAACCTCAGAAAATGTACCCATAAAACAAGAACAGGGTATTACAAAAAGTGATAAAATCATATCATAACCATTTTTGGGTTTAGAAACATGACAACCAAAATATTAAACTAACAAACAAGCAAAAACTAATGGACCTTTGCATGCTAAGCTAGATAACATTCCCAAGACAATAGAACCCGGCCATAGAGAAGAGAAGGTTCCAGGTGTGAGAGATCTCTGGGAGCAGGCCTGGGGCATGGTGGGGAGTTGTACTGGTGGGTGAGTGAATTGAAAGAGTGGAATAGTGTTGAGAGGCATTTTACAGATCTACTGAAAGGTTACAGAAGAATCAGTGATGAGGATTAAGCAAAAGTCCACAAGAGGAAATAGCAATTATGCAAAAGACCCCACATATAATCATGTTACACATCTTGGCTTAGCAGTGGATTCCAATGATATCGTCAAAATTAGTGTCTACAATGAATTTTGATGAGCAGAGAGTGCTGCAGAGCTGGCTTTGGTGGATGTGGGGGAGGGGAAACAAGCTTAGAGGGTAGGAACGGTGAGGCAAGGGCTGCACCTCCATCTCCCAAGCAGGAAGCTCAGTAAGTAGGTGATGGCCATGGGCTATGAATGCAGACTTCACAGAATAAATAACAAGTAGAAATATGGATGTATATTTTTGAAGAAATTGCTGAAAAGCAAAAATTGAAAATAGTTGCTTCTGAAAATAGAACTGAGGTCTATGAAAAACAAGATGCAACTCATTTTTCTCTATCAACCTCATGGTTCTGTTTGACTTTTAAATTATATGCATGCACTTCATAAAATAAAAACTCTACTTCGTTATATGTTAGTACTCATGACTTTTGCTATTATATAGTAATGCTTTTGAAACTTCATTGACTGAGATATAAAATGGAGATTTATTTCAATTTATGTATTTAATGTTTATCATTATTTATTAGAAACATATAACTTCAAATTTTAAAAGTATACAAGCTCATCTAAGACCTTTTGCCCCTGTAGGAGATGAAGACAATTAGCTATATTGGTACCATAGAATGAAAACCAAAGATCACATCCTAGCTTATTTCCTTCCTGAACTTAACTATTCATAATTTCTGTTTGTTCGTTTTATATACTTGAGATCATAATATATATATAGCAATTTCTATTTTCATTTTATATTTTAAGATTATAAAAATAAACGCATTCATGTTATGGACAGTGCCTGTAAGCATGTTTGCGGATTGTGAGGTGTTTTAATAAGTGGATGGGCTGTGTGAGTTTTCTCAAGCATGCGTGGCTGGTGTGCTCTCTCATTTTATGCATTTGTTTTGATTTAAGAAAGATTTTGAAGTTCAGGAATTCTTCCTCAAAGACCTAAAAGTAAATAGAACCTTCCTGACTACCTTTGTGTAGCTGAGGCGAGGACCCCACGCCTGCTCACCTTCTGAAAGAACCGTGAGGTGGGGGCAGGGGCCCCCAGTGCCAGGGTGGGAAGGGGCACCTGGCGAACGCAGGCGGATCTGGGGAAGCGCAGTCGCGTCGGGGCATCGGGCAGAGGCTGCAGAGCCCGCCACCGGGTCAGCGCCCGTGCTGAGCAGTGCAGGCGTTGTCACCGAGAGACCTGGCACCGCGCGCTGGAGAGTCGCTGATCCCTCCACAGTCCAGATGCCCTCCCAGGAGGATGACTGAAAGGAAGGGGCCCCAGAAGGAACCCCTGAGGTTCTTCTTCTCCCTGCATGGGCCCCAGGGACGGTTTACCCACTGGGAGAGAAGGTGGCTTCCCGCGTGGTTCTCAAACCTGCCCAACCCCAGGATCGCCCCACGGGCTGGACACACCCCACAACTTCTGCTTCAGGAGGTCGAGGTGGGTCTCAAGTTTGCATTTCTAATATGCTCCCGTGAAAGTGAGCTAGTTTGTTCCCATGGACTCTGGGGCCCAGGGACCCACCAAAGTCCTCTCCCTGCCCTGTGGGCACCAGCAGAAGGGCCTTGGGCAGACTGCCCTCTCAGAGCTGCTGTTCTCTAGGTGGAGAGAAGGGAGCCACAGGGTTTCCACATGGAGTAACTGAGAAAACATGTATTTGATATCTGCATATAGAAGAGTTAGAGTTTCTTTGGGGGGGGTAATTTTTTATGGAATCTTTAAAAATGGCAAATTGGAGGTAATTTGGTTAATGACAACTATTATAATTTTAAACACATGCAACTTGCTTCTGACTCTCTTGCCATTTGGTGCCACCTGAGGCGAATGACCTGCGGAAGCATTCACTCACTTATGGTATGCTGCAGATGTGCAATTTGAGAAACCTACATCCAAACCAAATCTGCCTTTCAGAAATGTGAATCTTTTTACCTAAACAGACACTTCACTTCTTTCTTAAAGGGCAACCACTCCCCAGCAGTCCCTGCTGCTTTCAGATTTCTAAAGCTCTATTTTTGGTCTCCCAGTTTAGTTGCATCACTGTTCTATCTCTGGGAAGTTATGAGTAAAACCTAAGCAAGTTTTGGGCTTTCTTTATGACAATGTAGGAAAGATAACATTTTGTGCAATTTTTCTTCATACAGTATTCCTTAAAAAGATGACCATTTTAATGATTGCATGTTTCAAAACAGTGAGATTTATTGTGGCTTCATCAATATTTGAGCCTGTTAGGCTTCTGGGTTCTCCCTGCTTTGCCTGTCCTGAAAGTTGTTGTATCTGTGCTCGGGATAACTATACCTGTGATGGTTTGAGTCTTTTGTTGACCCCAGAAAATTATGTTCTTAAGCTAGTCCGCTTCTGTGCATGTAAACCTATTGGAGGTGGGACCTGTTTTAATATACTTTTTAATTAAAAAAAAAACTTAGATTACATAAATGTTACATAAAAAATATAGGGGATTCCCATATGCCCCACTCCCTAGCCCTCCCATATTTTCCCACATTAACTACATCCTTCATTAGTGTGGTACATTTGTCACAGTTGGTGAACACATTGTGGAGCATTGCCACGAAGCATGGATTATAGTTTACATTGTAGTTTACACTCTCTCCCGCACATTTTAAACGTTATTACAAGATATATAATGGCCTGTATCTGTCATTACAGTGTCATTCAGGACAATTCCCAAGTCCCAAAAATACCCCCAAAATACAGCTATTTTTCCCTCTCCCTCCCCTCAGAACCTCCAGTGGCCACTGCCTCCACATCAATGATAAGAGTTCTTCCGTTGCTAGAATCACAGAAAGTCTATAGCAGACCTTTTGCTTGGATTCAGTGACGGGACCTTCCTTGTGATTAGATCACTCCAGCAGGGCATGACCCAGGGTGGGTCTCAATCCTCTTACTGGAGTCCTTTAGTAACTGGAGTAATAAGAAGAAAGGAGTCCACAGAAGCCACCACTGTGCCTTACCAAGTGAGGGAGGACTCCCAGAAGCTGAGAGAGAAAGCCCTGGGAGCCAGAAGCGGAAATCAACAGAACACAGAAGGAAGAGCCAGAAGCTGAAGGCAAACGAGTCTGGAGGAGAAGGCAGAGACCAGCAGGTGCCACCATATGCCTGACTGCCCACGGTTGCGGCTCGGGGGAAAGCATCTCCTGATCTGAACACTTTCTCAGCCTCGGAACTGTAAGGTTTTAGCCTAATAAATCCCCGTTGTACAAGCCAACCCATTTCTGGTCTGCTGCTCTCAGCAGGTTTTAGCAAACTAAAACAATGCCCTGCTAGGTGAATACATCTATGCAGAGTACTTCACCCCTGCAGCCACAGGAATTCCAGCTCCGGGGAGAGGGAATGGGAGTTTATAGGGTAGTGTATACCCGTAGATACTGCAGATTAGAGAAATTCTGAGAATATTAGATTTTAAGGGTCATAATAGTGCTTAAGGACCTTGTGAATTTTAATAACATTTTCTTATGAGGAAGAAGCAGGAAAATGTGGTATGTCATTATATTGAGTAATTCTAGCTCTCCACATAATAAAAGTAGGATTCAAGGTTGACTAGAGAATCATATACATTTAAAGCTGTGTTAAGTGCTTTACTTTTAAGAATATGTGACATTTTTACAAATTACCTGGGAAATATCTTAAAATGTCCAATGTGATACACACACATAGTATATTGCATTTTAAGGATCAAATGGATTTTCCTGTGTGAATAACAAGTCAGAATATAATTATGCTTTAATTTAAGTGAATCTAGTAAACTTTAGATTCAATTGTATTGGGATTACAAGAGAACATAAGATTAATATTTTTTACGTTATTTCTGAAGTTGAGACATTTCTTGTATTTGCTCCTGACTTGCTGTGGATTAAACTGGAATGTGGCCCCTTGAGCAAGCTACGTGACATCTCTAGCCCTGAGTGTCCTCATCTGAAAGCAGGAATAAAAATTCCCAACCCATCTTTTTCTTGTGAGCATACAATGCACCTATTGCAACAGGCATTCAAAAGATTCTAGCTTCCTTCTTCCTTCTCTTGGGTCAGATAACTTGTAGATTCCTTATAGCTTCTTGAGACAAAAGAACTACAATATGCACTAGATAAATTTTTACTGAAATTCCTAGGTCACCATCATTCTCTTCTTACTGAATAAAAGAACATGTGGATGAAATGAGCAGGCTAAAGTTTCCCTTTGGGTCCTCATTAGTTCTTTAATGTAAACAGCCCTCCTGGGATTCTCATTGCCACCCATTGGATCTGTAACCTTGGACAGTAATCCCCTTATGTGGTTCAAAATTAAGTAGACATTTAGGGATCATGCCTCAATCTAGCTAATATCCTTAACAAATTAGATACCATGCCATCTCACCAAAAATAGAACAGAAAAAAGTAGAAAAACACTTCCACAAGCACCCACCACTTCCCGTGTCCGCTTTGTAAAAGTGAGCCTGACTTCCATACGGAAACCAAGGCTGGACAGGCTTCCTCTACGCTTGCGCCCTGGATGCCAGACCCCGCCCTCCTTGGCCTTTCTGTATCGCTCCACTGGAACATTCCCACCAGCCCTGCGCCCTGCTCTAATTTCTCCTGCCTTGAAGCCAGCACAACAACCTTCTCTTGACTCCAATTTCAACCACCTAGCTGACTCTACAGGGTTCTGCACACTCTGCCATCTCCAGTTTCTCCCTTTACTTTCTCCAGAACCCTGTTCCAATCATGCATCACCAAAACTATTCCTGTCAACGTAGCCAGAAACTGATGATTCTGAATCCCGTGGTCGAATCTCAGTCCTCAGTTCCTTCCAGAGCAGTTTGGCAACTTGGGTCACCTTCTCTTCTCCGTCTTCTTTGAAGCTCCTCTTTTGCTCAGCTCTCAGAAGACTGCCCCCTCCCTGTGGGGCCCTCAATCCACCTACCCACTTTATTTGTATCCAAAACACTTATTGCCCTGTGGCATATTGGATTTTACTTATTGACTTAGCTTCTTGAATTTTTCTCTTCACTAGAATGTATGCTCCATAGGCCAGAGATATTGGGTCTGCTTTTTTTCTTTAGTAACTATATTCTCAAGTCCCAGAACAGTGCCTGACATAGCAGGCACACAAATAAATAGTTGATAAATAATGGAACACCTAAATTATGCTAAAAGAGTAATGGAGTTGTGCCATAACTGTGTGTCTTTGTGTGTGTGTGTGTTAGAGCCTTTATGGTGGGTTTTATGAATTTGTGTTTTCTCAACTCCAAGAACTGACCTTAATTATTCACATTCCAGGCAATTGTGACAGAAAAGGCAAGGTAGAGAATTAACTGTGATAGTTGGCTCATTCTTCAAACTCCAAAGCAAATTGCTTAATCTAAATGGTAGGTTTTACAAAGCAGTCAACTTTGGTTTGTGCAGTTTAAAACTTAATGATCATGCCTACCATATTCCTTCTTCATTTCTCTCTTTCACTATTGTGGAAAATTAAGCTGGGAGGTTGTGGGGGTTTGAAATTGTATGTTCCTCCAGAAAATCATGTTCTTAAAGCTAATTCATCGCTGTGGGCCAGAGACATTGTAAATAGGAGCTTTCCGTGAGACTGCTCCAGTGACGGTGCGACCCCCCTCATTCAGGACGGGTCTTAATCCTCGTACTCGAGTCCTCTGTAAGAGAATGAAGTTCAGACAAAGAGAAAGCAGCAGCAGCAAGAAGCCAAAAGCAGAGAAACCGGGAAGAGAAGGGAGAGCCCAGCAGATGCCACCATGTGCCTTGCCAGGTGGCAGAGGAGCCCGGGACCACCAGCAGCCAGACTTTAGGAAGAAAGCATCACCTTGACGATGCCTTGATTTGGACATTTTTCTCAGCCTCAAAACTGTAAGCTCATAAGCTAATAAATTCCCATTGTTAAAGTCAATGCATTTTATGGCATCTGCCCTCATCAGCTTGGCAAACTGGAATAGATTTTGATACCAGGAAAGTGGGGTACTGCTATTGCAAATATCAAAAATGTTGAAAAGGCTTCGGAATTGGGTAATGAGTAGTGGCAGGAAGAACTGTGAGGGGCTTTAAAGAAAAGGCCTCCATGGCTTTGAAGAGCCTGTTGGTAGGAATCTGGATGCTAAAGGTACTTCTGATGAGGCCTTAGACAGAAATGATGAATGTGCCACTGCAAACTGGAAGAAAGGCGGCCCTTGTTTTACAGTGGTAGAGAACTTGGCAAAATTGAGTCCTGATGTCAGATGGAAGACAGAATCTGAAAGTGACAAGCTTGTATATTTAGGAGGGGAGATTTCTAAACTGAATTTGGAAAGTGTGGCCCGGCCTCTCCTTGCAGGTTATAGTAAAATGTGAGAAGAAAGGGGTAAGCTAAGAACTGAACTCCTGGGCACAAAGAAAC
>JAKSZT010054215.1:2616114-2621114 GCA_026826555.1 Tolypeutes matacus | reverse complement strand
TCTTCCATCTCAAAGCCAGCAGCAGAGCATCTTCTCACTTCTCTGGCCTCCTGCCTTGCTCTTATAAAGTGTGATTACATTGGGTTCAGATCTGAGAAGATCTCCCCATCTCAAAATCCTTAACTTAATTGCATCTGTAAAGCACCTTTTGTCAAATGAAGTAGCATCTTCATAGGCTCTGGGGGTTAGGACATGGGTACATTTGGGGGGCCATTGTTCAGCTGAACAGTGACCAGTTGTTTTTTCTGAGGTGTCCAGTTAAACATGTGGATATAACCTATTTGATGAGTTCCCATCAATCGCAGTGACATTGTAGAAGCTCAGACTGTCCTTCCCATTGCTGGCCAGTGGCTTTCATTACCAGAGTAGCCTCTGTTAGTTCCCTTGTTGTCTGGTATAGAAGATATTTCCACAAAGCTCTGGGTTTTTTTTAGTGGGAGATTATATTTCAAAACCACAAATGTGTCCATTGCTGCTGTGTTAGTTATTGTTTTGAGGCCTTACCAGTTCATATTCAGGCTATAGGTTTTAACTTGGCCTCATATCTTACATATGTATTTTCTTCCTTCCATATTACATATTCTTACTTCCAGGTTGCAAGAGAAAATAGAACTAAAGTTTTACAGAATTATTCATTTGCTCTTTGTCCATACCACACATATACCAGCTTGAAATAACAATACCAATTCCACCCAACTGGTATGATTTTACATATCCTTACCCTGTCTTCCATCCATTTCTATAGTTGTATTACATTGTCAATGTACTACATCGTCAGAGCCTATATCCAGTATCTTCATTATCTAATCCTTTAAACTATCATTTAGTCTCACTTCTGCAAGTAACTATATATTGAATGTTCAAAACCAATAAGTATGTCAATGTCTTTGCATTCATTTTAGTATTCTGAAGCTTAGTAGATTGCCCAGGAAGGGTTCGTGGGAACAAAATTCCTGAGTTTTTGCATGTTGATTAATATTTGTTTGCGGTCTTTATACTTGAAAGAAAATTTGAATTGGTACAAATTACTGATCCACTTTCACTTTCTTTAGTTATCCTAAATATGGTTTAAAATCCCATGAACATCTATTTTTTCCCATTATAACCTCTTGGTCTTTTGACTTAGATTCCCAACTGACTTTGTTCTTTGAGTAGAATACGTCTTGGTGCTAGATATTCTGCTTTTTTTTTTTTTTTTTTTTTTGCTTTTATAAAGGGTATTTATTTGGGGTGGAAGCTTACAGTCTCAAGGCCATAAAGCATAAGTTACTTCCCTCACCAAAGTCTGTTGCCACGTGTTGGAGCAAGATGGCTCCAAGTGTCCAGCCTTCCTCTTCTTAAGGCTCCATGGTCCCAGCTTCTTCCAATATCAGCTGTAGGCTAGGATAAGTCTCGTCTGTCTCCTGGAGCTAATTTCTCTCCGGGCCCAGCTGCTCTGTTCTCTCCACAAGGCCAACTATAGACTGTCAGGCTCTCTCACTTCCTGGGCCTTTGCTGTGTCTCTGGAGCTGCCTCTATTCCTCTGTGTTCTCCTTCTGTGAGTTTACTTCCCAGGGTTCCAGCATCCAAAACTCCCTTGTGTCGTCCTTCTCCATGTCTTTACTTTCCCAAGCTCCACATAAAAACTCCCAGTATTCTGTATTAATATTTTCAGAAATATTGTGTGTCCTTTCAATATGTAGTTTCAAATCTTTTTACATTTTTATTACTTCCGTATTTCCTTGAATTATAGATTTTAATGCTTGTTTTGTTTCTTTGCTTTGGTTTCCTTCTTCATGGATGTCCACAATACACATGTTGTATCTTTTTTTTCCCTCCAATATTTGTTACTTTCTTTTGAATTCTTTCTGTGTCTTTCTTCATTTCTTTCTTAATTTGCCTATAGTCATTTTCCATTCTCTTAAGGCATTATCTGTTCTGCTTATTTGCTCTGGTGTGCATTCTAGTTTAGCTTAGTTTACTTCAATTCTGAAATGATAATATTTTCTTTCAAATTCTTTCCTAAGTTATATCACCTCATTTCTGAGTTTTAAAAAAATCTAATATATGCTGTTGTTTCTTAGCTTTACATCATTTTGTTAGTGTTTTTCACCATATTTTTTAGTAGTTTATATTTTTTATGGGTTTCTTCAGTATGAGATTCTGGATTGTACTCATTATTTGAAAGGATATTTATTTTGCTCTGTTTTATTCTCCTTTTCCTTATAACTTTGTATGACATTTGATTCCAGTGCTTTTAGATGGCACGTTTTTATAAGAAATTAGTTTTCCTGGGTTTTTAGAAAGAGTTATTGTTCAGGGTATCTTTTGTTTTTTAACTTGAGGGCACTCCCTCATCCATTGCTTGCATGTAGCATTCAAAAGTAAGGTAATCACTTTCTGAGGTCTCCTGGCCTTTTCCCTCTTTTGCTTATCTAGAACATTTCTTTTATTGGCCTCTATTTTCCCCGTCTCACTAGATTTAGATTCTGTTGCCAGGAATTTATCCTTAGTATAGTGTTTTGTTCTAGAAGGGATATATGGCTAGTTTTAAAAATTCATAAAGCCTGACTATTCCATTCTCTTCAAACCTCACTGTAGACTTGTTCCCCTCACCTGCTATTGGAATGGGCAAAACCTTCCCAGTTCAGCTGCTTTTCTCAAATCAGCCCTCTGTGATTTCCACTGAGTTCCTGTTTGCTAATGTGGTCTGTCAGATGCTCAGTTGCATCCCTCTGCTTCCTCCCACACAAAATACAGAAAACAGGATATAGGACAAAAGGTAGGTATTGCAGTTCTTGGTACTTTTCCATACTCTCTTTTATTTTGGAGTTCATAAAGTTACATTGTCCTGAGTTTTATTGTAGGCATCTTACACGGGGGGTTGCTTTTGCTAGCTAGTTAGTCTTTGTTCATTGGTAGACTGGAGATGATTAAAGTCCAAAGGTGGTTCAGCTACCATCTTCCTAGTGTACCTAAAGAGTGTGGATTTTATTCTAAGGGGGATGGACCATTACAGGTTATGTTGAGCAGAAAAAATGAAGCTATATGATTTAGATATTTAAATTTAAATTTAAAAGTTAAACATTTAAATTATCCTTTTAGCTGCTGTGGGGAGAATAGATGTTGAAGCAGGGAGGGGCAAGAGTGGAATCAGGGAGTCCAGCAGGTTGCTATTTCGGGAGTCCAGTCCAAAGGGGAGGGGGCTTCACCCAGGTGTAGCTCTGGGGAAGGAGGAGAGCTGATAGGTATATTTCACCCAGAGTGTATTCGCCAAAGTTAATGGGATATAGGGACCGGTGATGTTGCCGTGGTGTTGGGATTGAGGACTGAATGAACGAAGCCATCCCTTCCTGAAATGGGGTGCTGACAGAGCCTGATTAGGGCGGGGGCTGCGAGGGGCTCAGTGTCTCTGTGAGGGCCTGTTGTATTTGAGAGGTACATTGAGCACCCACGGGGATGCTGAACAGGAAGCTGGCTCTCTGCATGTGGAGCACAGGTGGATAAGGACCATTTTCCTTAAGGGAGGTGTGTGGAAGGGCAGAGGGGAGGCCCAGCGCCTGGGCCCCGAGGTTGACCTAAGCAAGCAAAACCAGAGGAAAAAAGACAGAACGTGCACCGAGCATGAATGAGGGCGTGCTGACAGCCAAGTGACAAGTGCTTTAGCTTCATTCACATAAGAGATGGGATGCACTTGGCCGAGGTCGGCGGGGGGGGGCACTGACTCAGAAAGTAATGAGCAAGACAAATTGTCAGAATCTGGTGACTGGTCAGAATTTAAGTGTGAGGAAAAGGAAGCTCAAAGATGACTTCTAGGTCTCTAGCATAGGCAATTGACTGAAAGCAGTGCCGACTCCTGAGCTGGACGCTAATGGGAGAGAAAGAATGGAGGTCATAACAGCCTTTGAAAGAGAGAATGGGAGTCAACTATGCATTTCAAAAGGGACCTTCTGTCCCCACTAATGGATGGAGACTTCAGCTTATGGGGTGGACCTCTCTCTGCATTGCTCTGTGAGAAGTTGCCTGCACATGGTATGGGATACAGTTAAAAAAAATTCATTTTTTGGTGGCTCAGTCTGAGAGAAAGGAACATATTAGAAAAGGATGGAAATGTTGTCGCCACGATGATTTCAGTGAGCATTGCAATTGTCAAAACTCATTAAAATGAACGCTTGATACATGTGCGTTTCATAGTATGCTAGTTATAACTCAACAGAAATATCCCCATTCCACTGAAAGAGATGATGTATTGATTATGAATACTGTGAACAAAAATAGATAATTCACACTTCTGTAGCCCACACACAGACCTATGTGTGTATATATGTCTTATGCCATTGGAAAGTTTGTTATTTTATTGCTTTGTGCTTGTGGGAGAATGTTGCATTGTAAAAGTTTCCAGATGCTAATATGGCTTTCTCCCACTATCCCTCCAACTCAAGTGGAAACTGCTGATCTAGAACATATGCCCTCAAAAACAAATACAGGTCAGTTACAGAGACGGTGGGAATGATGGGTAATGTTTCCTAATGGAAGCTGGACTAGGGATTAGAATACTATTCAAGACATAATTGAGGTAGGATGCAGGTACAGGCAGTCACTGTCGCTAAACTAGACATAGTGTATGGCTAAAAAAAGTCAGAAAGAGTCCCCTTGGATGGGGCTTGAATCAGGCAGTATTAGGAAGGATAAGTTAGGAAAGCTTCGGTACAGGTGGAGAAAATAGGGCAAAGACAAGCAAAGACCCTTCGATTAGTAAGATCAAATAGTGTAGAATCCAAAGTAGTTCCCTGACAGAGAAGCAGACTCTGCCCCTTCAAAGTCTTAAATTACTGAAGGATTCTCATGCATTTATGACAAGTTTAAATATGATCCTTATTCCTCAAAGATTTGTTGGCATCGAATCAATACTAAAGCTTAAGTGAATGAGGTGTAATCTATTTCAAAGGTTACAGGATATAATGCTATAAAATATTTAACGCGGAGCTGACATACACTAGGCATTTGCTCACTGTTTACGA
>JAKSZT010054215.1:2541114-2611114 GCA_026826555.1 Tolypeutes matacus | reverse complement strand
GCATGCTCCAATGAGTACATAAAAACACACATGAAACACATGAAAAAAAGAGAATGTCTCAGGAAAGAGAAAATATAAAGAAATGAATGGGAATTTTAGAATAAAAATATAATAACCAAAATGGAAAAAAAAAAAAAAAAAAAAACTTCAATGGATGAGCTCAACAGAAGATTACAGAGGTTAGAGGAAATAATCAGTGAACTGAAAGGTGGAAAAACAGAAATTACCCAATGGGAACAACAGACAGAAAAAGAGACTGAAGAGAAAAAAAAGGACAGAGACTCAGGGATCTGTGGTACAATAAGAAAATATTTAATTTGGTGTCATCAGAGTTGCAGAAGGAGAAGAAAATGAAGGTGGGGTTGGAAAAGTATTTGTAGAAATCATGGCTGAAATCTTCCCAAATTTGGCAATAGACAAAACCTACAAATTTAAGATGATGGACAAACCACAAACAGGATAAACCCAAAGACATCTATGCCAAGACACATCATAATCAAACTCCTGAAACCTAAGGACAAGGAAAGACTCTTCCAGATGCCACTTTCTGTCCTTCCTCATCTGAGCACAAGTGAAACTAAAGCACCAGAACTAATGCTTGATCCCACGAGGGGTTTCCAAAGCCATGTTTTGCTCAGCCTTAACAGCCTCTGAGGTTCTTTGAGGATTCAATGAATCCAGGCATGGAAAGAACTCAACCAGGGTCTGGCACATAGTAAGATGTAGTAAATACTGGTTGTTTTAAAGATCACAAAGCATCTCTACATGCACTACTCTAAGGAACTCTTTTTCCACAGCAGTTAATGAAAGTGGGAGACATGTGATGCTTACCTGTGTCTAATCACACTCAGCTCACACGGTGAGTCTGTCTTCTCAACATACAACTGGGGATAGAGCTCCTGAATCCCTTGTGAGATAATTCTTCAACAACTACAAATTCTTTTTAAAAGCGGAACTTTTATGATTAGACAATAATGTTTAAATAAAAATGTGCTCAGAGTTGCAATATCCTTATACTCTATAGGGTATTTAATTATTGAAAAATTATTATAATATCAATAAAGTACATAATAAATTAATGATGTTACTGATGTCTTAGCAATATTTATGTGAGATGAACTACCAGCATCTTTCTTCTTTTTATCTGCATAGCATATTTCATGGATATCGTCATATATTATTTTCAAAATAAGTCCATTTTGTTGCCAAATTTATGTTTTGCCTATAGGAAAAGGGGGCAAATACGGACACACTAATTCAGAGTATTCTGAGCAGGGTTCAGTTGAGAGGGGGCATTTTATCTGGATGCTGGTGGAAGACTGAATTCAGTTCTGAAATTTCAGCGGAGCCCATTTCTGAAACTAGAATGACCCAAGATAATCAGCACATCATTTCTCAAAGTTAAAATAATGATGAGTAGACCTAAAAGAAAATAAAAACGCAATTCTCTCAGAAGCAACAGCCAGGCGCTTGAAGTCCTGGACTTTCAAGGCCACATTGGCCAAGGCCAAGCTCCACTCCTGCTGCAGGCACAGATGGTGGAGAGCTCCTTAGCAGGGCTCCACAAGGTGGGGGAGGGATTTTGAAATGAAATAGTAAGAGCTGACGTAGGAGATAGGTAAGGCCTCGGGAAACATGCAGCGAAGGTGTTCGTCTGCGTCTGAGATGGGAGTGTAAGCGGGGGCTTGTCGCAGGTTTTCTTACCTGTTTTATTTCCTTAAAGGGGTTTTAGGATTCTAGGTGACAAAGGCATGTCTTCTGCCTTTCTAAGTCTGAAAACTGTCTTTTAAAATCAGTCACGGGAAACTGACCTCCCCAACAGAGCTGTCAGAGTCTTATAGTTTAAAATTAAGAATTCTTTGTATATATTTATTTAATTTTAAAGTGTGAGCAGAGCTATTACTTATCGGTCTTGAAAGGAAGGCACACTCCAGTGACTTCAATAGAACACATCACCACTTCCTGGATGGAAAGGACTGTGAGGCATCTGGCTTTTCTTAAATAAATAAAAGATTGCAATTTAAAGATTGGAACTCTCAAGTATTGCCTTGCTTTGAAATAGGTATTTGGAGTTTCATTGCCCTTTTCCTTCCTGCAATATATATGAATGTGTGAATGTGTGTGGAAAACACATACCTGTATGTGCATATGTATTTGTATGATATAATCTGAGAAAATTTGAATTGATTCTACGCTTTCATAATGTAATTTATTTCATGAACATATAGACATGTTTTTCCTTTCTATAAACATTTCCTAAGTCACGTTAGCTATTATTTCTGAATGTTAATGAAACAAGCATTCTCTGTGTGTTCACAGGTGTGTATGTGTGCATATTCAATTTTCAAGAAAAAACAAAATCACTTCCTCCAAAGGAATAGGACCAATAGAGAATTTAATCTTTCCTTCCAATGTAAAAATATTGTGAACTTGTGCATAGATAGAGGAAATCATTCCAATCATATAATGTTGAAATGCTTCTGGAAATACAAAAGCATTGGTATGGTGTTGGTTAAACACAAACTGAAATCATCCTATGTGCCAGGGGTTTGCTGAGTTCTGGCAGGATTACAATATAGAAATTTAAAAGATGCATGGACTGTGGCCCCGAGGATCCCGTCTTCTGACAGAGGACGAGCAGTCAGTGATTATGTTATAATATGGAAAGAGGAAAAATGCAAGTCGAGGCAGGTGCAGAGAACACACAGGGAAGAAAGCACCACTTGGTGTGGGGAGGGCTGGTGCTTGAGCTGCACTGTCAGGGTGGAGTGGGTGGGCACGGGCAAAGGGGCAAGGGGGCACTGCAGGGAGAGGGGCCGAGAAGGCATTTGCTGGGGCCGGCTCAGGGCCATGTGATCAGCATGGGGTTTTTGGGTCCGATAGTCGAGGTCTGAGACTTTGGGTAAGCATGTAGCTTCCTGAGGCTCAATTTCCTCCTGCAAGAAGGAGAGGTAGTAATAAGCCGGGCCGAGTGGGGGGCAGACGAGAGCAGTCCACAGGACAGACTGCTCTCCGCCTGGGTGGGGAAGCTGGGGATGCGACAATGGGCCAAGAGAAATGCTTTCATTTTCGTTTTAACTATTTCTGACATTTCCCAAAGGATCCTATTACCTATAACATTTCAATAGTTCATTATGTCCCATGAAGGGTGAAGAAAATTTTTACTATTGGAAGTTGCTGATATTACTCTTTTAGTTAAAGTTAGAACAAAATTCTAGAAAAATAATATAACACCCAAAATCATGTCCATGTAAAAATATATCTTCATCTATGTTTATTATGAAGAAACATAGCTTTTTAAATAAAAATAATGAAAGAGGCATTTATGTATAGGTAGCCTTACCCCTCTAGGCTAAATCTTCTTTTTCTTTTTGACAAAGGTAGTCTGTTTTCTCTTTTTCCCACTTACACAAACACACAGAGCAGAAACACAAACCTTCTTGGGCATACCCATTGGGGATATCTTTGCAAACTTAATCCTAACGATACTAATCTATTTATCTGAGAGTAGGAAAAGGAATAAATGTTAGAAGAGATTAGAATTTCTGCTCTTTAAATACGTCTAACTTGGAACCAAATTAGTGAAAATCAGGTGGAGTAAATTCAGTGTCTCAAAAGTGTTATTCAAATCTCTTTTAGTAAAAAAATTAAATAAATACAATAAAAAATAGAAGTTACTGAGATGGGATTTGGAAAAAAATCACAAGACAGAGAACCCTGGAGTAGGGGAGATGGTTTATTTATTATTTAGAAATCAGGTGTAGATGAGGCATTTATTGTGTGCCGACTGAGTGCTAGGCATTGTACCTGGGGTTTGATATAAGCAGTCTCATGTTTTTAAAGCCACTTAATCTTTGTGAGCCTCTGATGTGGTGGGTTTTGTCATCTCTATTTCTCAGTTAGTGAAAGACTCTCAGAAGAATGAGCCATTGGCAGCACAGCTGGTATTCAAACCCAAGCAGGAGAGGGCCCCAGCAGTCAGCACAGACTCATCATGAATGAGCGTAGGTGCTAGTGAAGACACAGCAGAATTTACACCCATTGCCAAGCTCCAGTTCCTTGGAACAGTTCCTTATTTCTCAAATACAAATTTTTTTTGTCATGCTTAAAATGTAAATAACATTTGTTGTAAGGATTACATGCATATCAAACATGCAGTGTCAAACAGACAAATGATGATATTAAGGTGAATGCTTATGTTTGTTATTATTTTTCTATTATTATTATTGCTGAGTATCTTTTGTGGGTATTTTATTTTTTTGTAATATAAGCTGCCATTTACAACACTGACCTCTGAGAGTTCTGATTTAAATCCTGGTTCCAGTGAAAGGATCATAAAGAAGCTTTCCTTGGCCCAAGAATCTAGTAAAAAAATGTGCCTAGTGCTATAGTTTTGTGACCTGCTGTAAGGACTCTCAGATTTATTTCCACTCACAATCACCTGAACCAAGTATTTGCATACATTTTTATTTCTCTATGCATAATAGTAAGTTTTAGTACAGGTTTTGTTTTCTTTGTTTTGTTTTTTGTTTTCTTGCATTTGGACAAGTAGGCAAAGGAAAAATAGACCAAAGGACAGGACATAACAAATATTTATGTCGTGGCTCAAGCATCAACAGGAATTAAAGCCTTCAGCAAGGAAGACACTTGACAAATCAATAATTTAGACTGCTACTTATCCTTTGGTAGCCTAAGACTAATTGTTCCCTTCATTTTAAAAAATGATATGTCTACACCCTATGTTTTCAGCAAGATCATGAAAACCGTTACTACCTGTGTATACCTCTCCCTGCGTATGCATTTCAAATGACGTTCAGCCCACAGCTTTTTATGCTTGAAACCGAAAATATGTTACTTGCTCTAAAAATGGCTCCTTACTCTATTTGGAAACGCGAAGAGCGCCTGGTTCTCCACTGCCCATTGTGCCACGCTTGGCAGCACGATTGATGTTTCTCCAGCATTTGGTGAGCCTCATTTGAGAAAGCACCTCATTGCAGCCAAGCAAACATTAAGAAAATTTCATGTGTAAAATCCATTAGCAATCACACATCTGATAAGGGTTTAGTATCCAGAATATAGGAACTCCTACAACTCAGCTCAAAAGCAAACAGCCCAGTTTAAAAATGGGCACGGGATTTAAACAGACATTTCTCTGAGGAAGATATACAAATAACCAAAAGGCACATGAAAAGATGTTCAACATCAAAAGTCATTAGGGAAATGCCAATCAAACCACAACGAGATACTATTTCACAACCACTAGGATGGCCATAATCAAGCAAATGGAAAATAACAAGTGTTGGCAAGGATGTGGACAGCTAGGAACATCTGTGCATTGCTGGTGGGGATGTAAAATGGTGCAACCACTGTGGAAAACAGTTTGCTGGTTCCTGGTCTAGTTAAACATAGAATTACCACATGGCCCAGCAAGTCCACTCCTAGGAATATACTCAAAGGAACGGGAAACAGATGTTCAAGCAAGCTCACGTACACGAATACTCATAGTAACATTTTTTATAAAAACCAAAAGGGGGAACAACCCAATTGTTTGTCAGTGGGTGAATGGATTAACAAAATGTAGTCAATCTATACAAAACAATACTATTCAGTCATAAAAAGGAATGAAATCTGATTCATGTCACAACATGGATGAACCTCAAAACAATATGCTGAGTGAAAGAAGCCAGAGACCAAAGGTCGCATATTGTTTGATTCCTTTATATGGAAGACCCAGAATAGGTGAATCCAAAGAGACAGAAAGCAGATTAAGGGGTGCTAGGGGACACGGGGGGAGTGTGAAGTGATTACTTAATGGGCACAGGGTGTTCTTCTCGAGTGATAAAAATTGAAAATAGAGTGATACAGCACTCTAAATGCAGGAAATGCCCTAGATTGTACACGTAAGACGATTAATTGCATGTTATATGCATTTAACTTCAATTTAAGAAGAGAAAAGTAAAAAGGAGGGTATCTAATAGCACAAAAACTCTAGAGGACATCTGCCGTTAAAAAAATAGGATGGGAAGGGGAAGGAACAAGCCTGATAGCTCACCAGCTTCATCTCTCATCTGTTCCTCCTCAGGATTCATTAGCAATAAAAGTTTCCTTCAGTTTCCACATCTTTAAAATAACGGGGATATGGTTTCTTCCAACAATGGGTTGCCACTAGCATCAGGGATAATGCAGATAACGGGAAAGGGTGTGAAACCTGGACTTCCGGCGGCATGAGAGCCGCTCTTACCTAGTGTTTATTAAGCCAATTGTGGTCCTAGCAGGAGGCAAAGTTCCCCTCCAAGACAAGCTTTTCCAGGCTCTTGGCAAGAAAGCAAGTTTCTCCAGGCACAGAGGGCTTTCTGCCTCATTCTTCCAGCTTGTTTCTCACCTGGAGGTTCAGGAGTCTCCCTGACACAACTAAAAGGAAGGAAAGTTCACTGAGTGTCCTTCTCATACACCAATATTTCTGAAATGGTATCAGGGAAAATGGACCTGCTGTTAACTCCGGGTAATTATCATATCCAATTAAGCTGGGTATTGTAAGTCTTTGAAAAGAAGTTTGAAATCTGAGCCTGTAAGGACACGGTGTCTACGTCTGAAGAAGCACCCCTGCGGCCATTCCTACGCTCATTGATACTTGAGAATTGGTGGAGTGGAAAACCTCTAAAAACCACGAGCACGGTGCCCGGCACATAGGAAGCCTGCTGTGACAATTTTTAAATAGATGAGGTTGTGAAAACTGGGACCCAAGAGACACTGATTAATATCTAATCCTGGTTTGGTGTCATGACCCAAGCCTCCTGGTGGAGCTCCATTCCTGCTGGGTCTTGCTGACGTATCCCTAGGGTCTTCTGGAACGGCCCGGCCCTCCCTAAGCGTGCACGGTCTCATTCGTGCGTCCTGAGCAGAAGCCCAAATTCCCTGAGACAGGCCACTCCCCAGAAAATGCAGACAGTGTCTTGAGACAGGAACAGGGTGCAATGGCAATTAGATGCGCCATCTTGGCTTGCTGTGGTGGCGAGGCGTTTGGTCAGGCCGGGCTGGATGTGGCTGTGGAGGTATTTCGTAGGTGGGATCTGCATCTACAGTCTGTGGACTTCAGGCACAGGTGATGACCCGCGGTAACGCGCCTGGGCCTCATACAATCAGTTGACGGTCCCAAGAGCCAAGAACTGAGCGAGCCAGAAGAAGAAGAGATTCTGCCGCGAGGCCGCCTCCCCTCCTCCCCGACTTCCCAGCCTCCCGGCCTGCCCCAGGGCCCGGACGTGCCTGCCTCCCCAACCAGGTGAGCCACCTCCTTAAAGTCCATCTCTTAACAGGGGCCCATTTCTCTAGAGACCCCTGGCCGGTACACTCGGTTTCTATGTACGATGCTGATATTTAATAACACTTTGTATGTGCCTGGGAAGAACGATTTTCTAGATCCCTTTTTTTCTCTTTACTAGAGAATTTGTGGGTTTACAGAATAATTATGCATAAAATACAAGATTCCCATATATCAGCCTATTATTAACACCTTGCATTGGTGTGGAACATCTGTTACAATTGACAAAAGCACATTTACGCTTTTGTAACTATCATTCACTATAGCCCATGGCCTAGATGTCTATTTATATCATGTCTGAAGCTCATTTTTAATGGGTGCCTGGTGGCGGCAGTCGAGGGATCGGGAAGGCAGGTGGTGCTATGGGGCAGTGGCCTCTAGAGGGAGGCAGAAGCAGGTGGGGTGAAGCTGGGCCGACGCCCAGGCCTCCTTCAAAGCCAAGGCCACCCAAGGCCGTGTGCTCAGCTCGCGGAGGGACCCTGAGCCCTGGGCAGGGCTTCCCCCCACGCAGCACAGGCATGGCCACGGCCACACACCCAGAGCTTCATGGCACTGGCCAGCGGCTGCTGCTGGGAGAGCAGGTTGGCTGTTCCAGGGCGTGACCCAAAATAAATACATAAGTAATCAAGTGTGTGTGCGTGTGTTTGCCCATCTCAGTAAGTAGAGAGTTTACATTTACTTTTAAGGTTAATTCAGAATGTGATGCACTGATGTGACTTATTTACACAGACTGCATCTGTGTGCACGTGTGTTATTTACACAGAGTGCATCTGTGTGCAAGTATGTTTTTGCACATGTATGCTTCTGCTTGCACTCGCAAGTCACCTCCACACACTGCGATGGATGCTACGAATAGATTTAATTTTTGCAGTAAGTGTTAACCGATGGGTAATTTCCATTGCTCACTACTAGCACCTGTGTGCTGTCGTGTCTTATCCTGTACAGGCTTAATTCATAGTGAGCAAAAATAAATGTGAACAGTCACTCATGCACTTGCTTTCAGCGAGCGTGTGTACCCTCTGAGCACTGTTCTTGGGACAGGGACGATGGAGAAGAGGACATGTTCCTGCTGGTAAGGGCAGGGGCCACACGGATGAAGCCAAGTGCCAGAGACGTCCCCAGGAAGGCAGAGGGAAGGCAGCGGGGCTGGCAGGTGTCAGAGGAGATGCTTGGGGACGAATCTCAGGGCACGTGGAATCAGCACGAAGTCCCCAGGGTGTGTGGAGAAGATGGCAAGCAGTTCAGCACAGCTGGAGCACTTGGGCAGAAGAGGTCGGAGGTGTGCAGAGAGCACACCAGGGAAGGTGCTGTAAGCCGTGCGATGAAGGCTGGTCTTTATCAATAAGGTATTCAGTGGGGACATATTCCTTCTGCTGTTTCGAAAGATCCCTTGAACACGTGCTTCTCAACCCCCTTCCTCATTAGAAGCACCTATGATCTCTTAGTAGATGCTGTTTTCTGCAGATTCGAGTGTTTTGCACAGCTCTGAGACGTTCACAGGTGTGTAAGGAATGGCTTCTGTTTCATGAGTCTCATACATTCTTTATTTACGTCGATGTCAGGAGCATTAGCTAAATTCAGTGAGATGTATTGAAAATATTAATTTAATTCCACTGGGTGAATTCAGCAGGAGATGTGGTACCAGGACGGCATCCTTCCTTTCCACATACTTGCTCTAGCAAACAGCATCAAAGTTGAGTGTGAACTGTTTGGCTTAAACGTGTAATTTGTTTTTCACTGCTGAATTAGCAATACTTAGGCATATGATGCATGTGTTAGTAAAGAAAGCAGCTTAGTTAAGCTTCAGCACAGGATTCTGAGAGCTTTGTGTTTGAAATGGTATGAGAAAAACAAAACTGAACCAACCTGTAGCAAAGGCAGGAACGGCCATTACATAAATTAAGCATCTCTTTTGGGCATTCATTGTGAAATTACTGAGCTTTATTCCTAAAATGTGTACACACTATATTTATAGATGTTATTGCTCAGTGCCAACTGAGTGAATTTTCTATTTCAAGAAGAAAATGGCTTTTCAATTTGTTAAATTGGACATGACATATGTCCATATGTGAAACGATATATTATATTAATTTTTCTATATTCACTTACAGTTACATATTATATTTTTGTATTCAAGAGAAAATTTCATTCATATGAAGTAATTTTTATTTTTTATAGTTCTGATTCAGGAATCAATGTCATTATAATGAAAAAATAGGTGAATTAGACATGTATTGATCAATGTTAAGTAGGAGTATTAAAGTACTAGAGAAGCATTTGAGCAAAAGTTTTCGTCACGTGGTCCATGAATATCTAGGGTGTCTAAGTGGGCTTCCAGGCCTCCGTGGACCTCCTGAAATTATATCGCAAATTGCACATTTTACGTTCTTAAGCACATTGTGAAAATGTTGGGGAGATAAATATACAATACTTTCTTCAAATTCTCGAAGGGATATTCAGTTTATAATAAAGTAGTAAGACTCGCTTAGCTCTTTGGCTAGAAAGCAGGTTATACTAAGAAGTAAAGATGAATTGGTGGAAATAAATACAACTCGATAAATGTGCAATCTCGGAGAGGTTGCGTGTCCCAACGGCAGCGCCAATGCCATTTCCTGTGTGATTTTTCCACGCATTTCAAGGGACTCGGCGGTGGTTAAAAATTAGAGAAGTACCTGCTCTGGCACGTCCAGATGGACTTCAGGCGAGGATGATCACTGCACTATTATAGTGGTGGGAATGTGGGGATCCGCCTAGTGCCCCTCAATCGTGGGGTAACAAGCCCCAGCGCTCAGCAAAGGGGCGGGTGGCCTTATGTGTTGACAGGCATCACTGAGAAGGGGCACCCAGAGCACCGTCTAGCACCATCCAACGTGTGCAAAAACACAGAAATTAGTCCTGTGTATTTATGTTCTTTTGTGTATTAAAGATTCTGGAAACATAGACCCAAGGATTTTAAATGTATTTACTCAGGGGCAGAGTCTGAGTTTGGATGAGGAGGATTTTCAGCTTTTACTGCAGAAATTTTGGACTTTACAATGTATATGGATTCAGATATCATTGTGATATAAAAACAAAATAGAAAACAAAAACAAAAAAGCAAAGCTATTCTAGTTATAGGATAACACAGGTGGGAAAAATACGTTGTTTTACTGTGAATTACATCAAAGTGTGAAAATGTGATTTTATTTTTCAAAAGTGGAGGAGACTAACTGCTCTAGCCAAGGGACCCCCTGCGACAGTGGTTTAAAGCCGAAGCCTGCTTTTCTCTTCTATGACCTTAGAGGACAGGGAGGCGGCCGTCTCCTTGCATCCCCCAGCCAGGCACCCGCTTCCAGGCCTTCCCGCCAGCAAGCGTCTTGAAGGAGATGAGCCCAGAGTCGTGCATTTTGCCCCCATCCCACTGGTCACATGTGGCCCCTAGCAGCCACAGTGGTCACCTCCTGGACACGTGGCTGGAGGGGCCTCGAGCCTGGGGGTGGGGGCACGTGCCCGGCTAACACTCATGGGGCCCTGCAGAAGAGAGCAGGTCCCTTCCCCCGTGGGGCAAAGCTGTGAGAGCGAGTCCCCGGCTCCTCGTAAACATGCGCCCCCACCCCCGCCCCCTCTTCTCCCCTCCACCTAAACAGCCCCCAGGGGGAGCCGGGGTGCTGGGAGAAGGACAGCCGGACGGGGCCTGGGGCCTCCTTGGCCCCTCCACGGGGAGGGCCACCCCAGACCCTCCCACCCCTGTGTCTCTTAAACCAGTATTGTCACCTTTTCCCCAGTCCGGCTTGGTTGGGTTTCTGTCACTTGCCACCAGGAGAGAGCCAACAACTTCCCGTGGTCCTCACGCAGACGCACTGCCCTTTGTTCCCCGTGACCCAAAGGGCACCCAGCGGAAAGCACTCAGGGAAGTCCTGCGCTCGCCGCCCCCACCTCTGACAGAGCGGCCCCCCCGTGTCCTCACAACAAACTCACCGAAGGTCTACCTTTCCCTATCAGAGGAACTTCTCTGGTATTTTGTCTAGTTTCATAATGCCAGTTTTGCATTAAGTTCTGTTACAAAAACTTTAAGGACAGACATTTAAAACATATTGCAGATGCAGTTCTGGGCGAGCTACTGCGTGATGGAGAGTTTCTCCCTGCCTGGGGGTGAGTGACCCACACAAACAGGCATCACCCCAGAGCGTGATCAAGAAACAACCATTGTCTTAAAACCCTAGGATCTGGGCTTATTGGGCTGCCAACATATAATCTAGCCTCTCCTGACCAACGACCTAGTATTATTATTTTAATATCTTATAGATGAATAAATAAAGTTCAGAAAGATTCAGTGACGTTTGCCAGGCCAGACCCTATAGAGCTGGGATTTAAGCCCTGATTTGTTAGACTCAAAGAAGTCAGGGCTATTGCACTGGAACCAGGCATCACTCACTGTCACTGCACTTTTTCAGGGTTTCATTACCTCTTGCCTGTATTAAACCTGGGAGATCTTCCCAATTCCTCTGCTCTTCTTACAAGCAATCAGTCGCTAATTCCTCTCCAATTCATCTCCTGTCCATTTCTCAGTCTGTCCCTTTCTCTTCATTTTTACCAAGTTTTAGGGCCTCGTAATTTCTCACGTGGGTTTCTACAATGTTGACATGTTGGGCACCATTTCCTCCTGCCCTCCACCCCTGTAGCCTTTTCTCTGCACTGATTTTTATAAGAAGCAAATTTGATCACACCCCTCCTGTCTTCAAAGTTCTTCAGTGCTTCTTCAACGGCTTTGTTGTAGAAGATGATTTCTTTTTCAGTCTTTCCAATAGATTAATATCAGTTGGAGAGACCGAATAATAGTCGTATTTGTATCACCTGAAATCATATCCTTGGTACATCATAGACATTCATTGCATTTTCAAACATTTTTTCTTAAAAGAATTTCAATTAGTAAAGACCTTTGTACAGGGTTCTTCTCTCCAGTGTTTAGGTTTTCCAGACCACACTGCTAGAAAAAGACACCACTACTGTATTTTTCTTTCAGGACCAGGTTTTTTCTTTACTCTGCTTCTGCTCACAAATATTCAATGGTTAACCATTGCCTATAGCACCCAGATAAGTCAGAATCAGTGTTTAAGGTTCATCCCCCAAAATTTGATACTAAATACCTTATGTACCTAAGATAACAATCTACGTTTGTTCTAGACATTAGGTCTAATTCCATTTATCTTGCAGTGTGGTGAGCTGGGAACGGTTCTAAACTCCCGTCCCTGGGAGTGCTGTATGTAAAAGGTCAGTCATCCTGTGTTTTGGCTGAAGAAGAAGGTCAAGGATTAACTCCTTAGTAAGCCATGGTTACCTGCGAACTGGACAGTGTCCCTGCACGGGGCTTCTCTGTCTGGACTGCTCGACCCTCCTTCCAGCCCCTCTCAGACACCTTCTGTGATGCCACCTGCATTTCTCCCAAGCAGGGCCATTCATCCTTTCCGCGTCCTTTCCACAGCAGAGCAAGGATTGTAGTTTTCATCTGCATCTGTCCACAGTATCTATCTTTATCACCACCTCATATGTTCTTAAAAAGTATGAATGGACACTTCCTCATCACCCTTTAACAGGAGCTCTGTAATACATAGCAAATAAATTCATGAATGTGTTTTGCCTTCAAGAAACTTGGAATTTAGCTTGGGAAGTAAAATTTATCTCTGGATAATAGGGCAACAGTTTTTTGTTCAAAATGAACTGCAAGTTCAAATTCATTGAAAAGAAATGAATTGATCTGATTTTAATTTAGCACTAACTTTCCAAGATATATTAACAAATCCAAAACAAATTACCTCGTTCTGATATAATTTGATCGGCCATGATCGTAAAAGAAAGGCAGTCACAGAAGCACACAGTGGCCGTATCCATTCTACAGCCACGGGTGCTCTAGCCATTAGCTGCTTTGAAATTTTCCAGTGCATGGCAGATGGGGTCCTCTTTATAGGGTGAAGTGCTGGCCCTCTGGCGAGGGTAGCAGCTTCGCCATGGGTCTCAGCTGGCGCTCTTGGAATCTGGCTGAGTCTGGGCAACGTAGTACTCCGTGTAGGTACAGAGCACATGGTCTCAGCCTTGCCTCAGTGAGCACTTGGAGAGCGTGAAGAGAAGGGGGTCCACTGAGGATTTTCCAGAGCCTTCCGGGTCAGCATCACCAGGGAGGTTCTGTTTTTATTTGTAGTTTGATTAATTTAGGGTTCTATTTAAGGGAGATGCTGGAAGTATTTAAGACCATGGGAATGGATGCTGACCCTAACAACAGACTCATCCACACTGGGGGCACCGAATACGCTTTAGCCCTTGCCCATGTATGATTTCTCTGGGGGTGGCGGGGGGCTGTTCACTCATTTAAAAGTTTTAGAAAACCTTAGCTTTAGATTTTCCTTTGATTTTGCTTCTAGCTTGATTTCACTCTGCCACTTTGTATGTCAAACAAAATATAAATTTGAGTAATACAACTGATATTAGATGTAAAACTACTATACAATTTTAAAATACAAAGGTTATTAGGAAAAGAGATGGAATGGCATTTGGATTAATTTTTAAAAGTGAAGCTTAATTTTGAAATTCAAATGCAGGGATTGGGTTAGTTGAAACAGAAGGGATGATTCAGACCTTGGGTTCTGGATTCGGTCTGTGAGCATTTTAATTCTGATTTCAACCCTGACTGTACAAACCTGGTAAATTACACAATCATTGTCAACCTCAATTTCTTCATCCTTACAAAGGGGATAAGCAAGAGGCATAGAACAGTCCATCACATTTAGTGAAATCAAGAAGAGCATTAGGTGGTGGGTGTGGACAGAAATGGTGGTGGAGTAAGTGCACACTTCGAATGTGTAGACTTTTATTTTTCCTTGATGAGGAAAAACTTTCAGCTGCATTTGATCCTGGAGATGCCCAGCTTCTAGTAATGACAGAACAGTTTTTATCAAATTAAGTCCTTTGCCAACCACAATTGTAAACTCTGGAAAATATTTTTAAAATCAATTATTTGAAAGCACTTGAGAGTAGCCAAAACATTAGAAACTTAAGTTAACTTGAACAGTAAAAGTAGGAAACTCTAGGAAAGTTACCCAGAGTTTTCTATCTTTCCCCATGAGGACACACCATAGTTTTTCCAGGTAATGGGGCATAGAGTCCAGGCAGAAAGTGGCAATATTTTTGGGCTCAAGAGTCAAAAATTGAAGTTTGGGCCAGACTGCTAAAATTGAGAAGAATCCCAGCTAGGACAACCCCAAAATCTGGATGCAAACTTCCCTGAAATCATTGCTGATTCCTGAATTGTACACACATGGGTAAAACTTTAAGGATCTGATATGACAATATCAGGTAGATGCCTGAAAAGACTGAGGAGAGAGTTTCAAGGTTTTCCAATGCTGGAGAGTCAAAACTTTGAACGCCTGACAAATTAGAAGGGTTTTCTATACATTTCAGGCTCCTGAGTAGACCCCAAAAAGTATTGTCTTATGAATTAGGATCATGCCCTAGGGCTAAGATCTACATGATAGAACTAAAGGCCAAACCAAAATAGACAAATATCCCTTTCCACTGACTCTTAGGGTTGGAGCAACAAGGCACCACAGCATCCACATGAGCTCAGAGGAGACAAAGCCACCTGCTTCTCTGTTGGTTTGCACCCAGTACCGAATTATTCTCCTTTTATGGCTGTATAAATAGACAGTAATACGAACAACTATGTGTCCTTAAAAATATACTGGAGACCAGGGAGAAAAGAATATCCCTGAGAATGACTTTTATAGGAATAAGGTGAACATTTAGAAACTAATGTGTTTCATCTATTAAAATAAAAGTAAAAGGAATTTTGCTGATGTCAAAGGATCTGGGAGCTTTGAGATGACAATAGATTAAAGTATTGTCACAGAGATATAGGAAGCAAAGAAGAGATGAATTTACACAAAAAGCAAAATTCAAGAATGGAATTAAATTATCATTAAATGCAGTTAAAGCAGAATTAACACTGAAGAAAATTGAAATACTGTTATGAGAGAAAGGTAAACTCTTGGAAGAACAAATGAATAAGAACTATGAAAGAGCAAATTGGTAAATCTACCTAAAAAACTAAGGTGTGTCTAAGGAACAGACAAAGACAATTGAAACAGTAGAGGAAATGAAAGACATAGTTACATTTGTTCAAGTCAAATTCATTTCTTTAAAATCTGCTAACAATATCATGGCAGAGAGCTTTCTGCCAGCTCTGGTGAAGTCTCCAGAGAATGGTTGCATCCAAGAAAATGTGCAGACATAGGAGGAAAAGACCTCTATAAATACTTAATCCAAGTTAGATGGTTAAGCCACCAAAAATAGGCTAACTCTTCTGCCTGTGGAGGAAGCATAGGGCAAAAATAACTATCTACCACCACATTGTCAGAAAATTGAGTCAGCATAGTGGAGTACAAATTTGAACCCACCTCCCCCCCATGATTCGTATAAAAATACAGCAAAGAATTCAAGATGATGAAACGCTAAAGAGTAGGCTATACAATTTGTGCAATATCATAAATGCAATAAGGCAAAAAAAAAAAAAAAAGAATTCTGAATTCCAATTTGAGGAATTTTTGAATTTCAGAAGTAGCCAATGTTTAAATTTCTCAAGGGCTTGTGTTATACTTCCTAAAGAAGGTGGAGAATCAATAATCTATTTTCCATTTTGTTCCTCGTTTTGAACCAAATATCTGATTTTTTAGAAAAATCTTGCATGTTTTATTCCTTTTGAAAATTACTTAACAGCTTTGTTGAGGAATAATTTACATATCATAAAATTCATCCGTTTAATTCAATATTTTTATAAATATAGGGTTGTGCAACTATGACCACAATATACCCCTAAAAGCCCCCTATGTTCCTTTGCAGTCAATCCTCATCCCACCCACAGTCTCAGATGAACACTGTTGTTATCCAGTCTCAATGGAGTTGCCAGTTTGGGACACTTTATATAAATGGAAGCATGTAACATGTGGTCTCTATGCCTGGCTTCTTTTACAAAGCATTTTGGAGATTCATCGATTTTGTAACATGTGTCTTCTTTGTCACCTTGGTGCACTATTTAGATTTAATGGACATCTATCTTTCACACATGAAACTTTTATCATTAGATTCCTAGAAATGTTTATGGAAAAGTCTTTTACTTCAAAACACACTAAAATAAGGAGCAAAGCCAGGATTTCTGTCCACCACTTTTATTCAACATTACACTGGAGGTTCTAGCCAATGCAATAAAATAAGAAAAATAAATACCATATATATAATTTTTATTAAAAATAAGTTGAAATCATTTTCAAGTATTTTAAGTGGTGATTTAAAAAATAAACAATATTTAATTTTTTAAATGTAGAGTCATTCTTATCTTATGGATGATGGTCGTGGTGGTAGCATTACATTGAGAATGTAATTAACACCACCAAATTAACACCACATATTTGAATGTGATTAAAAGGGGGAACTTCGGGAAGCGGCTGTGGCTCAATCAGTAGGGCTCCCGTTTACCATGTGGGAGGCCCCAGGTTCAGTTCCGGGGGCCTCCTGGTGAAGGCAAGCCCGCCCGCACGGCGTGGTTAGCTGACCCAGCGAGCACAAGCAGCAAGGGAGGGATAAATAAATAAATAAATAAAATCTTAAAAAAAAAAAAAATTAAAATAAAAGGGGGAACTTCAGGTAGCATAAAAATTTTTTAAAGATGTAGGACTATACACTACAACAGTGGACCCTAATGGAAACTATGGACTGTAGTTAATTGTACCGTCAATTGTAACAAAGGTACCACACGAATGCAACGTGTTAATAATAGGGAAACTGTGTGTGTGGCAGGAGGTATATGGGGAACTTTGTATTTTCTGCATGATTTTTCTATAAACCTACAACGTCTCTAATAAAAACAATAAATAAAAAAGAAGTAATCACCCACATTTAGTCCTACCTACAATATCTTCAGAGTTGCCAATTTTAGAGAAGCATCTTATGGACAAAATACTATCTAAATACATATGCACACAGTTATTGCTTATGGCAGGAGCCTGGACAAAGAATTATAATTTCAGGCCAATAATAATAATGTGCTATTATCTGCATAACCTAAAGGAAATCATTTTGAATGTACTGCTCAAAATAATTTACTCTCCTGTAATAAGTAAGTTCCAAGTACTCAGGTCTAGGTGTGACATTAAGATGACATTCACGTTCTCCTGGTTCAGGATCAAAGAGGTCCCAGGAACAAGGAAGGGATTTAAATAACACTCCTTTCCGCCAGTACTTCCCAAACAGTGTTCAGAAAGCACTGGGTCTGCAAGAAGTTGATATATATTAAACCCAGACATGCCAGTTAAACATGTAAGCAAATTTCTCTACCACAGGGACTCTCAGAATCTCCAATATGCAAAAGGGCCTCTAAGCCCCTGATGGGGTATAGAGGGTGACTACTTTCCTACTCTTATTTGACCATAAGCATTATCCTCCCATAGAATATCTTTTAACTTCTACGTGAGTGGCAAACCGTAGTGTGGGAAACATCACTGTATTATATTGCTTTAAATATTGTGTTAGCCATTGGCTTATGGTATTTGTTATAGAGAAGGAAGCATCAAAGAAACAGCTCTTATAAGCAACTTATTCAAATATCTCTGGAGTTGGGTTAAAGAAGCATTTCCTTAATGACTGACTTGGTTTCTGGTGAACCTTTTCCTCTCCTCTGCTGCCCCCAGGGTGTCCTCTGACTTGCTCTCACATAGACTAAGTGACGCTTTAGGACGATACAAAGTGGACATCCTACGACTTTCTGGAAGGGGTTCAACTCGGCTGCCCAGGCAAGTTGGCAACAGCCCCAAATTCCTCTTCATTGGACACCACGAAAGGCTCAGGAGTCCATATGCAAGTTAAGTCACAGCAACAGCTCAGAAGGGCATTTAAATATGTTTCCTATTAAGTCCATCAGGGCACTGTAACCGCACCCGAGATTTACACACACCCATTTCTGTTCATGCGTACACTCTGATCAGTATGGCTGCCGTTTTTATGGTTTCTTCATGCTCACAATTACAGGTTTATTCGTATGAGCATTTATTTGGCCTGTGTGTTATGACACACGATGAGATAAAGATTTTTCTCCCCTAGAACACTCATGTATTCTGCATTCAAGAACCTTAATTTTGAGGCTTAATTCAGCAGTTTTATTTGGAACTCATATACTCTTTGTTTTGCTGCAGCTGTCTCCATTCCACCTGCTGGGCAAGAAACCTGCGCTCTTGATGGCTCTAGAGAAAGCTGCCGGCACAGACACACAGACACGGCGGTGTGTTGTGTAAACATAAAACATGAGCAAAAACTTTCCAGACTTCATACATATTTTTATTGGTTTGCTCCCCCCACGTGTGATCTGCAAACACTAATTGTCTCCAATTTTAATTTCTTACTTCAATTTATTTCTCAAGCTGAGCAACTGAGAAAGTAGCTGTTTTCCAGGCTGTCTGAGAATTTCTCAGTTTTAGGTTCTGAAAAATGACTACGTCTGCTGGCATTTCACTGTAGGTCGGTCCACGAAAAAGCGCTTGATGAGGGAAAGTGTTGACAAAGAGCTCCTGAAAAAGCACTAAACACTCAGATCATTTCTTTGTAAAAATAATTGCAGTCTGCTTAATTTTAAGTTAAATGTTTATTGGTTATTATTATCTTAATAAACTGCACATGAATTCTGAAACCAGGTTTCCTAAGTCCTTAAGATCTAGTTCAATAACAATTTGTTAAAAAAAAACAATATCCCATATTCAAATTATATTATTAAAAAGTATTAATCATACTCCTAGGATTTACGCAGTTTATAAAAATTATTTTGGGGGGAGCAAGTTATGAATGAGTTTTTAGTGTCATTCTCAAAGTCCTGTGGCATTATAGAACCAGCAGAATCAAAATAGCTAAAGATGAATATTCTCATTTATTAATTCATTTACACATCAATTTCATTTAAAAGATTCTGCTCAACTCTTTGTTTAAGAATTTCTCTGTGCTTGGAATAATGGAAAAGCAAGGTATAGATGCAAAAACACATCAGAAATCCAGTGTCCAGGAACCCAAGGTGCGAAATAGGTAACATATTCTTTCATTTCTTTCGTTAAGGAATCCCCTGCCAGGAGGGGTACACTGGGCCACCGTTCAGCAGATTCCCACCTCCGTGTCCTCCCCTTCCGGCCGTGTGCTCGTCCCCATGCCGCTGACTCTGGGCCCACACGACTTGCTCTAACCCTGGGAGGGGAGCAGACAGGATAAAACAGAGGCATTAAACGTGCTTCCGGGCTTTGATTTGTCTCTTGGGCTTCTGCCATCTGCTGTGAGAAAAGCAAGCCCTGGGGAGCCACCAGTTCCGGGATGAGAAATCCACAGAACCGCCCTACAGCAGGGTGCAGCTCCAAGCCGGCCGCGCCGCCAGCCTGCAGAGCCTTGGCCAAGGAGCAAGGCTCATTGTTCCCAGCCCGGGAGCACGCTCATAAGTTATGCTCCGTGATATAAGAATCACTAGCTCACTGTCCACTGACATCTGCTCGGGACCCAGACACGGCTGACCCTACACTGGCAGAGGTGCAAATAATGGGAACATCATACAACCTCCCATTTTCCCGAGGCTGACGAGAATCTGGGCACTGTGCTAAGCCCTCTATGGAGAAGGGCTGACTTAAACCCCAGACAGCCCCGTGACATGAACCCCATTATTTTCATCCAGATTGTGCTGATGTGGAAATGAAGATTGCACCACACAGCAGAACTGGCACCAGGAAGTCTCAGATTCCTGAGCCACAACTGCTAACCACTGCCCTAATCTGTGTATCATAACAACAAAGAATTACTTGGCATTACAGAAGGAGGGTCCCTGGGTTCTACTGACGGGCCGTGTTGAGGGCAGAGTGCTGAGCTTATGTTACATATATGTAATAGATATTATTACATGTGTCTAGATGTGATGATTATACATATTCATAGATTATATAATGTAGATGGTTGTGTGTGCTTCTATCTTTGTCAATTTATCTATCTATCTAGAAATAGGAAAGCTTTTCTCAGCTGGCATAAAAAGGAATAAGGCACTGCTTACTCGCAAAATAAATTGTATTGTAAACCCATTCTATCACCTCTCACTCCAGTCGTGGTTATTTTTCTTAGACATCTGATAGTTGAATGCACCTCTGGGTTCGCATCGACCCTCTTTGAAATGTCCATATTTGTCGATGCCATTATTTATGTTAACAATTGCGTGTTACTCATTTCCAAGGATAACACCGGAAGCCCTGACTCAAGGTGCTATTTCTTTTGCTATTAAAGCTGTATCTAAATATCCGAAATGAAATGAGAGATGGAGACAATTAGCTGCAGACTTAGAAAAAGAGTATTTTAATCTCAGTTTCCAGGGTATGTGTTTTGTTGTGTTTGGAATTCTTTGTGTAGTTGCTGTAATTCTTCCTTTTACTTTACTTTTGTGGCCACAGACTGAGCCATCCTGGCTTAATCAATTTGAGTTTTGAGACTTCTTTTGCCATTACACTACAGACTTGGTTCTATATCAGAAATGCAGCTGGGTTATTTGTTAGACTTTGGGAACTTGTGTGAATTAAAACCATCCCTGGAAGGTTGTGCATCGAACCAGGAAGGAATGAATAACTTCCAACAGACATGCCTATATTTTATGTCAAGGCTCTGCCATGTTGTTTGGAAGAAAATCCATTTAATGACAGCCATCCTCAGAAGCCCAGTGAGTGGCAGAGCGGCCTGCCGGCCCTCGCACGGCACACGGACTGGTACCTGAGGTTAGACTGGCTGCCTGAAAGCATGGCCACTGCTTAAGCCTCTGTGGGTGGGACGGGGCGCCAGTCAACCCACGTGGAGGGGACAGGGCGCCACTCTCCCCACTTGGCTTCTCTCATTCCGGGTAATGACAAAGCGTGACTTTGGCAACCATCAGGTCACAATGTCACATGCCCTTGCCTCACTGGCTCCCAAGTTCTCCCTCACCCAGGGACCTAAGAAGGTGCTGTGGCCGACTCTGCAGAGCAAGCCCGCCTGAAAGGGGAGGCTGAGAATTCCCTCACACCCACCTACCTTCTCTTCCAAAGAACCAAGGCCTTAGCCCTCTTTTCAGTTTGCTTCCATTAGCAGCAAATCCCCCTTGTCCTTTTTAATTTTTAATTACCATTGTCTGTTCACCTTTGTTTTACCCATGACATCTTCAATTTAAACAGTATCAGAGAAGTTGATGTGAACAGTTTTCTTTTCAGCTTAAGTGACTGCGGCTCGTTTAGTTGTTAATTATGCAGGGAGGTTTGCATGGCTGAGACCGGTAATTTGAATATGCTCTTGATGTCAGGCCTCTGTCTGGGCGCTGAGCTTGTAAAAGGATTATGATGATGTATATATGGTTCACGGCTAAGTGGGCTAATGAAAGGACCCCATTTAATCAAACACAATTAATTAAATTAACTTATGATATTAACCCATCTTTCCGTGCATGTATAATTTATATTAATTGATTTGCTGCATCCAAATTGACCAATCAGGTTGGGGGTGGACAGCCTAAGGAAGGAGGAGGCGCCATTAGCATTCGTTTGATGCAAACCATAATTGATGGGTCAGAGTGTTTTAGGGATGTAGCAAAAGCTTTGCTAATTGTCATAAGAAGTTGAAATTGATTGTGTCTGCATTAGTACATAAATTTAAATTGATTAATGTTTTGTTCTAAAATTCATGTCCATTCTGGATGGGAGATACAATGCTTTATTTATTGGATTCATTAATGCGGTCCCAGGAAAAAATAGTGTTGAAGTTAGGTGACGGAGGGCGCACGGCAAAGGCCGAGTTCAGTGGAGCCAGCTGGGGAGGACGCCGCCCCACACAGGGCTGGCCGGCCAGCCCCTCAGCCCTGCTCTTTAAAAATGTTTGAGGACCAAAGCCTTCAGTGAGACATCCAAGCCGAGCATTTAATTAGCGCCCCATTAGGGAAGCTCACAACGGCAAGTGCCTCACATGTGGAGAGCCCTGTGTCTGTGGGGGGAGAGGGGGCGTTTTTAGGAACATGATGACTTCCTGGCTGAGCCTTAGAAGTTAAATGTCACCACAATTTATATCAACCTCCTCGGCAGAACAAGAAAATGGTCTCAAACTTGCTTGAAATGCAATTTATACTTTACAGCCGATTGACGGAGCCCATGAAATCTAAAATCACAGCAGCTTTCTTAGAGCACGGAATTTAAGCCTAGGCTCCCTTTTTCCTCGATGCTCTGCTGTGGCCATTTTTATTCGGAAGATTCTCCAGTTGATGTGATTTGGGACCTACATGTGTTTATGTATTTAAAACTGGCATTTAATTTGGTGGACTTTCCTAACCTGGCATCTGATATTTTAAAGAATAATTGTTAAAACCCATTTACATTAATAACAGCCGTGTATTTAGACTACTTTGCTAAAAATACAAATACATTGAGAATTAAAGAGTACGAGATCTACTGAAAAATCAGTTTGATTCATTTATAACTCCTTTTTTCCCCTACCAAGGAAGGCTTAACATCTGCTTCTTATAAACTGATTTAAATAGAAAATGTGTAATGCATCCTTTTACCAAATGGTTCCTTTTTATGGATGGAATAAAGCAGTTTGGCTTTTTTGCTTTTACTACAGCGCATTCATGCTCTTAGAAACATCTCTGTTTTCACAAGGAAGCATTTTGAACTTCACATGCTAGAGAAGATTAGACATCTTTCTTTGCTGTCTTATTGAAGTATGCAAAGTATTATTTAAAGACAGCTTCCTGAGTCTAAAGGAGGTGAATTATATTCAAATATCACTCCATGTGGTGGCACTATAGAGTAACAAACAATAATTGGCTCTCTGAAAGCAACTTCTTCCTAACTTTTGTGATGGTGCTAATGGATGCCTGGCACTTGTTTTCCATTGTCAGATTTTAAGGCCAGCAATTCAAAACTAAGTCATATTATTCTGCAACAGCAGTGAGAGCTTTGTCAGAGCTGCAATTGTATGTGCTGTGCAGGGAAATGAAGTTCTTATTACTTGTTTAAATTATGTTTAGTGCTCCAGTTTTATATATCCTAGATTTATATATGCATGGTATATGCTATACAAATAAAATATATTTGTATATATATGTTAGCTTGTTAAACAACCAGCAGAAAACTAGCTTGGATTTGAGTATTTCCAAGTTCTTACTTTCTCTTTGAAATGGAAATGACAGAGTCCTTGTTAATTCTATTGGAAATATTACAAATGAAATCTTCCCTCTCTTTTGAGAATTTGGTTTCTTTAAGACACAGAATATGGGGAAAGAGTTATTCTCCTAATACTGGATTACTTGTCAGTGGCTGATGGGACTGAAATCACCCGGCCTTTGTGAGAGCAAGCAAAGGAGGTGAGTGGAAAACGTGCAGACAGAGCCTAACGTTTCAGGGCATCTTGGCTTTACAGCGTGAAAGCTTACGGCATCATCACTTAGAAAGTTTAACTGTTTTTAAAAACTATCCTTGTGCTGGGGCTGTCTTGCTAATACTCTGAAGCACAGAAGGAGAAACACTGGCTGTAAATATATTCTTGCACTTTGGCAAGAGCAGAATTCAAATGAACATCTTGGCAACTTATACTCGTAATTCTTAAATTTAAATATTTGCCAAGCATTTCTTAAGGCTTAGAAGGTAACCGTGACAGTGATTTAAGATAATATTGTCTCGCCTTAGCAGTTTTGTGAATGGGTCACACATGTTCTAAGAGAAAATTAACGTTGTTTTGTAAAATAAGATAAAAAGGCTTAACTCTAGGCGGAATGCTGTCAGTTGCGATGGTGGCTCTGCTCATCAGGGAATGTCTCACACCGCAGCGGCGCTGGGCTCGTTTCCAGGGAGCGGCCACGGCGCTGGGCAGGCTGAGGAGCCGAGCAGTCCAGCCACCGAGGACTGGGGGAGGCGGGGATCTGGAGACCCGCGTCAAACGTGGTGATTTGAGCGTGAGGCATTTGCTTCCCGCTTCAGAACTCACCCTGCACCGGTACTGGCTTTTATTTAGACTTGTGTTTCAGGATTCTGATGAGCAGTTCGTCTCAATATCCTCTGGCTGAAACCGCAGGTCTGCGGTTCAGAGCCCAGGTACAGCGATTCTGCCATCAGTAGGTGTCACTGCAGTCAATGAGAATTATTTCGGAGACTCTAAAGAAAGGGAAATGATTTCCAAAGTCAAAAAGGAAAAAGAAATCATCATCAAATTTTAGAAAAATAGAATGAGAATATTCTGTAACTTGTTTTGAGTACTGAGTTACAATTGCAATGATAACATGGAAACGATATCACTCTTGAACTCCCTTTTCATGTTGCGTGAAGACTGATGTGTACAAACAATGGATCCTGCCTTAATCCTAGAAAGCAAACAGGCGACTACACTCCTGGCTAGATCGAGCATTTCTTGTTTCTGTCTTCCTTTTCCCCCGAAGCATCCAATCTAGTATATCAAACAAGCTTATCACTTACCAAAACATATTCTATTATCCCAATACTACAAAAATAATTGTGGCCTTTTGATCAGACATGTCCAAAGCGGCTCAAGTAACTATTTTATATCCACGTAAAAACTTTTCAGAAAGGGAGAGAGCAGCTTTCTTTTAGAGGCGAGTGTGCCATTGATAAGGGTTTGTCTTTGGGATCTGCTCCTGAACGTTTGCAAGGCTGTTCTTAAACTGCATGCACGGGTGATGCTGCGGTGGGGCGAAGGAAGGGTTTCCGTGAATGCTGGTTCGGGTGGGTGAATGACGACATGCTGCTACAAGGATATGCTTTTATCGCGTGTTAGGCGCCTGGCTTTATACAATCTCAGACCTTCTAAAATAACACCGGCATTAGACTTGGCTTCCTGTGCATGCACAATCTGCCCACACTCTTCTCGGATTTTATATTTCTTAATGTTCTGAGGACAAGATCTGATTTTATAACTAAACCCTTTTAATTAATACGGCTTAACTTTGCTCCTTAATCATGAAGTAAATAGAGTAGCAAATAGTAAGGAAACAGATCTGCTCTAACACCACGATGAGGCCTTTATTTTTTAAGATAATCTATATAGGCTGCACTGGATTTTTGTCAGAGTTCGAGTTGCCTTAGATACTTACAGTGTTTATTCAAAAACCTTAAAAATGTCTTCCTTTCGTCCCTCAGCCAGGCAGGTAACAAACAGCCCATTCTTCACCAGCCGAACTCCGAAGGCTGTTGTGTTTTCCATCTCATCAAAAACAGTTGGAGAAGGTCTGACCCCTACCTGACCCAGAGAGGACTCAAAAGAGCACCTCGTAGGCTTTCAGATGCATCTGACGATAGTTCCCTTGGAAAGGGCTATCATGTAACATAAAAGCTATTGGTGCTAAATTCCAACAGAATAGTGAACCGAGAGATGTGCTTACATTACTTTAGAGCCCCTTGCTTCCTGTTAACTTCTGTATGGACCCAAGCAATAGACCATAAAGGCGAGTACTTGTACCTCAAGTGTATGAATATACCCATCATCAAGAAAGAGTTATAAAAAGTTTATTAAAAATTTCACATAAACACATAAATCCACCATGCCTGAAAAAGCACCTATTGTTTTTAAATCTATTATGCTGAATTAAATATCTGATTGCTCCTAAAAGCTTTATTTTTAATTGAAATATTGCTTTAATAAATAGGGTGCTACCTACATAAGGCTAAAAATGCAAATCTCATGCTTGATTTGGAATACTCTACAATATGAATCAAAATTTGAATTTTTAATTTTGTATATTGACATTGAATCAAATTTCAAAATTCAAGTGATTTCTGAAGTGGCACGTTTTTACTGTCACTCAGCATGCTTCCTCGGTTATGCTATACACCCAGCGGACACATTGGCGTGGTTTTTTTACCAGCTTGCCCGATAGGGAGATCTTTAATCCTCAGCTATGAAGAGGAAGAGTTAAACTTAGCGAAGGACTTTATTTCCAAGTGTTGAATAAGGCTCTGCTTAGTTACCATTGCTTCAATGGAGTCAGGCAGTTTTCACATTGCCCTTTAGATTCCTTTCTCACCAGAGCTAAACATTTAATATTTATAATCCCAGAGTCTCGATATAATTTTAAGTATTTCTTATAGGTCAAGAAATTGATTATTTTTAATCATTTGTCACCAATAAGCTAATCCTGATGAATTTCAAATGTAAGTAGATAGATCTCAGACTTGATGCCTGTTTTCCTCACAGTCATTGAAGGTCTCAGGGGTAGGTTCATGCTTCTTTGAGCCACTATATGGTTTTTCCTTTTTCCTTCCTAGTTTGTGCAGCAGAGATCTAATGTAACAGTTCTGCCGACAATTTGAAAAATAAAAAATTGAAAATACTGAGAACTTGATAAAGCCAGGAATGCCCTGTGCTTTTCAAATTTCAAACAAAAGAGTAAACAAACAGAAAAGGCCTTTAGTTTGGAAATGGCTTTTTTTTTTCATTCCTCCTGCAAAGATCATGTGTTACTGGCTATGATTCGTTGGGAAAAAGAATCAAAGACAGAGTACTTCGCTTGAAATGTTACAACAACAACAAAAAACGTGGCAGTTTCTCTACCATCAGGATACCTTCGGTATTTGAATTAGTTGTTTTTATTTGACATTGTAATGTTTACAAAGATCAGTATAGATTGAAAGTGTGCAGACTCCTCAGTGCTGGTGATGGCACAGTGCGTATTTGTCGCACGTATTGTAGGTATATGCACAGGAGGTTGGCAACACGGCTCATAAATTCTATTTCTGGAGGCTTTGTTATGAATTTCGGAATATATTCCCAGACTCAGAACCGCTGCCACCATTCTGGTTTCACTCTCTACCCCAACATCTACCAAAACGTTATTTCTTTTTTTTTTTTTTAAAGATTTTATTTATTTATTCATTTATCCCCCCCTTGCTGCTTGTGCTCGCTGGGTCAGCCAACCACGCCATGCGGGCGGGCCTGCCCTCACCAGGAGGCCCCGGGAACCGAACCCAGGGGCCTCCCATATGGCAAATGGGAGCCCTACTGATGGAGCCACAGCTGCTTCCCCCAAAACGTTATTTCATTTTGTCCTTGCTCTCATGTCTTAACTGTATGAAGACACCTCAGTATATTTGACTATTCCTTAAAAAACGCCATGTGGCGTGTTTGTGTCTCCAGCCCTTACAATTTGGGGTGCAGTGTTTCTAATCTACATAGTCATATCTGCAAATATGGTCGTCAGAGGCCCTTCCTGTTGGCCTGTGTTAAAATGCTGGACCAGGAGGCAATCCTTGGGAGTCTGTGAGCGCAGCCGAAGGTATGTAGGTACCTCGACTGAGGTTAAATCCATGCATCCAAATAAATGCAGAACCACAAATCTTTAATATCCTATTATAAAAATGATAATATTTCAAAATCAAATTTGAGATACAAAAATTAGTACTGCAGGTGAATGTGATTTGCAACTATATTTATGAGCCTTTTGGAAAAAATATAGTATTGAGATTTTATGCTAATTCATTAAGTTTTAGACCTATACATAGAAAATGGAACTACTTAAACTAATAAATGGTTTGTGTACTATCCAATAAGTTTTGTATTTTTTCCAGTAGAGTGGCTGGAGAGCAAAGAAAGAAGAGATCAGCTCTAAGTGTAAAAGTGGGTTATCTGGATGAGTTGGCCCCAAAGGGAAATTTTCCAGAGGGGCTTGCTTGTTCCTGGACACCATCTAGTCAAAATCATCTTTGTTCCCTTGTCATGTTACTTTAGCAGGGCGAGTTGAGTAAAGTGAACAGGTGCCCACTCGTATTGATCAGTGGTCATGGCAAAGAGGCCTTATTAGATCTTAAAGTGTGCAGGGCAGGCGTGAGAAATGAAGAGGCGCGCGCGGCACAGGTTATTGATGACGGCAATAACCGAGCTCGCCGGGCTCCCCGCGCCGCAGCTGCAAACTTGGCCGATGAGCAGATCAGGGCCGATACGCGGAGGGGAAGGGGCAGCCTGAAGAAGTATGGAGCTCAGCTCCTCACCTGGCAGAGTTATTAAAGTGCATTGACGGAAGATGAACTGTTTCAATATGTTAAACACTTGAGGCCGTTAGGAGAGACTCGCTGTCACGCGGAAAGCCATTGTCTGGGGAGCGTTCATTGTCTTTTTTTTCCCTTCTTCCTTTTGGAAATTTGAATTTGTTTCCGCTCCAGCAATACCTCTGTATCTCAGCTCTCTGCATGGACGTTGGAAAGGAAAATAAATGCAGCCTCCCTGTGTGAATCCAGCTAGCCTCTCATTTCTGAAAGTTGCGAGTCTACAAAGAGCATGGGGTTAGCTGGCTGAATGTGTTTTAAATATTAATTTACTCATCGCTGTGCTCTGACATCCTCCCTGCCATGTTACTGGGGCCTGGCAAGCTGGGTCAGATGGCTCAGCGTGCAATGAAGACGCTTTGGAAGAGGCAAAATTTAACCAATATAACATGAGCCAGAATATGCAATTTTAAATTACCCTAACGTGATTAATTTGGGAGCAACAAAAATTAAGAAAAATAATTCTACATTTTGCTGGAGTAAAGAGGGCTCTAAATTAAGAGGCAGGTGACTCTCAAGACATATTTTGCTTCAGAGTTAAACTTTCTTCCTCTGCTGAAAGGTCACAGCATGATTCAGTGTTTTTAATCCTACTGCAATGTGAGCACATTTTAGGGATGTTTGCAAATGTCGAATAAGCTGCCCTGTTCTGAACAGCATTGGATTTCAATAACCCTACCTGCTGCCGTTGGCATTTGTGCTGGGTAAAAGCCTGGAAATGGAGATAAGTAGCAAGAGAAGAAGTAAAAGAAGAACTGCTGCAATGGCATGAAATAGATGCCAAGGAGTCACTTCAAATAATTATTTTGTTCTATTTTAGTTCTGGTTCTTGTTGTGTAAGGAAAACCAACTTAACGTACCCATTTACTTTTGTGAGCTTGCCCAGGTTACGAGATAGTCTTTTAAGAGATCTGGTGTGTCCAATGGCTCTTCAGTTATTTTTTAAAAACTATGCTATTTCCAAAGAGTTACATGTCCTACATGCCAGTAGCAAATCTGCTATTTCATATCTCATTCTTTTTTCAGAATAGGCTGTCGGACTGAGGGCATCGCCTCTTCAGAACCGTGTTGTGTGGCTTCACCCTCTGTGTGTTTTGACCAAACTGCACACAGCATCATCAGGATTTGCACAGATTCTATTTTTTTTCCTTTTTCTTAAAAAAAGGGCTGGTTGGAAATAGCAGTACTATTCTATAGGACATCGGTACCCAGTTTAGACTAAAGAGTTCCTCAGGTCTGTACACTCTCACGAAAGAAGAGCTGGCCACAACCCCATATAAATAAAGCAATTTAACGCCATTTTCTGTCCTCACAAAAATAAAACGTGTCCCTGCTCAGTGAGCCGGGAGCAGCAACTCTATTTAAGCATGTTTATTGCTGGCGACAGTCGAGTGTGGTAGAGCCTGGGACCAGGAAGGGACTCTGCTCACGGCAGCCTGGAATGGCCTAATTAGGGTGCCGGCCGGGCCCCACGGATGAGTCACCTCCACTGACGGGGCAGCGATTAGCAGGTGCCACCGCGTGTGGGCTGGCCGGGGCGCGGCTGTCAGGTGGCACGGCAGCGAGAACACTCGAGGTCCCCTGAAACTTGCTCCAGGAGCAAGGCGAGCCAGAGGCAAGGTTCTTTTTAAGTCTCTCAATAGAGAAAGCAATTCAATGGAAACGTCATGGTTTTATTGTTACTGGAGTATTGCTGACTTGCTAAAATGTTCTTTTCATGGCAGATGAATGGTGACTATTTAGGGAGTTCGGTTTCTCTCTCATTTATACTCTTTGTTGATCTACCCCACCCCACCAGGGGGGCTCATGGATATTCCTCAGTGCTGATGACAATGAGCAGTGCATAATAGATGCTCAGGCATGGGAACCTCCCTGCCACCTTGTGCCCCCTCCCACCACCTGGCGCTGCAGCCCATAGAGAAGGTGACTGATTGGAAGCGCCGCGGGGGAGGACACCTGAGCAGGTGAGTGCCCCACTGAACTCCCAGGGTCTCTAAGACAGCCGGAAACACAGCTGAACTCGTTGGCTGAATGAATGAATCTGTGAATGAATGCACCGTCTAATATGCAAGACAAACCTGCCCGGCAGGCAGTGCCACCCTGACATGCACACCTTCCCCTCACCTTGTTTTTAAGTCCACAGGTGGAGCTCCCTGAACTCCAAAAGGGTTCTCCCAATGGAATTCTTTAGAGTCTTTTCTTGGTGATTTTTTATTTGTCTTGAAAATATTATAGTACTTTCACATACATACATGTCCAAGGATAAGTGATTTTTTAAAAGTGTGCAACAAAAACTTTAGGTTTTTAAGCAAACAGTTTAAGATGAATAAAGAAATATCAGAGCTACTAGTTCTCCCTGATTCCTTTCCCACATGTTGTCAGCATTTAGGTCCTGCGCTTGGGCTTTTTTTGTTGTTAATGGCTGAATTGATTATAAAATCTACAAGATGGTAATTTTGGAAATTTAAGATAATCTTAAAAGAACTTCAAAATCATAGAGTAGTGGTTTGTTTTCCTTCTAATGTTTGAATGTTCTAGTTCTTGGGGAGAAAAATGGGGAATGGCAGCCACTGTACACTGATTTTTACTTAACATCATATTTCAGGCTTTAAATACCTGAAAGCCCTCACACAACTACTGTTAGTGTGAGACATTTACTGGCAGGCTCATTCACATACATGCACACACTTGTTCTTTCATCTTCCTTTTCACGGAACATTTTATCTTGTTTGTTCCATGCTTCCTAAGAACTTACAAACTGTAATGCTGAGCCCGGTTTTAACCACCACTGTTCACCGGTTGCCTGTTCTTTCCATGAATGCCCCTTTTCTCGAGTGACAACAGACACCTCACACTCCTGAGCGCCGTGACTGCTCGTAGGGCCTGCCCAAGGCGCGCAATGTGCATGGAATTTCCACCCACCTGCCCTGCTAGGGAGCTCCAAGCTGCTTCTCTCTGCAAACGGAACCCGTGCTGGGAAGCCCATTCTGAGTAGCCTTCGTCATTGCGAAGCAGCAACGAGGAGCCAGAGGTCTGCTCCTCGCAGGCACTGGCCGGCCTTGAGCTCAGCGCCGAAGCCGTTGCCGCAGCCCCTAGGGTGAGGCACGGCCGGGCACGCCTTGCCTGCTCTTGACCACATCCTTCCCGGCCGTCGTTCTAACCCCTCTACCAATTCAGCAAGGTAGAACGTGACCCCTCGGACTAAACAGCAAAGCACCTGGCTTTGTAAGGTGTTTATTTTCTGGCGTTTGCTCCAAAAGCACATGTGACTTCTGGTTCTGTGCTTGACCTTCACCAGTTGTGGAAACCGCCATTTTAAGAAAAGGAGGGAAGAGAGGAGGCAACCGCTTAAGGGATGGGGGGCCCGGGGCCAAAAACGAAGCCCTTACGTGGCTTGGAGGTGGACCACCCCCGAGGAGCCCACCCTGGGCCTGTGCAAAGCAGGATGCGAGCACAAGTGGGGTCCCGGGGTCTGCCCCACCCTGTACTTGTCAACAGACGGCCTGCTGCTGGGCCTGGAGCCCCTGGAGGCGACCCCCAGCTGGAGGTGCCTTGATCACAGACTGCGTGGGACATTTGCTCGTGTGCTCCATTAGTTTTGTTTTCATGATTTTTTTGTTTGTTTGTTTTTTTATTTATTCCCCCCTCCCCCCTTGTTGTTTTGCGCTTGCTGTCTGCCTCTGGGGCCATTCGCTGCATGCCCTCTGTGTCTGCCTGTCTTCTCTTCTCATTTTCTCTTTAGGAGGCACCGGGAACCAATCCTGGGACCTCCGATGTGGGAGAGAGGCACTCAATCGCTTGAGCCACCTCAGCTCCCCGGTTTGTTGTGTCTCTTGTTGTCTCTCCTCTGTGTCTCTTTTTGTGGCACCAGCTCTCCGCGAGGGCCAGCACACCGCGCGGGCCGGGTCGCCTTCACCAGGAGGCCCTGGGAATCGAACCCAGGACCTCCCGTATGGTGGACGGAAGCCTAATCGCTTGAGTCACATCCGCTTCCCTGTTTTCATGTTTTTAATGTGCCGCCGAGAATGGGGTTTGAACCGTGTGCAAGAGGTGAAACATTGTTCAAAAGAGTGAAAAACACTTGCCCTTGAAGCCACGCCTCCTGCCTCAGACCCCACCCACTTCGCCCACTTGTGCCCCCGGCTCAGCCCACCTGCAACCCAGCTCAGCCCACCTGCATGCCCAGCTCAGCCCACCTACATGCCCGGCTCAGCTCACCTGCACCCTGGCTCAGCCCACCTACATGCCCGGCTCAGCTCACCTGCACCCTGGCTCAGGCCACCTACATGCCCGGCTCAGCTCACCTGCACCCTGGCTCAGCTCACCTGCACCCTGGCTCAGCCCACCGCACCCCGGCTCAGCCCACCTGTGCGCAAGCTGGCTGCTGGGTTCCTCGAGGCCTTTGGCCCCAGGGAAGCCGAATCCTAAGTTACAGACAGAGAGAAAGCCAGAAAGCTCGTGGTCTGAGTTACCTTTTCTTACCAGGTGAGAGCTGAAGAGCACGTTTCATCTAACGCGCGTCTTATGAAGGGTCCCAGTGACTGGGCCGCAGCAGCATCCTCAAGGCAGGGCAGGCACGTGTATACCCCAATGCACCCAAATTACAGCGTTTCATTAGTCACTCAAAGAGCAAGTCCGCACTTAGCCCAGCCTCTACATGCCCAAACCCTACTGCCTGGGCATTGCCACCACGTCACCCGATTTTTCAAGTCATGCATCCTTTTAAGTAGCGCTGGGCCCTTCAGGAAAATGTGCAGACAGCGTCAGAGGCCTCACAGAGGCCCCGAGGCCACCCGCTCATTACGTCTGTTAAGACCACTGCCCCCATTTAGGGCATGTTTCCATAATCTTGTAATATGGTCAGAACTCAGAAGAGCATATCTGAGCGCTGGTGGCCTTCATTGCTTTAGTGAAACAGTCGTTGTGATTCTTTTGCACAAGCAGAAGTGCCTGCGCCCCGAGAGCCACGCTTCCTAGCCGTGGACGTGCCGCCCGGCCCAGGTGGGTGGATGCAGGCCGGGGGCTTCTTCCGCGGCCCCCAGGCCCCTGCCTTCCCCCCACCCTGCCATCCTCGGGGTTCTTGCCCAGCCTCCTCGGCTGCGTGGCCTCCCCTGCGTCTCTCTGAGCCGCAGCCCCAGCCCCTCCTCTGTGCATGCTCCTCCTTTGGGGTAAATCCGTTTCTGTCTCTCGCACCAGCACGCACATATTTCTGTCAACGGATTGATGTTTTCATTGTTGCTTTACTTTTTATTTCATTTTCTGGAAAGGCCAGAAACAGGCGGGGAAAGATAGGGAATGCGGCATCTATTTGAGGGAGATGTGGAGGGGAGTGGTACGAGGAGACGGGCTTTGCTGCAGCTCGAGAAAGTCAGCTTTAACATGCCTGTTAGGAATTTTGAAATGGTAATAAAAAGGTTAAAACCGTCAAGTTCAGAGTGCCCATACCTTGTCCTCATGCACGTCAGGATACACAGGCTGGGGGTGGGCGTGGAGGAGAGCCAAAAACAAGAAAAGATATACTCACGGCCTCCGGCCATTTGGCAAGTTGTACTTGCAGCAGGAATCAGACCTTTCCCAAGCACATCCTATGCAAACACTCGGTGTTGATCCTTCAGCATCCATGCCCATCCATCCTCTTCTGGGAGGCGTGCCTGAAGCTAAGCCCACTGCCTTTGGAGGCCAATTCTTCCAGATACCCGCTAAGTGGAAAACAGCGCTTCCCCCGGAAACCCTCACAAGCACAGGCAGCCTCAGCCTCTGCCCTCCTTCTCCTAGGTCCCCCTCCAAGCCCTGCACCGGCCTGTTCCACAGCCACTTCATTTTGGCACCTGAGGATTCTACTCCCAGCCAAGGAGGAAAGGGGCCTGAGGCCCAGGCTGTGGATTTAGAGCGTTCTGCCTGCCTTCTCCTTTGGAAGAAAGGCGAAGTGACACCTGTGAAAATGATTCCCGTATTACAATTGTAAGGCAAAATATGGAGAATTGCACATTATCCTCACTGGTCATTATAAGGTTGAAGCACAAAGTCTGGGCCTTCCTATTTTCCTAGTACAGCCTTGACTCATTCCTTCCTTCCTTCCTTCCTTCATTTATTCTTTCTTTCATTCATTCAATAAATTTTTATTAAAGACCCCGGCCAAGAGCTGCCTGAAAGCAGCCACACCCAGGCCCCACCTTCCAGGTGTGCGGGAGACCTGGGTCCGTGGAACTAGCTCAGGTGTGCCTTGCTGACCTTCTCAGGGGCTTTGCATTTTAGTGGGAGCAATTCCTTAACTGAAAGGAATGAATTGCTAATACTGTTCTCTCCAGGGTGTCAAAAATGAAATTTAGGGGAAATAGGGATGCTTCTAGTGTAACCCAAAAAAAGGCCTTTCTAGTGCTTACTCTGTTTAAATTTAAGGCTGGATTTTAAAAAGCACATGGACATTTTAATAAAGATATTATTCATTCTCTCAACAGTCATTAGAGTCAATCAGCTCCTGGCTTTATGCTGCAAAGATGAGACAGTCACAGTCTTAGGTGGGGCCCTGGGCAGGTAGGATTGTGATCAATTAATTGTGATGCTCCCTACTCTGGGAAAGCACAGACTACAAGGAAAAGACAAAAGGGGAGGGGAAAAAAACACAACAAAACCAAACCCTGAAGACTTGTGGGGTTTAGGAGAAGGAGGAAGGCATTCCAGAAACAGTGTTTGAGAAAGGCATAGAAGCTTGAAAAAGCTAAGCGTGTTCCAAAATGATGACTAGTTCAGTGTGTCGTGCATGCTAGATTCGAGGGAGAGAGAATAGAGAAGAAGGGAAGTGCTACTTCTCAGCTGCCCACCTGGTCCAAGTCCCCGGCTAAGTGCCCTTGTTTAGTTGGCTGCTGTAACAAATAGGACACACTGTGTGGCTGAAACGGCAGGACTTTATTGTCTCATATTTTGGAGGCTGGAGGCCCAAACTCAAGGCGTCAGCACCACCATGCCTTCTCTGAATTCCGCAGCGTCCGGTGCCTCGGCCACGCGGCCGTCTCTCACCCAGTCCCTCCCCTACTGCTGTCCACATTTCCTTTTCCTCTATGCTCCTGTCTTACTGGGTGAAGGCCCAGCTGCGTCAGTTCGGCCTCGTCTTAATAAATCTTTGAAGATTCTGAATATAACCCACAGGACCGCGTGAGGGCTTGAACGTGTTTGGGGGGCATGTGATTCAATCCCTAACAACATTTCTTTTATTTCGGTCTCACGTGGTGGAACGATGAGGAGACTGCAGCTGGAGCAAGCCTGTGCAAGGACCCCAGCAACGCTGCGCTGAGTCGGCGCTGGCTGCCACCTGAGCGCTTCGGCACCTGCACCCTGCAGGTGCACAGGGAGTCTCGCAAGTGGCGGCATCTCTGCTCCCCTGTCCCCCTCCCCTGGCGCCCCAGCTTCCGCTGTGAGATTCCAAAGCTGGGCCTCCCGCCCCACCTGGCTCGGGCCGACCTGCGTCTCTCAAGGGGCTCAGAAATCCGTGAAGACCCCACCCCCACCCCAGTCTCACCAGCCCCTAGCACAGGGATCCTGAGCCAGCATCCCGGGGTTCAGGAACGTGCTCAAACACCAGGATCTTAACTCTGTCTTAGGAAGACACTGATGGCCCAGCTGTGGGGGATGGGCCCAAGGGGGGAGGTGGAGGCCAAGAGAGCTAGAAGGTGTATGTTGCAAAGGACACCTGGAGGGACAGACCCAGGTATTATTACTGTTATTATTAATTACCCACCCATTGGCTGGGCAATGCACCTACCTTTCTTCATCTAAATCCAGCAGATGACCCAAGACATGTCATGAGTGCGATTCAGGTGGCCTTACTTTTCACAGACTACATCCAGCCAATCGATAGGAATTGATGTATAGTATTAATATAACGTTTTAGCCCATTTGTTTATAGATTTATAGTCTTATATTTAAGATTCTTTAAGAAGAGAGCCAAGTATCATCTCAAAACATCTTGAATTTGAAAATTCATCTGCTCATGTAGAAAGTAGTTGACTTCTTTCTAAATGTGTATTCTACAGGTGCAGAATTAGTGTAAGGAATCAGAGCAGCAATGAGTTCAACTGGATACCCAAGACATTTCATTTCTCATTATAAGGTAAATAACACTAGATGACCTAGATTAAAACAAAAACCAACAGCGAATTAGCTGAGCTTACGTTCCAGAGAGTTAGACTCACTTGCTCGTGGGTTCTTGGGGAGCTGTGCAGGGCGGGAGCTGGAGGATGGCCCCACATCTCAGGGCACCCCCTTCTCCGCCTGAACCCTTGTGGGATGCTGCTCTGGAGGGAACCTGGCTTCCCCTGTTTGCCTCATAGAACGTGCTTCTCAGGACCATAGCCTGAGGCTCAGTTACCCAATTTCTCCCCACCCGGCATCTTTTATACTGTTAGAATCAAGACTTGTAAGGCCGGGAGAGTGGGACCAGAACTGACTGCCCCTGTGTGATGCCTTTTAAAGGGCAAGCACCTTGAAGGTCTTTAGGTCTATTTAAAGTTTCTTTAAAAGCCAGTCATTAACTGGGATTTCGTTTTGATAAAGCATATGGTCAATTGGTTTTTCTATTGAATAACTTTCTCTGTTGCTGTGATTATAACATCTATGTGTGTGAACATATATACAACACTGAGGATGAAAGAGGAGCGTTAATTAAACATCTTCCGTTCCTTACGTTTTGGTGTGTTAGTCTTTCCCGTGTGGCAACGGGCCTGCAGCACACGCACAGGCGGGGACGGCCCAGAGAGCCAGAAGGACCTCGTTTCGAGTGTTTTCTCTTAGACCGCACGGTGTGGCCCTCAGGAAAAGTCTCCGGCGCCCCGTTGGCAACCTGAGGGCATGGATGCCCTCCCAGGGTGTGGTTCTGAGGCTCAGAGAGGAAGACGGACGTACAGTGGCCCCGAGGCAGCTGCACCTGCCCAGCCACTGCCTCACCTGCGCTGTTTCCGATGGCGGTTCCACAAGGGCCGGGCGGGCACGCTGAAGCCCATCATCACCCGGCAAGTCTGATGGTCTGCCTGGGAACAAGGCGTGTCCAAGAGGACAAGCGGGACTGGGTGGCGTGTGTGTGCAGTAGGGCTGCAAGGTCCAGGCCTGAGCTCTGGGGAGTTTGTGTGAAAAGCCGAAAGCAATTTTGCTTATGAAGAGTCCTAAGTCACTGCTGATGGTCCAACTAACTTCCCAAAGGTGCATGCAAACATAATGGGAGAGCCCACAGCTTGCAAGGCGCCTCGCGCTGGCTCAGAGGGCTGAGCCCTTTGTGCGCTGCGGGGGCTGGTGTTGGCTGAAGGTCACTCAGGCATGAGCTTGGCCTCAGACCTGACCTCAGAGCCTGGCCTCAGAGCCTGGCCTCAGACCTGACCTCAGAGCCTGGCCTCAGAGCCTGGCCTCAGACCTGACCTCAGAGCCTGGCCTCAGACCTGGCCTCAGAGCCTGGCCTCAGAGCCTGGCCTCAGACCTGGCCTCAGACCTGACTTCAGAGCCTGGCCTCAGGCTGGTTAACTCCTACAGCAATAAATGTTTAAAGTGATGTTAAGCCATCTTACTTCATAATTCACAGCAGGTGGACACTGGCACATCCCTTAGACCTTATCATAAAGGACAATGCCAAGAGTTGGAAAGAAGAATACAGACGAAACTAACCATGACTTTGGGGCCCCAGAGCAAAGTCGGCCTTTCGGACGTTTACGGTGCCAAGACCATCTCTCAAGCCTGGAGCCCACCCAAAGGGCACTGTTTGGACAGTAGTTGGTTTTGCTCGTTGCCCTTAAGAAGTGATTTCAGGAAAAACAAAACAGGCAAGGCCCTTCCTTTCTCATACTCAAGTCTGTCTGCGAGCTGGACTGTTTCGCTGTGACCCTCTTCACTGTACACGCTGCCCCGTGAATCTTTCTCCGTGAACACGTGACTGTTTAATGAAATCGGGCCCAATGAGGCGGAGCCCGCGTGGAGACCGGCTCATTCATCTTTATCTGATTCTTTGCTGACCTCGGCGCCGCCCTGTCAGGAGTCCCTCACCGAGTGCCGTGTACCTCCTAACCACCTTCCCGAAGTCGAGTCCCGGTGATTTGTGCCAATCCCATGGGGGCACACACTGGGCCATCCGACGCCTTTCTTCACGGCTGAGCCCATACACCCTCGCCTGCACATCTCGGGCTGCCGCGTCTGTCAAAACAGTTTCCCCCTTCGTCCCATGGGCTTGGATGGAGCTGTGAGCACGAGGTCTCAATTACGAGATGCCGTGACACTGCCGCAATTTTTTACAGTAATTTCACAGTGTCACTTTGTGATTATTTCAGGACTGCTTTGAACCATGACTGAAAGGAATTGTTGCCGTCCCGTCTCGGGCGCTACAAATCATGAGCCGAGTGACAGTTGTGCTCAGGGGGGAACTGGGCTCGGATGGGGCAGGATGTGTGCACTTCAGGAGTCAGGGCTCCGCGAAAAACAGGTGGAAAGGGTCAAGACAATACCTACCTGTTAGATGCTTCCCATGTTACCTTGTAATGCTAGCAGCACATCTTCCACCGGCAGGGAAGATGGGCTTTTCTTTTGCTCTGGGTCTGTCCCGTGAAAACCTGTTTAAAATGAAAAAGATCAAAATAGAAACAAGATCCTCACTGTTTAAAAAAGGGAGGGAAGGACATTATATCTTAATGCCCCAAAATTTCTCGGGCCTTCACAACCAAAATAAATGCCATTTCAAATCCTTCTTAGACTACATAAAATAATACTTTATATAAAAAGTTCTCCCCAAAGCAGAACTGTGTTTTGTTTAATTTTTAAATTTTTGTTTAATTACCAAGGTTTACATAGATCTCTTTCCTAACTTTGTGACTATCACCCAGGAAAGTTGATATTTTAAATAAAAAATAATAATAACTCTGTACTCTAAAATATGTAGGCTTGATGGCAAGACTTGTGAGATGCTTTATAACTCATTTACAGCACAGGCACAGCCTCACATTGCTACCTGATGGCAAGAAATGACAAGCATAGGGTGACTGTCCCCACTGTTAATGTGTTTTGTTTTTAGTTAAAATTTGTCCTTTCGCTAAAGGGAGATAAAAGTGAATAAAACGATCCTTGTCGATATTCTGGCCTTTAAGCCTCTTTACATGTAGTACACACCACAGCCTAAACCTCGGCAGGGAGATTGCAGGTGGACCTGCCACTGATGGGCTCATTCTAGAACGAGCCTTTCTGGGGGTCCTTCGATGCCAGGGGCCTCTGGATCTTCTTCAGAAATAGCTAGGCCCTCGCTGCTCAAGCTGCCGCCCTGGGCTCAGCCTCGGCTGCCACACGGGCGGATCAGACGTGCAGAGCCCAGCCCCACGAGGCCACCGGAGCAGAGCCGCCCTTCAGCACGGCCCCCGGGGCGTTCGCTGCACAGGGCGAGGCCGAGGGTGCCAGCTCCGCTCCCCAGGCCATAGCCACACGTCTGCCCTTGCACACAAGTGCTTCCCGGGCAGCACCCCGCCCCCTCTTTCCCAGCAAGGACCCTCCACTCGACACCTTTATTTCCTGTGCTCGGGCTGCTTTGCAGGTGACAGTAATTCTTGTCCATAGTCTCTTATAAAGCATCCCTCCTGCTCGCAGCAGCTAATTCCCCACATTATGAGAAACACACTGCTCTGGCCCCGTGAGAGCTTCCTCTTCCCCTCACTGTCCGACTCTCTTCTCTGCCAACCGCCTTAGCCGAGTTCTCGGGGGCTGGAGAAGACAAGAGAGAGAAGAAACCGGGGCGAGATCAACGCACTGATGATGGGTGCATTAAAAAGCGTGCGGGCTTGGCCGGGGGTGAGGAGATAAGAGCAGCACTTCCGGAAGCAGGAGCGCCCGTGCCCTCTCCGGTGGGCAGGGGTGTCCTCATAAGCCGCCTGCCCTTACCACAGCGCTATTCACAGTCACAGACGTTCTTTTCAAGCACCTCTGGCCTTTGAGGGTCTTAACTTTTTTTTTTCCTGCTATTTTTGGCTTCTTTTGCTTTTGCCTAGAAATGCATGTAATATAAAAACAGACTCTACTTGTTGATAGTGAAGGGGCCGTCTCATTGTGGCTTCCGCCGTCACAGCGCCGTCCATCTCTCACCCAGTTGCAGGCATTCGTATTGCTCCGTAGGATCTGGATAGCATCTTCACATCTAAAACTCCTGAGCAGCCACACAGGGAAGTTCAATTAAGCAATTGCAATATCATACTCACTTTGCAGTGGAGTTATGTGTCTCTTCTGCTGAAAACCACTAAAACTTGCGGTGCATTTTACATCCACTGAGAAGGTCTCACTTCCAAGCGGCACAAATGAACAGAGCAAGACTCTCAGAAAACGGTGCTCCCTAGCAGCCGTCAGTGCTGATGGCTTTGCAAACTGCACACATTTCACCTGGGTTCATTTCCATGACAGCACGTCACCAGTGCAGTGCCACGCTCGCACGCGCCGTGCTTCATGCCGCTGACGTGCCCAGGGATAAAAAGATCATGGCCCCCAGACTTCTACTCACACAAACTTTGCTGAGCTGACATGATCATGCTTTGCTATCTCACCATAAGAAGTGCACTTGAACCATCAATAAGCAATGATTCATGACAGTTGGTTATGATAACCAGAGATTGTGGGAACAGCAAACTTTGGGGTCTAGGGAAAAAGTATTTTTCCTTGCTCATGGATCTAACCGTCACATCGGTTAGCCTTGATCCAACGTTCCCCTATAACCTTTCTGTGCTGTGATCTAGCATAAATGCATTCTGCTAGAATGAGGTCTTTAGAAGCAAATTCCTCAATTTTCCAGGGCTTTGGGCGTTACTGTTCTATTGAACTCTTTGTGTCTGAGCCATTTGTTATGATTATCCTGCGACCATGACCCTTAGGTAGAAATAAACTTTATTAACTATGACAAGTTCATGCCATAGCCCGCTGTGAGGGAGAGGGATATTTATTTCTTCTCGTCTGCTTCTCTCCTTGAAGATGAGACACTGTGCTTTAGGTTTCCCCAGCAAATCGGTTTAGTGCATTGGATTGTTAATATAGCTTTGACATCATAATATTGGCAGTTGTAGTATTGATGTGGACTTAAAAATCTAAGTCCATATCAGTGCTACCAATCCTAATTTTTAACCATGAATGCAAAAACAGAGTAAGAAGAAACTAAGAGAGTAAGACACTTAGAACCAAACTTAGGTCTCAATATCCTTATTTCCTTCCCAATAATTTATAATAAAAATATTTCTAATAATATTGATTTCTATTTCCTAAATACTGCCTCCATTCCCCAGAATTTGAGTTTATTTTCTATTTTCAATGATCAGACAGTATGCATAGTTTAAATTACCATGTTTAAAATGCAAATACTTGATCCAGACAATATTTTTCTTAATTTGGTTAAACAAAGAAAATTTTATTGAAATAAAAGTATATTATTCTGCTTCTATCGAAAAATCTTAAGAGAATTTCATCACACAAAAAGAGGTTGCCTAGGGTGAGAATTAACCGGAAAGAAAGCAGGTCAGCCACATTTCTGCAGTTGAAGCTGCTGTCGCTGTTGTCTTCAGTCTGCACCAGCAGGCCCGGGGAAGGGTAGCGGGAGCGAGCATGCCAAGGAATCCCCCGTCTGCCAGTGGCGCCACCAGGTGCGCTGACCCGGTGTCTCTGAGCCGCCTAACAGTCAGCCAAGTTAAAGTGTCTGTACTTTCAGCTAGATTAAAGACTGGAATGCAGAGTCCAAGGCCAGGGCGTGGCAGCCTCGCACCAGACAGTGCCAAGTACCTGCTGGCCCTTCCTCCCCGCATGCCAGCCACTGGGGTTCAAGCCAGTGGTGTTCCCAGTGAGGCCCCAAGAATGACCTGGGACCGTGCTGGAGACACAGACTCTTGGGCCCCACCCCAGACCTACCCACTCAGAGTGGGGCCACCGCTTGGTGGTGGGGCCCAGCGCTCTCTTTTCACAAGTCCATTTCTGGGACAGTGGAAACCCGATTTGGGGATGTAAGTACTACCGCTTTGGCCAAGTCCAAGCTGCAAACAAGCTCTCACGGAAGAGGCACTACAGGGCCAGGCTGGTCCAGCTGGCCACTGCCGCTGGCCACTCCCACACTTGCCAGAGCGTGAGGACGATGCCGGGGCATTCTGGCCAACACGGAAGATGGCAAATGGCCACGACCCTTGGCTCAGCAGCCACCATGCTTCACTCCAACTTCACTCTTACTTCTCCGCAGTCCAAGGAACCTGCCTGCACAGGTTGGCGCCTTGCGGAGCACGGAGCATCCTTTCTGGTCTCTGCTCGATGACAGTCTGGCAACTGCCCTCACCCCCCACCATCCCTAGACAGTCCAGGGGGCTCCTCTTGACCTTAAGTTTAGTTATCCCTGCAATCCATGACGATGGCTGCTCAGAGGGATGGGAATACTTAGGTCTAACCTTGCAAACCAGTTCCATTCGCCTGGCCTCTTGCAGGGTTTCTGCTCTTGTGGGTATTTACTGGCTGTGTTTTAAAACATGCGCAGGTCTATTATTACTAATGACAGTAGCAAAACCTCATGTATCGGATTGAGATACAAATATTGAGAAATAAAATTCATGTGCTTGTCATATGCTGATATATATTGTATGTGATGCTATACATTTTATTTTCCCACCTAGATTGTCAGTAGGAAGTTTAAGAATCAGCTCTACGGTGTCCATTGGGAGAAATGTGATAAGCTTTATTTTAAGTAGAATGTTAATAATATTTATATGCCAATGTTTGTCTTGGACATTTAGACATCATGCCAATAAAGTACCTCCAAATTTAAAACAACAGGTCTATCCATTAATCTGAAAAATATACACTTTTTTGCCTGTGTTTCTAGAATGTTTAGACACTCTTTGGTGTATTTATAGTAATGTGTTCAGATTAAAAATTGGAATTCCCTAATTTAAACTTAGAAGTCCTTTACTTGAAAAGTTATCTGGAAATTGGCAAAATATATTGAGCATATTATTTGAAAATATAACTAAAATATTATTTAAAGAGAAGCCTACCTTGCTTCTCCCAGTTTTCAGAAGAACTGTCTTCGATTCACACCCCACGGCACCCAGCACATGCTTTGTCCTCGTGGATTAGCCATTTCTTTTCTGCTGTGTGCATGTGTTTCGTCAGCTATCCACCTGGAAATGAAACCATCTCTTAATGCACGATCTTTGGAAAACTGTGAATTTGGGGATTAAAAAACAGATTTTTGCTGTGGTGGTTCTGCAATCCTGGGCAACCGATTTCGCCTTGTAGAGCCAACCTCCCACCACGGCGATCCATTAACGCACACATTCCGCCCTGGAGTAGGTACTCAGTAAATGCTAGTTCACTTTCTCCTCCCTGAAGTTGCCACTAAACTATTTTCAGGTTGTAATAAAGAACGTTCCAAAGCAGGTTATTTTCTGAGGTTGACAGATCCTATTGCTTAGCTTTAAATCTGATCTTAATGAGGAGGAGGAATTCGACAAAAGTGTGCCCACTCAAGTTCTTATATTGTGTTCCTAATTAGAATTTAAGTTGCTTTTAATGTGGGTTCTAAAGAACCCGTGGTGGAAAATTAGTTGCTACCTGCAGAAATAAAATCTAAGGATGATGCCTGGACAACCGAGCCCCAACTCTTCACCCTTAATTTTCAAAAAAGGTCAGCTACATGGGGCAGGGGAGGGGAGGGGGAGCACTAATGCATTAGTAGGTGATTCTGATTGAATAACCTGGTTTTAAAAATTAAACCAACCGTTTTCTAGAGAGAAAAAGAACACATTTATTTGACCCTGAGGCCTGGATCATTCCGTGGTATCTGCACTGCCTGCAATTTTCTCTTTTGCTTACTATCACTGATGCTAATCTCCAAATTCCACGTCTTTTTTCTCTCCCAGTGAAAAAATTGCTTGCTTATCAAAGAGACTACTTCATTCAGGAGTACTCAATAATAATTATGGTTAGAACAATCTTTTAGAAATATGTTAGGCAAAAAACACATGATCTTCTTTCTTAAAGGAGCTCTATGTTACTGTCCATTGATTTTCTTTTCTGACAAAGTGGCAAATGTAAATGAAACTTGTTAATATTTTTCAAAAATGAGTGAGAAATGGAAATTACAAAATGCTTAAACCTAAAGTTTGAAAACTTGCTAGCTACAGCTTGGTTGATTAGAAAAGCATTAAACTCTGGAATTTGTTTACTAAAACTTTATTTAATTTTCTAGAGCACAGGATCATTTGGAGAGCATGCTGATTTTGTGATTGTAATAGTACAGAGATAGTTGATGTTAATTAAGGTAAGAGTTGATTTTCATCATTCATTGAATCTCTGTGAAAGGAGCGAGGAATTGGGGAAAAGCATAGGATTTTAAAAGTGCAGCCTGTTCAGAATCCTGGCTGTCAATGTGACCTTAGGGCAAGATGTGCTTCCATGAACTGGAGCTAAAGCAGCAGACTTTTTGTGAAGTTTCCAGAGAATCATACTAGTCACCCAGGAAAACCCTCGGCAGTGAGCAATTATGAACTATTGTTTTGCCAGCAATGTATTATGGCAAATTGGAGTCTTGACATATTCCAAAATAGTACTTTTTTTTTTTTTTTTAAAGCAGTTCATAGCAATATTTAAAATATGAAAATTAATAAAGCTTTTAAAAAAGCATCCAATTGCTAAATATTACTAAAACTTAGTTCCAAATAATCCAAGTTAAATTTTGATAAAAATACAAATAACCATGAGCACCAGCTGGGCTCTTACCCAAGTTGAGTAGTCAAAGAACACGGAATCTAGCAAAGAAAGCTCTAAACCAAGAACAAGATCTACTGCTTGAGAGGGGTTCATAGTTTTAAAATGCATCTCTTGGGCTGCGCTGGCGCAGGCCTCCCCAGGCACAGGCTTCCCTCGTTGCCACCTTCACTATATCCACCACTGTGGCAGAGGATGAGGCCGTTTGGGAATCACAGAAACAAACAGAAGAACAGGTAGGGGGTGAGGGATGGGGAGGTGGACGTGATGGGGCTGAGGATACCTGTGCAATGTCCAGTAGGCAGTAGACGGTCAACGGAGAGGCAGGGAGGAAGGAAAGGTATGTGGGGGTCATCTGCTATTGGTCTGCCATGGAGCCCTTTAGTAGATGAGGCAATGAGAAAGGAAAGATGACAGAGTCTAGAAATGCCACTGAAAGGACGGGCAAAAGATTACCTATCCAGAACTGAATTTAGTGGAACTGTGCAGAAAAGGGGATGAAAAGTAAAAGAAGGCGAGGCAAGGGACATTTCAAGAACAGGGGCTATTCAGCTGTATCACGGGCATTAGAAATAAAGAAAACCAGACGCTAAGAAGTGACTCTGGGCTCTGGCACTGAGAGGGAGCCCTTGAAGGTGCACTTAAGGACTGGGGGGGATCCTGACTAGGGGCACAGGACAGAGAGGGGAAGACAGACCTGCCAGCCTTCAGGAAGGAGGCAGCTGGGGGAAAGGGCTTGAGGTGAACGGGGAGTGACCAGAAAATTGTCACTGTTGTTGGTTCAACATCTGTTATCACTTTTCATTTTTAGTTCAGAAAATACACACACTTGTCCCTTCAGAGAGCATTGCACCCTATGTATTTATTTGGATGTTACAAAGAGTTTTAAAACCTAAAGAGCTAAATTTAAATGAGGATTTAAAATATAGCCAAACAACAATCTCACTAACTCAGATGTAAATAATGCCCTGTCATTTTCCAAAACATCACCTCAGTTCATTTTGAATTTTCTTAAATATGCCAAGCTAATTGGATGATAGAAATATCACTGAAAAGAGACCTTCCTCACATGTTGGACTTTGTTTCCCAAGTTCAAAATTCATATATTTTCTCAACAATTCATTAGCTGGGGACCCCCTCCAGGGATGGGAAGTCTAGCAAGGAAATTCATTCCTAAATGAGAAGCTACTGCAAAAGCCTCTTGCACGTGCTATGCAGGGCTTTCTAAGAAGCCTTCCTCAAATATACCATATCAGTCAAGGAAGCCACCTAAAGTCGGAATATTTACAAGGCAGCTCTCAAGAATAAGCAGCCAATCATCATTAGATCCTTTGGCATTCATTATAATAAAATCAATCTTGATTAATTTAGTCATTATTAATTTTGCATTCAAATGCAATTCCATAGAAATTGCATTGTGATTTAGCAATTAATTTATGTGCTGAGATGGAGAAGCATTTCTTTGGTTCTCTAAGGCATAGCTTTCCATTGTGTCCAAGTGAACCAGTAGGTCTGGAAGATCTATTTGACCAAAATCCCTCTAGAAGAAAAATAAAAGAAATATCTAAGCAACAAATACCAAAGTAGGGGAACACAGGAAGACCCTTACTGCTTCATGTTCCAAAATCCTGAAAATCAGAAATGGTGCAGCCTCTTGTAGGGAGGCAAAGTTCATACGTACTACAGATGTCAAAAGAAAAGTTTAGGTCCGTGAGCAGTTTAATTGAATTTTTAGTTTCTTATTTCTGCTCATTATCCAACTGGCTTTTAAAGAAATATGTCTTCTGTATATGAATAAGAAAGTCTTAAATAACAAACAGTAGGCCCTCAACATCAAACAATTCAACCTTTGTTCTCATAAAAATGACTATAGAAATACACATAGTCCTGGTTCCCATATTGGATGGGAAATTATAGGACTGAATTCAAAAGACTCTCACTGTCATCAGACCTGAATCTGAATTATCAGATGAGGTTATATGAAGCCTATTTTATTTTTTCTCAACAATGTTTTCATTGTTTAGTTTCTTGAGTCTCGATTTTATATATGTTGTAGAATTATAAATTAATATTATAATGGAAGGGAATTTGATTGACTCACAGTCCGTTAGGAAGTTTTCATTTGTGAAAATGTCTGCACATCTGCAAAATGACTAAGGTTTTAATTCATCACTGCCTCACCTCACCACAGAGGAAATCAATAGGTATCAGAGCTCTTGCTATCCCTTTACGTAATCCAAGATTTGCTTGTGAATATATCCAAAAAGGTGCTGGCATATTGTATTCATCCTGCCCCAAAGAAGGAAAAAATCCACAATTTCAAACAAAATTTAGAACAAATTCCCATGCTGAGGATGTTTACTTAGGGTTTCTTGATTGCACAGGAAACAAATGTCCCCTGCCCCCTGGATCTGAGGCTGTTGTGAAAGAAATGAGAACTTTCATCAACCCATGAAAGGTGTAAACAAGAATTTCCAATTCAAATGGAAAAAAGTTGAGATCTTTAGTTTCCAGGGTAGGAAATATTCCAATATGTTCCATCAGAATGTCTAGGTCGCTACTGACTGTAGCAGCAGCATAAAAACTGCCCTCGAGGCCTTGTGCGGAGACCTCCTCACGGAGAGGATGCTGCCCTCGTCGCCAGGACAGGTGCCTGAGTTTCTACAGCTCTAAGCTACAAATCACCCAGCCTCAGCCAATCCCTCCCCCCGGCCAGTTTTAAAGATTAAAGACACCAGAGCTGCAAACTAAACCTCTTGAAGGAATCCAAGGTCAGGTACATATTACAAAGAGACAGAAAAAAAGAGCAAAATTATCCTGATATTCCAGACCCAACTTCCACCTCAAAAACCCAGATAACTGAGCAGATAGCACCAGGGACTCCAAGGTTTTTGCTAAATGACTGTGAGTCTGGTTTGTACTACAAAGAACCAACGGCATCTCGTTTTTTTACAGCAGTTTCATAAGTATCTCTTCTCAAATAAGCTTGTATTTTAGCCTTGAAGGAATGCAGTTGCATTATAAATGATGCAGCATGTTCCTAAAATGTTATACATGATTTGTCTCCATTTTTTCCCTTTTTCTAGATTGCTTTTAGTGCATCTTAATAAATTTTTTTTTTTTTTTAAAGATTTTTATTTATTTATTCATTTATCCCCCCCTTGCTGCTTGTGCTCGCTGGGTCAGCTAACCACGCCGTGCGGGCGGGCTTGCCTTCACCAGGAGGCCCCGGGAACCGAACCCGGGGCCTCCCATGTGGTAAACGGGAGCCCTACTGATTGAGCCACAGCCGCTTCCCTTAATAAATTTTTTGAACCAAGTTCAGCTACTTAAAGTTATCTTTTAAACTGCGATGTACCAATTTGCCATAACAAAATATATTAAATAAATTAAATCATACATATATATATACATATGTGTGTATCAATCTCTCCATATATGTACGGAAAGACATATATGTGGAAGGAGAGCGCGAGGCAGAGAGAAAGCTCACAGCAGGTAATTAAAATCTCCTCCTCCAGGTATAATACGGCCTGGAGGTCACGAACCGTCACTGCCCAGACCTCTGAAGGAAGGCAGGGGTAATTTCTCAGGTACAGGGCCCACGGAGACCACCCCTCCGCCCCCAGGACGTTCTTGGCATCGTCCCCCTCCTTGCTGACATACCCCTGTCTGTCTGGGTTGAGCTTCAGCCCGCTCAGTGTGGCATGTGGCTGGAGCTAAGAGAGACCAGGATATTTTCGGCACACTGACCATCTTGCGGCCCCCAGAAGAGGACGGCACGCTAGACAGACTCAAGTGCTGTGCCTGCGGAGGGCGTGTCGGTGTACCCAGAGGAGGTCCGTCCTTGTCGGCACGCAGTGGGGACCCGGTGCTGGGGGGTGCTCCCCGGGGCTCTGTAGCAGAAACCACAGGGCGCTTGGCGGAAACAGCAGGAACATAGCGTCCCCGGCTTTGGCGCTAGCAGTGCAGAAGCCCGGCGCTGGCAGGCTCGTGCTCTCTGAAGTCGTTTGTGTCCCGGCGGTGGCTGCCAGCCGCCCGTGACTCGGTCTGCCTGCCCCGCGCCTGTGTCTCTCCCATCTCCTCCGCGGGGAGGCCCCAGGCCTGCTGCGTGGGAGCCCACCGCCTCCGGGCCTCGCCTTACCAAGGACAGCCGCAGACACCCTGCGCGCCCTCTGGGCTCCGCAGCCCGGGCCCGCCCGCCGGCCGCGCTCAGCCTTCCCACCCGAGCCGGGGGCTCCCTCTGAGGTCTGGCTCCTTCCAGTTTCCCGCCGTGGCAAGTGCCCCCTTGAAATGATCCGAGCCATGGGCCTGTGCGGGCGCTCTGCGGGGGGCAAGGGCCGCGGTGCGGTGGGCCGGGAGCGCTCGCGGGCTCCAGGCCGGAGGCAGAGCCACCCACGGCCGCGTGCCGGGGCCGCGGCCCTCAGGACACCCACGGCGTCTGTCCAGCTTCCGGCTCTGCTCCAGGACGGAGCCCCACTCCCCGCTAATGCTCGCGAGCGCAGGTGTCCTCAGGCCTCCTGGGGGAGTGGGGTGGCCTGGCGGGGCCTTCCCTGCAAGACGGAGGCCGGAGGCCGAGCGCGAGCTGTGCAGGTACATGGAGGAGAGCTGTGCGTTTGTGCCCACCAAGAACACGTTAAAAGCACATTCAGAAATAAGGAAAGAGGGACTCTGAAGTCACAGCGGGAAAAGTGCCAGCACAGGCAGCAACGTCCTCCGCTACGACGCAGGAAGGAGTCAGAGGATGAGGCGCGAGGGCCACAGCCGGGGCGGCGGCTCCCCGCCCCGGGCATCACGAGCCCATCGTCGCGGAGCTCACGGGACAGTCACCGACGGCTCTGAAATTCACTTTCCTTGACGATATCATTGGAAAAGTGGAACTCATGGCACGGAGAGGAAAGGCTCCTAGGTGGGAAGCACACTTTTCGGCCCCAAGCCGCCTTATTGGTGGTATATGGTGGTATATCCATAAAGCATTCCTGTGTATTTTGTTACTGAATTTCATATCTACCAAAGAACTTTATTCCAACTACTAGAAAAAAACTTAAAGTAGAAAATATTACTTTTAAGGGTTTTTGATGAAAAGAAGTGCTTCTGTTTGTCTTGTTTGGCCCAAAAAATATTAATTAGAACCTCCTTTGGTTTTTACATAATTTGAATTAGGTGTCCTAGATATGTTCAAAATGCCAAACTGTTTCAATTTTTTTTTTTTAAATAATGCTTTCTTAGATCATGGGGTTTTAGCCAAATAGTTAGTTATACTGTGGTCAAATTAGTGAGGATTGATACCGTCTCTGAGGTTACGAGGTTGAGGCGGTGTCCACTGAGGTGGTAATTTATATTTCCAAAGAAGGCTGCATCCTCGCCCCTCTCTCCCACGCACTCTGAGCCACGAGCCACGGGTCTGACTGGGTCTGGGCTCCAGCGAGGCGGACGCCTGGGCACAAGGACGTCTCAGCCCAGGAGGTGGCGAGGCCGTGACTCCAGGTGCACGTGTGATAAGGGTTTGAGGTTCTCCTTGATGCTGACCGTAATTAAGTTACTTTTGTTTTGCAAGTCAGGGAGTAGGGGGCTGGACAGCCACGGGATCCTGGGGTCCGGGGCCTTGGAGGACCAGGGGCCACTGTCGCGGCTGCACCACCCAAACTGCAGACCCTGCGTTGCCGCGAGTCCTCAGAGAAGATGGCTATGACCGCCTGCTCTACAGAGGGGTCCAAACACGCCTCCACCCACCGCCCACCTGGAGGCTGAAGCGATTTGAGGTCTCATCTCGCCTGGACGCTCCTTGTTCTCCAGGTGTGTCTCCTGTCACCGGTAAAGAAGCAACGTGCAATTTCCCGCAATTTGACACGGTATAAAGCTTGCTGGGCAAATGTGTTTTCAATCTTGGACCCACCAGTTTCTAGGTAAGTGAGCACAGGCCTCTACGCCTGGATGTTTCACCTCTAAGAGGAGGTGATGGAGGGAAGAGCCACTCTCCTGCCCTCCGCCAACCCCGCTGGCATTTCCTGTGAATTGATAGTTCTTAGAGGTTCCCAGTTTTTTAGATTCTTCAGGCTTTCTGCTTCACAGTTGCCATTCTCATGGCACGCTCTGTACTGTGCCTTTGCTAGAATCTTCATAACAGAATATGAGACACGTCAGTAAATCAAATCTGCCAGGAGTCTTTGTATGCAGCATGTAATAAAAGGAAAACACTTTCATTTGAGGGGGAAAACCTCACATATTCATTACTGGACACAAGGAACCAAACCTTGGCAGAATTCCCTGCTCAGATATTTCAAAAGCAAAAGTAGAAAACAAAGAAATAATTTGTCATGCAATTTGTAAACTTCTTTATTTCTTTGGCTTAAAACTTAAGTAACTTTTCTTAAATTAAAAAAAAAAAACAGAGTTCCTCCAAATAGAAATCAATTCCAATGAGAGAAATAGGAGAGGAACTGGGAAAGTTTTAAGTGAGCTATTCTCAAATGTGGACTGTTAAATTGAGGGGCTAGTGAAGAAAAAAGAATAATTGCTTCATGAATCAACCTTTTAAATCAAATGTGAAAATCAGGTTGTGAGGCGATATTTTCTTATATGACAATAATTTCATGCATTGTGAGTGCTTTGCGGTTTTTTAAATTATATTTTGCCGAATCCCCATTGATTTTTATAAAATTCCACTCTGAACAATAATTTGTGGGTGGAGTGGGACACCTGCTCTGCGGGATGAAGCCGCCTGCTAGCCGCCAGACCCCACGTCCTCAGCTGCCCTTGGCCACACCACACTGGATTTATCAGGGCTCCACTAGCGTCATCTGTGGTATTAGACAGTTTTCAAAGCCAATATACGCAAGATTGTTCTTTTTAATTGTATATTCTGGAATGTTCCAGCTTCCTTATTGTTCGTTCAACCAACACTCTCTATTTTTCAAGGATTATGCTAATTTCTGAAGAGAGAAAAGGGAGTAAGAGGATCGTTTTCCACGAGGGGCTCCCATTTCACTGGCAACAGAAGCATGGTTGAGATGGTTTCTGCACAGTAACGCCAGCTCTCCCCGAACGCGTGCTGTGCCCTGTGATTGTGGTGATGGCACCACTGGCCATGTCTGGGGACAGCATCTGAGCTGGAGCCGTTGAAGAGAGTGGGCGCTTACGAGAGCCCGCGGGCAGAGGGCAGGCTCACCGCCTGTTAGATACTGCCTCCGCTGCCACTGCCGAAGACGCGGCATGGAGAAGCTGCTTCCCTCCTCCTTCCCTGTGCATGCTTCCACAGCTCCAAGGACAGTCCCAGTCCAGCCTAGGCGTGCCTCGGGGTCACCGGACTCAGCAAGGACAGAACATTTACTGCTCAGGAAATGCCCCCACACCGTAAGGAACCTGCTAGATTGGGGAGAAAGGGCTTCTACATTGGACCCTGTTCTGACTCAAATTTACCCCCACAGGTTTAAGTCAAAGTGGAGTCAGGGAGCTGTCTGCCTCTTACTAGGTTAAGATGATTTACGAGGACTACCTGAACCTCAGTTTCCTTCTGTAGAAAATGGAGGACAAAAATGAAACTTACCTCAGAGGGGATGTGGGTGTGAAATAAGATAAAGCTCCAAAGTGCTCTGCACCAGGGCCTCAAGACAGAAGATCTGCTGAAGTCCTTAAGCAGCTTCCACCACACCAGGACTCCTTTCTGGAAACTGGAACCGGCCCTGCTCCTTGCTGCTTCACAGACCAGGTGTTGCAAATGGCTATAATGGTGACTATTTGCTGCGACACCTTTGTGTCTCCCACCTGATAAATGTATTACTTACCTTGGATAGAACCCAGCATGAGGCTGGAATTCAGACCAAGAGCCTCTCCTTCCGGCCGGTGCTGTGCCACCATGTTCAATGCCAGACCTGACTTCTCCAAGCCGGTGGGAACCCCAGCCAGGCCTAACTGAGAGCTCCAGCTAAAATCCAGGCTTTCCAGCCTACAGTGCAGAGTGATGGATGACATCATAAGGAACAAAGTGATTGACAACAGGGAGGAAATGTTGGAGCATGAAACAAAGAGACTAGAAGTTGACTATGAAATAAATTCCCTGGATTAGTGAGTCTTCACCAGGTCATTCCGGTGGCTTGCAACAGCAGAGGCTTCTTACCAGGCCTCCAAGTCGGCTCGAGCTCAGCTCAGCCTCTGCAGCTGTAAGGCCACGTCCGCCTCCTGTGGCCCTTTCTTCCTTATTAATTTAATGACTTTGTTATGTGCCGTAACATTTCAAGTGCACCATTCAATGGTTTTAGTAAACTTACAAAGCCAGGCTTTAGTGCTTTCTGGTCGCTCATGCCTGTCTGCAGCTACTTCTGGTCTTACCGTCCTTCTCTGCACATTTGTGTCTTCGTATAAATGGAAGCATGCACGACGTGGTCTCGCACTGAGCAGAACGTTTTCAAGGTTCATCCATGGTGTGGCATGGGTCGACGTCCCACTGAGTGGATAAACCACATTTTAGACAAGCTCATCATCTGTTTCCCCTTTTGCCTATTGAGAATAACGTGACTAGGAACATTCGTGAACATTCTCTCTGCAGACGTAGGTTTCCATTTCTCCCGGGTAGATTCCTAGGACTGCAATTTCTGGGTCATAGGATAAATTTATGTTTAACTTTTAAGGAACTGCCAAACTGCTTTCCAAAGGGGCTGTGCTGTTTTCCATCCCACCAGCAATGCGTGAGGGTCCCTGGGGCCCCATCCTCGTCAGAATTTCACGTTGCTTGTCACGTTTGTTGTGGCCACGCTAGAGTGGGGCGCCCCTTTCCTGACCTCACGGCAGATGGAAATAGGACAGAGGTCAGCAGGGGCTGGGCTCTGGAAGGCACCGTCCCTGCACTGCGAGCCCCACGTTCCGTCAGCCGGAGCCATGCCACGGGCCAGCGCAGCCGCGGAGAGAGGCCGAGGACACGGCGCCCATGGAAGGGCACGGCAGGGCGCACTGCAGGGGCCGGGCTGGCCACAGCCCCCACAGGGTTTGTGGTCCGAGGTGGGGTGCCGCCCTGGGGGCACTGCAGTGGGGGGAGAGCAGGACGACCGGCAGGGCGTCCCCCCGGCGTGGACGTGCGTCCACTGGCCAGGAGAGCTGGGAATCGCTGCCCCCCACGCCCTCTTCCGGAGCAACGTGTACTGTGAAGTAGCAAGGCTCCAAACAGCCTCGCAGTGACACAGCCTAGTTAACGCTGACCCAAACCCCTGAGATTTACTTGATTGTGACATACTTTCTTTGTACATCTTAATCAGAGCTCCACGCTAGCCCCTGCCTAAGGGCGGGGTTGGCCCCGGGACCTTGCGTGGAGCTAGCCGCAGCTCAAAGGGCAGAGCTGTTGCCTTTTGCCCTTTCTCTGTCTAAACTTCCTTTTGTGGGTCTTGGTGGGGCCAGTTTTCAGGTTTATATCTCTTAAGCTTCACTTTAAGGCAAGCAAACTATAACTTCAACGTATTATAAGATATTAGAAGCTAGGTTCTCCTTGGGTTTTGGAAAAATATAGTTCAAGTGGGCCAATATTTAGCCAGAAAATCTATTCTTTAATGCATATTTTCTTCCCAAATAATGTGTTTTCTCAGAAGAAAACAAACATGCCGGAAGAGGGGAGAGGGAAGCAAACACAGAGAATAAAGGTACAGAGTAGGAAAACTTTATTGAATTTAAGTAACAACAAAACCTTTCTCAAGGGCACCTCCCGTCATGGATACAGGCTCTCGGGAAAACCACGGCTATTGACACATGAGAGGACAGACGATCCATATGGAAAAACTACTCCAATTATCGGCTGCTTTTGTAATTAGAAGCAGAAAGTATGAAACCATTTGTTCTGATTGATAGATAGTGAATGTCTAATGCAAAGAGATAGAAAGGTTACTGTCATATCCTAGGAGCTAAAGAAAAACCGATCAGCGCTTCCCAAGGAATCCAGTTACAGAAGTGTGCTGGGCGTGTTGAATGGCAATGTGCTGTTTTCCCTTTTGATTATCGAATAAATAGATTTACTTTACAGAACTTTGTTACATGATACTGAGTCTAATTAACTCAGACCTAAAATGTACAGAGACAATACTGACGTAATTATAGGGGCATATTTGGGGAGGTTGTTTAAATAACAATTTTTTAAATTTTTTAATGCTTATAGGGACTGCCATAAGAGAAATATTGTCATTTTCCATCATAATAGATTTATTGGATGTAAATATGAAACTTGACCCATTTAAGACATATCAGAGGCAAAATCATTTATGTGACACCGTGCCTTCTACTATGTCCATTGTCAAAGGAAAAGTTATTTGATTAGATCTTGGATTATTCCCAAGCTTTTTAAATTAGGGAGGCAAGGAAAGGAGATCAAGAGCCTTGTGCATTTTTCACTTTGAAAAAAAAAAAATCTGTAATAGTCTGGTTGAGAAAAAGACATTTGTTTTGGTGTGTATAGTGGCAATATTTATTTAATAATGTCTTTTGAGCAACATTTTAAATGGTTTGTTTCCAAAGAGAAACTTTGGAGGGTAAGGCAGGAATCACACCTGTCCTGGGAAGCCGTCCCAGCCCCGCTGCACAGCCGCTCACTGTCAGGTGTGCGGTCGCTGGCCCAGGTGGAGACCTGGCCTGGTGAGGGGCGCGAGGGAGAGAGAGGTGTGGAGAGCCCCCTCAGCACCTCCGGTGAAGCATCACCTTGTTTTCTTGCCTTTTGCTCAGGCATAGTAAAGTCAACGGTTTTTAGTCCTTGTTATACTCATTTTGAGGGTCACCGGGACCCTGCGTATCTGAAGGCCAGAGATATTACCCTTTTCCATGATCGTGCTTTGAGTGGCACCAACCTCACTGACTTGGTTGACCAGCGAATATCACCCATAATCGATCCAAGGTGGGTCTTTACCTGCCAAATTCTCAATGCCCAACTGCCAGGAACTTTAAAACCTGTTTCTAGACCAGTTGTGCATCTCTGAAATTTCCATTGTTTCTGCCTCAAGCTCTCCTTATCCAGTACCGTTGCCTTACTCATCACTGAGCCTGCTCCCTGCTTCCTGCGTCCCGCCCGGAGATCACAAATGGACATCGAGCAGACAAGCCCTGAACCCATTCTCATGAGGTTTCCCCTGATGTCAGTTCCGGGAGGGCAGGGGCTGTGTGTGTCTGGTTCTCCACAGGAGTCCCAGAGCCTTGACGTGATCGCAGAGAACACTGCATATTTTTGAATAAACAAGATCAGCTTTCAGGATCCAGTGCCCCACTGAAGCTCCCCTTCGAGCCCAGCAGCCAGCAGAGAGCCGACCTCCAGTGCTCTCGCTGCCCCTCCACGCCCCCCACAGCCATCTGCTGCGTTCTGTGCATCGCTCCCCGCTTCCTCGTCTTCTGACCGCCATGCTCGTCACCGTGTGGCAGTCGTTTCTTCTGTCCACTAAGGGTCTACCATTCGCCCTTCAGGTCCACGCAATTGTTCTGGCCAGTGAGTTGAGAGCAGGGCACATGTCCGTTCTGAGCTGAGAATACAGTTGGGGACAGGACACTTCAGAGTTCTCACTTTCTTTCCTCACATGCAGCAAATGCAGCCTTTGAAACAGCAGTGACTCTGTCAGCCTGAAGCCCAGACTGACGGTATGAGCACAGCCTGTAGTTTGAGAAAAAAAAATTAATCTTTCTTGTTTGAAGACATGGCCATTGGGGAATTGCTTGTTACCACAGCAGAAGATAGCCCACGCTGACTGATGGGCCAGCCTGTGCCCTCCCCTGGCCCTTCAGACTTGGCACGGAGTTCCCGTCTTTGATTCTGAATTTCACTGGGCCTTTAGTCTTCTTTGACAAAGCTATCCTAAGTCACTCTTGCTGAGCACATCCTGGGGACAGAGAGAGCCTCAGGGTCTCCCAACTCAGCCAGCTGGCCCTTTAGGGAGTGACCCCCTCCTCAAATGATCTAAGTAGAGAAACTTTCCTTCATGCCTCTTCACATAGCTGTATAGCCAAGATGTTCACAAAGACTTTACTAAGCCTGTACAACCAATGTAAAGAGAGGAGAAATTTCAAGATGCATGAAAAGCTAAGCCTGGGCCATCCACGTGCCCACTCCTTTGGCGACTTCAGTCCACAGGATGTCCGTTAGTGTGGGCACCAGGACTGGGCTGGGGCTCTTGGCATCAGCCTTTCCTCCTGACCTCAGCTTTCCCCTACTTTCTACCATATTCACGCTTTCATTCAAAAGCATTTGGTGAGAGTGTTTATCAAGTGTCAAACATACGATAAATAAGACAGAGTTTTTGGGGTCAACCAAGAGTCTTGTCATTTGGTTGGCGAGAAAGATGAGTTAGAGATAGTAATGATACACACATTTTTCGAGGAAAAGTTGAAGCTCACAAAAAGGGAAAAAGGAGATAGCTGGTGCATCCACGCAGGTGGAAACAGCATTTATTGGGACAATGTGGCTGAGGCATGAAGGGACAGGTCAACAGAGGCCTCCCTACCTGGCCTTCACCTGGCTTCCCAGGTTCAGCTACACGTCGTTTTCTTCTGCATTCTTCACTCTTAGCCACAGCAGAATAATTTTTTTCCTCAAGAAAAGAGAACAAAGAGAAACACAAAACACAGAAGACCTTTACTGACATCCTTACTCCATCTGCTGCCCTCCTTGGGCACTAAACATGCCGTCTCCTCTCTCCGCTTTTGTCTGTAGCCATCTTACCCATTCAAGGCCTGGAACATAACCCATTTCTCTGGGAACTCTCTTTTCTACAAACTTCTGGTACTTTATTTAGAAGTCCTTTGGGATTTTCCATATTATTCCTGATGTTGTAGGTGATTGCTGAGACACAGGATGTTAACTCAGAAATTTTGACTAAGGCAATTGCATGGGAAGTAAGATACCAGTAAAAAGAAATGCTCATGTTCTAACAACTGCAAGAAGTGTGTCACGCTCTTTGATGGGCTAAAATACATTTCTGGTGGACTGTGAAGGGGAGAATTTTGTGGGAAGAATTTTGGAGGAGAAGTAGCTCCTACACTTTAAGTCCAGTGAGACTGGGGTTGAATCTGGCGCTGTCTCTGGAAGTATGGAGGTACACAGGGATGTTCTGCGCTGCCGCCACGAGGAAACCGAAGATGAGCCGTTCTGGCCACCCTGTGAGGTGGCAGGACCCAGAGAGGACTTGTGCTGCTTTGTGGTCACGTTGAGGCCCTTCTGATGGTGAGACCCCCACCCCCACCCCAGCAGAGACAGGTGGTCCATGTAGGTCTCAAAACCTGTCAGAAAATCTCCTGGAAAGGCAATGAACTGCACAGAGGAAATTTTGTACAGACTTGGCCAACTGCATAAAAATTAGTAGCTGAGGAGTGAGAGGAGCTGACTGATAACAGATATCATTTGCAACAGGGGATTGCCCTTGGGACACCCACGGAGGTGTCCGGTCAGCCCTGAGAGAGCAGGGCCACAGCAGCACAGGGCCCACAGCACCTTCTCCCCCAGCCCCATTTTCTTCTCCCAACATAGAAACGCAAGAGAGGAAACCAAGGGCTCCCAACACACCTCCATGCCCTGAGTACAGTGCAGTATCCACGGACAAAGCACATTTTATTAGCCAAAAATTAACCCTAAACCTGCATGATCTGTAGGAGTTTTCTTCTAGTAGTAGGGGAAACCTTTCCCACTTTATATATTTTATAAGAACAGTATGAGGAGAACTAAGTTAGTTTGATTTCACATGACTAGTCAACTCATTCAACTGTCAGGTTTCATATGTTTCCCTTGAGGACAGAATTTTAAAATTTATCTTGGCATGCTCTACACAGCACCTCAACCATTGTTGGTTCTAAGCTTGTGTCTCTTGATTTTTAAAAATTTTTGCACCAAGTCAATTTCCAGTGTTACCCTTACACTATATTTGCAGACTTGGGGTATTTTTTTTTTTTTTTTTTTTAAGATAAATGGATAAGAATCTGTAACTCAGTGAGGGCAGAGTTAAGGGAATGTAACTCAACCTTGTCTTGTTTAATTCTTGCAGTGCTCGGAACTGTAGCTTTGTGCACAGGGGGCATGTGTGCTTCCAGGCTGTCACAGAATTCTGGGCAGGGCTTCTCAGAGCAGTGGGGTGTGTGATGTGTGGTTGAGGAGAGGAGGCTTTGCACTTGGCACTCAACAGTGAGATTGCTTCAGCTCAATCTCAACCCAGGCCCCATCAAGATGGCAGAGGGAGATTCTTTAGGTCTCCACCCCCAGTCAGAAACTCTGACAACCAGCAAGAATTGGCAGAAACATCTTTCTCAAAGCTCCAGGAAACAGGTAAAGGCCTGAGGCAACATGGTGAGGGCTGAATCATGAAAGACCACTTAAAAGAGGGAGGGCCTCGTGGCACCCCACCCAGCCAATCCCGCTGGCACATAGCCAGCTCCACTCCCTGCGTGGACCCCTGCTCTTGGTTCTGGAGGTGCAGAGTGACCCTCATTCATGTGCTGGGACAGGCCCAATTTGTATGGAAGTGTCCTGAGGGACTCATCATCCTAAAAGTTGCCCTCCATGTAGAAGGCAGCTCACCAAGCTCTCCTTACAGTGCACTGTGGGAGAGCAGTCAAGTCGTGCTGCCAGGGGCAAGGGATTGCTACTTGTAGGACACCCAGTTCAGTGTCAGAACCATGAGGAAACTGCTTCCCTATATAAATGGGGAAAGTCCTGGGACTGGATGTGCCTGTAAGATAAGACAATTACAACAAAGGATTAGGGGGGTCCCAATGCTCTGGCTTTAGTTTCTCTAAACTCATTGTATGGATATGCTCTGAAGGAGAGCAAGCTCCCAAGCGTCAATTTGCAAGGAGTGGGAAAGGTGTTTTCTTTTTTCCTTTCTTTTCCTACTTTTTTGTTAGCTCCTGACATTTGGAAAAACTCATTCATAACACTAGCTTAATACAAGCTTAGGGAGCAGATGCCTCAGAGTCTAAATTCCAGCAATAGCACATTAAAATATAAAAATGTCTAGTTTTCAACAAAATATTATAAGATATACAATGAAACAGGAAGTGATGGCACAGGCAAAGAAGAAGATTAAAGCATTAGAAACCATCAATGAGTATGACCACACTTGGACTTAGTAGACAAAGACTTTAAAAAAAAGTTTTCTAAATATTTTCAAAGAGCTAAAGAGCTAAAAGAAAGCAAGAAAACTATAGATGAACACAAACAGGATATCAGTAGAGAGATGGAAATTATGAAAAGGAACAAAACAGAGCTGAAGATCACAATAAGTGAAATTAAAATTACCAAGAGGGGTTCAACAGCAGATTGGAGGAGGAAGAAGAAAGAATCAGTGAACTTGAAGATAAGACAATTGAAATCATCCAATGTGAAGAGAAAAAGAAATAGAGATTGAAGAAAAATGAACAGAACCTGAGGAACCTGTAGGACACCATCAAGTGTAATACACACACACAAACATATAATGGGGGGTCCCAGAAGGAGAGGAGAGAAAGGGGCAGAGAGAATAGTCAAGTAAATAATGGCTGACAACTTCCCAAATTTAATGAAGGACATGAATATCCATATCCAAAACACTCAATGAACTCCAAATAGGATAGACCCAAATGGACCCACATTGCAACATATTATAATCAAAATGTTGAATGCAAAAGATAGAGAGAATTCTGAAAACCACAGGAAAGAAGCAACTTGTCATATACCAGGGAGCCTCCGTAAGATTAAGCACTGATTTCTCATCAGAAACCATGGAGGCAATGAAGGCAGTGGGAGGACATATTTAAAGTGCTAAAAGTGAAACACTTCCATCCAAAATTTCTATGTAAAGCAAAACTGTCTTTCAAAAATGAAGGTGAGATTAAGACATTCCATTCCCAGATAAGCAGCTGAAGGAATTTGTCACCACTAGACCATCCCTACAGGAAATGCTATAGAGAGCTCTGCAGGTTGAATGGAAAGGGCAATGACATTAGATCGAAGCCACATGAAGAAATAAAGATCTCTTGTGAGAGTAATGACTTGAGTAAACATAAATGCCAGTACTATTGTATTTTTGGTTTGTAACTCCACTTTTGCTTCCTACAGGTTCTAAAAGGTAAATGCATAAAATGTAATGAGAAAGCAGTGGTTTTGAACTCATAATGTATAAATGAAATTTGTGACAAGAACTGCATAAAGGTGGGGGGACGGGGGGGTAGAGGGACATAGTTTGTGAATACTATTCACGGTACATCGGTATCAAAGAGAAGGAGACTGCTACAGATTTAGGATGTTAAATTTAAGCCCCATGATAACTGCAAAGAAAATATCAGAGCATATGCAAACTCACGGAGGCAGATCTTAGAGTGCACGTGGTCAGGGGCAGGACTGTGAATGCAGAATGGGTGTAGGGCTTCTGTTTGGGGAAATGGGGAAGTTTTAGTTATGGAAGGTGTGAGGGCGTGTGATTGATCCCACGGAATGGTGTGCTTGGGAGGGCTTGACGTGGGGTAGTTTAAGTTGTGTACATGTTCCCAAAACAAAAAAGAAAGAGCAACTAAAGAAAAATACAATTCAAGACAATGCATAAGCCTGAACAGTATCTAAGAATAGAGGAGAAAAGGCTCAAAATGCCATTACTGGGACATAGGGAAACATTGGAATACAGACTATAACCGTTACGTCAATGTTAAATTTCCTGAGCTTGATAATTGCACTTGAGATGGATACATAAGTGAATATCCTCTTTCCTGGGAAAGAAGATGGCTGTATTCAAAGAGCACAAACCTACACTCCAGTGTTCAGAAAATGGATTGTTGGACAGATACCCAGATAGATGGGCAGACAGGTTGATTGATAGAATGATGGGCAGAGAGCTAAAATGATATGGCAAATGTGGCAAAATGTTGAAATTGGTGGGTCTGGGTATCTGGGGGAAGAAGGGTATGTTGGGGTTTTCTGAGGTTTGCATTACTTTTTGTAATTGTCCTGTAAGTTTGGAAGTATTGCAAAATAAAATAAAAAGTAAAAAAAAAATTAGATCATTCTCTATCAGTCTGCCCATTACAGATGAGAAGTGACCCCATTTCCTAGACACACGGGACCTCCCGACGCCTTAACCCCGATGCCAAGCCAATGGGAGCTCCGTGGCTGGCTGAGGGGTGTCTAGACATCCGTGCAGGCACGTATCCGTAGTTACTTCCGTGCGTCCACACAAGCACAGCGCCTGCACACACAGACTCACAAAAGCCACTCTTTCTCCGTCCGTGAAGACGAAATCAGCTGCCTGTGGGCAACTTGCATCCAACACAATCGATATCGGGTGGATTTATGCTTTTAAAGCAAGTCCACATACTCTTTTTCTCCATCCACTCAGGAGCCTGGAGGGAAAAAACACAGAAGAGACTGCTATTTTGAAACAAAAATGCCATCTTGCTGAAAACAGGGTTTTCAGGAATGCATGCCACAACCACCAGAGCTCCCATCTCTGCTTCCCTTAACCCATCTGGAGGGTTTTTGCTCACACGAGCGTGCTTTAAGCAGCAGGACAGAAGTACACTGCCAGTTCAGTTAATGGATTTATCAAATACCTTATTTCATGCTCTCTGCTTTTGATTTATGAATTTTGATCCTAGAGACAAGGACCCTGTGAGTATTGATTGTGGAAAATGTCAGACTAACGGAAGTTAATTTCGCTTGTACACGTGGAAGTCTCTGATTCTCTGACAGCGCTGTCCACCGAGGACCGGCTGTCAGAGCTCAAGTGACACGGCGCTGTCACCACGGAACGCCGTCCCACCAGCAGACCCGCGTTTCGCCGTGTCATGGATTGGCTTGACACGCAAGTATGTATCTGGAAGCAGGCGCATGGCGAGCCCCCGGCGGCGGGTGCGGATGAAGAAATCCAATGAGCCGGGGAGATGCTGCTGTGCACGGAGGGGGTGACGGGGGAGCCAAGCCGTCCTGCCCTTTGAGGCTTCGTGCTTTTGATTGCAATACGCCTGACAGGATAATGGAATGTCATCCTGCCACCTCGCTCACTGGTTAGGGACAGTTTATTTATTGATTGACTTTCTTTGTAAATTATCCATCTTTTTTATACTCCAAAGAGTCATTACTTATGCAATAATATACTAATGTGGTGTCATGTAGCAGCCGCATACGGACTCTCGGTCTCATGTGTCTGGGAGGCTGTGGAGTGGGAAATGAGTAGTTCTCTAAGCGGTAAACCCAGACTGTTCACACAGGCTGAGCTACACGACCACAGCGGCCTGGCGACATTGAGCAGTGCCTGGCGCTGATGCGCGAACACACAGACATTTGTGCCAGTGACTTTTAATATAATCTGCAAAGATGCATTCTTAAATGGAAGATAAAAAGGAAAACAAACAGCATTGTTTTCTCTTGTAATTATTGTGAGGCTATTTAAATCTTAACTGCACTATAACCTTTCAGGCAATAGATTTTTCTTCTTGGCAAAAAGTATCTAAATCTAAAGGTCAAATACTAGAGTTTTAAGTGTTCAGTCACACTATGTTATAACTACCTTGATGACAAGATCACAGGCATTTAGTGATTATGCAGCTCCTTGAAAGACTCAGCTTTGTACTCTGAACCCAAAAGATAAAAATTAAAAATATTTAACAAATTCAAACATTCCCCAATGTAGTAATAAAACAATAAAAGAAATTCTATTTTTTTTTTCAGCAACACCAGGCTAACTTCCTTGAGAACCCAAGATGTGAGCACGTAACTCTGGAATCCTGTGCCGAGCATTTCCCCAAGTCCTTTTTCCTGAATGTCTTGCTACATCTGCATATGGGGAGATAAAATGGATGCATGTGTTCCTGTTTCGTGGGGATCTTTACCATCGTCATGCTGTGCTGTGACCTTCTCAGGACTGGAGGTGGACTTAGGTGATGCTAGAAATGGATCCAGAGGGCTCGGTGCCGAGCTCCCCAGGAGGGCCTGTGCCTCTGCCGCACTGCAAAAATAAACACAAACGTCGCCTCAGCAAACAGCACTGCTGTGTGCAATCACTCTGGCTTCCTTCGAGCGGGGCTGGGGTGTCAAACCCTGCTCACTTAGAGGTGAGCATAAGGCCTGTTTAGCGTGGGCTGAAAATGAATAATATCCTCGCTGTTGCCTAGAGACTGAGAGATGATGAACCTGTCTGAGGTGCTGATATGGACTGTAAGTATTCTTAGGGTTAAGCCTCTTATCTTGATCTTTGTTTTCTACTTGTCCCATCTGGCTCTATTCCCCCTTTGCTTCTTTTACTGTCATTTTTTGTATCAAATTAGTGTATTTTACTATCTCCTTTTTCTGTTGGTTTATGATCTATAACTCTGTTCTAATTGAGTGGTGCTCCGAGGGTGACTGTATATACGGAAGGCAGAATAATGGCCTGAAATTGGGAGATTTTGATGGATAACCCAGGTGTTCGTAAAGGTGGAGGCAGGTGCTGAATGCAGGGGCCATGGAAGCATCTCCTGAGTGCTCTCATGCACAGCTCTCTCTTGCCCAGGACTGCGTCCTGAGAGCTGTAGCCTCCTTGGCCTCTTTGCCCTCTCAGCAGGAGGACCACCGTCCACGTGATGCCATGTGAGGAAGACTGCTTTGAGTGTGGGAGGGGACCCTGAAAAAGGAATGTGGGCGGTGATCTAGAAGCTAGGAAGGGCAAGAAAATGGATTTCCCCCAGAACTTCCAGAGAGGAATGGAGTCCAGTGAGATCCATTTTGGACTTAGGAGCTCCAGAGCTGTGGGAGAGTAAGTCGTTGTTTTAAGCTACTGTGTTTTGGTAGGTTGTTCCAGCAGCAGGAGGAAGCTAATACCGTCTACGCATTCAAGTCACCACGGCCCGCCTTCGAAAGCCATGGCTCCATTTAACACGTAAGAGCTTCACAGCAGTGCCCTTCCACTCCTCTCCCTCTGGCTTGAGAGCTGTCACTGCCATGCCTTCTGCTTCATATATGGCATAAACCTTATATTGCATTGTCGTTATTTTTGTTCCAATAGCCAAATATCTTATAAAGAGAAAAATATTTTTATATATTTTCCCATGTAGTCATCATTCTCATGTTGTCCATCCCATTGCGTAGTTTTGCATTTCCATCCATCATGTCTTTATGCCTGAAAATATCTTAATGTTTCTTGAAATGCAGTTCTCCTCATGATGAGAATCCCAACTTTATATGTCTGAAAAAGTCTTTACTTTGCCTTGATTTCTGAAAGAAAAAAAAAAAATTTTTTTCCTGGAAATAAAATTCCAGGTTGAGAGTGTTTTCCCCCATAACTTTAAAGATGTTGCCCTACTGTCTTCTCACTTGCATTGTTTATGACAAGAAATCTGCCATGCTTCTGCATACTACAGATTTTCCTCTTTATTATACTATAACAATTTATTATGATGTATCTATTTTTATTTTGATACACTCTTTACCACTTGTATCGATCAATTTGTTTATGTTGTACCTTGGTGTAGTTTTTTTCTTTTTTCTCTTTTGGTTTTTAATTTTTGCATGACTTTGTCGTGCCTCTTGGATTTGTAGCTATATTGCTTTCATAAAATATAGCAAATTTTTGCCCATTATTTCTTCAAATATTTTTCTTTCCCGTCTATTTATCCTCTCCTATGGTGATTCTAATTTCATGAATATTAGGATGCTTGACATTGTCCCACAACCCACTTATGTTCTGTTCATCCTTAATTTATATTTAACTCTCAGCTTTGTTTTGGTTTCAATTGCTGTGACTTAAGTACACTTATCTGATTTCCCACAATGCTCAATCTGCCTTTAATCCCATTCAGTGTATTTTTCCTGTCACATGTTGTGCTTTTCAGTTTCAGAAGTGACAGATTGTTTTTAGATATTTCTTACATCTACTTAACAGTCTAAAGTTATAACTCTTTTAATGTCTTTATCTGCTATTTCTAATGTATGTGTTAATCTTCGGTTGGTTTAAATTGATATATTTTCACCAATATGGGATGTATTTTCCTGCTTTGCTTGTCTGGTGACTTTTTGTTTGCTTGTTTTGAGGTTCCAGGGCCAGGGATTAAACCCGGGACCTCATAAAGGGGAAGCTGGCTCTCAACCACGGAGCCACATCAGCACCCCTAGGTGACATCTTATAAGCTCTCAAACATTGTGAATTTCACTTTATTCATGCTGAATTTTATTTTATCTTTTTGTTCCTGTAAGTATGCGTCTCCTTTTTTCTTGGAAACAGCTGTTATTTAAAAAACACTTTGACCACCGTGGGTCTTGCTTTCGAAGTTCGTCAAATTAGAGAGAGCCGTGTTTTCTCCGGGCTCGTAGCTCCTCGCTGAGCCCCCGTGACGGGGAGCTCTGCTCTGGCCGTTGCAGGTGGGCTCTCCTCCCGGCCTCAGCGAAGGCGGCACACCTCACCTCCAGTCCTCTCAGGTGTTCAGGTGGCTTCTTCCCGTGCATGTCCGGGGCTCTCCCCTGTGCACTCTCTTTTCCAGAACTCTGTCCAGGGAACGCTCTTCCCCTTGGCCTTCCACATCCCAGCCTTGTCTCCTTAATCCAGGTGGACTGAGAGGCTCCGCCCTGGTTGCTCCCCCTTAGCCTCTAAGGAAGTAAGCTTTGGGCCCTAAGACTTTAATCTATTAGTTTCCTTTCTCTCCGTGTTCATTGTCCACTGTTGCCTGATGACCAGTACCTTGGAAACAAGAGTTGCATATATTTTATAGTTTTGGTTGTTTCAGGTAGGAGTTCAATCCAGTCCCTGCTGGCTCACCTGTGCCTGAAGTAGTATAACCTCTCTGCATGTACTACCCACTGATTGTTTCATGTCTTCCAAGATCATGACTGCTTCTAGGGACATGTTAGCCTGTATGGGGAAAGATGGGATTAGGGGAAAAAACTATCTAATTAGAATATTAGGAAGAAATTATGTACAATAGCAGGAGGTTCTGCCTATAAATAATTTATTTTATAGGAAAATCAGAAGTTTATATATTTATAGCATTCAACAGTAATATAAGAAAGGACAAACCAATCCAAACTCTGGTAAAATATTGGTAATATTTAACAAAAGCTCCATATTAACTACATCTGTTTCTAAAATTATTTAACATTTCCTCATCTTCTCTAGACCTTGTAACTACTATAAGGAAATGACCAGCGGATAAAATTATAAGATCACTCTCACATTGGGAGAAAATCTTAATTGAAAATAAAGCTTCTAAGTTAGACAATTTGTTGCTTACACAATAATGGAAGGGGATGATGGGTTCTAGCCCCAGTTGGGTTTTGCAAAGAGCTATATGACTTTGGTCGGGTTACCAGGAAAGGCAAGCTTCAGCCTCAGTCCCAAGAGTGAATTAAGGTTTCTCGACATAAATAATGGTGGCCATATCTCTGTCAGGAGTAGGAGAGTTAAGTGTGGATTTGTGACTCAATTCCAGCCAATAAGTCGTTAAAAGAAGTGTATTGAGAGTATTCCATGAGATATTTTTCATGTTGATGAAAGAAGCATATGAGAAGCCATCAGTTCTTTGCCTCTGCATGATTTTGGGAAGATGCAACGCCAGGAGCTCCTGAGGCACCTTGAAGATGCAACACAAGGAGCTCCTGAGGCACCCTGAAGATACAATATCTGTCCTTTTTTGTTTGGCTTATTTGATGTAACATCCAAGTTGTAGCAGGCTTCAGAACTTCATTCTTTTTTACCGAATAATATTCCATTGTATGGATAGACCCTATTTTGTTTATTCATATCTAATAATGGACACTTGGGCTGCTTCCACCTTTGGCTATTTTAAATAATGCATCTCTGAAAAGCAATGTATAAATATCTGTTCAAGTCTCTGTTTTCAATTATTTTGGATATATACCTAGAAGTGGTATTGCCGGGTCATATAGTAATTCTATCTTTAACTAGAAGATGTTTTTAAGCCACAGAATAAATCAACCTTTCCACAGAATTAATCAGCCTTTCCAGACATCTTGTTCCTTGAGATCATCATTCATTCATCATTTAAGCCAGTTGAATCATTTTCTATTGTTTTCTCTATAATATTCCAGTCAGGATGCTGCATGCTGACTTCATGACAAATGAATGAGGATTCAAAAAATTGTGTATTCCTGTCTCTGTACTGTCTTAAGAGAAGTGTTTTAAATGTTAAAGGCAGAAACTTTAGCTTCATGAGTCCGACTAGCTAGCTAGTTAGTTGCCACGAAACGTCAGGTAATGCACTTAAATGGTTTGGGTCTCGGTTTCCTCACATTGACTCATTACTCAGGGGTGCTGTAATGAAGCACTCAAAGTCGTAGAACATTCAGGAAGTGGGAAGTACAGCATAAATTCTAAATAACGGTATGATCAATTCCATCCCGCTAAAAGTCATTAAAGTGTTGTTAAGGGTAGATGGGCGTAAGTCCTGATTTTTTTTACTCTACATCAATTTCTGAAGGCCTTTTTCAGTGCCTTTATATTTTTTAAATGTGATGACCATTGGTCTGCAGTTTACTAGCTGTCTTCTTTTAGACATGGTACAGGTGGGGAAAGTAGAGGAAATACAAGCAATTCTGATGTGAATTTGGAATATATGTCCCTCTTATTTAATATGTCAAATATTTTATGTTTGGTGTGAATCTACATTGCCAGCAAAGTTGCATGGAGGATTTTGAGGAAGCGGCTTATATTAAGCATGAATATGAAAGCAATATTTTCTTGCCATGGAGCAGCGGAAAGGAGCTTCTCTGCATCCGAGCTGCCCCTCCACTCTGTGCTTTGCCTTGTTAAGGCACTCTGGACAGAAGGAAGGTGCACAGCCGGCGCCTCTCCCGCCCAGGCGGAGGCCCTCGCGGAGCTGGCCTCACTGCATCGACTTCCCGTCAGGTTTGCTCACTTACTCTTTGCTAGTTTGATTAAAAAATAAAACCAAACTTGTGATTATTTCTTCTTTGGGAAGCAAAGGCAAGAACTCCCACACAAACTGACTTAGCCTAACACAATTATCAGCCATCCAAACGATTTCTGAATAATTTGTGATAGAGATGAAGACACTTCGCTATATTAAAAGAGATGAGTATTGGCTAGGAATAATTGTATTTTAAAATTCTGGAGTCTGTGCCCTCGGTAAAAAGGGCCCCAGAGAACGTTTTCCAGCTGTAGAAATTGGAGACCTGCAGGTGCAATTCCTCCAGAGTTCTGACTGATAAAGAGCTGAACAACTAAGGGGAACGTGACACAGGCAGCCACTGGATGTGTGGATGAGTGTGAGAGGATGTGAGTGTGTGGGTGTGTGCACACACGGGGTCGCTCACACACCCTGTGCTTGCTGCTTTATTGTGAGTGTGTGTGTGCGTGTGTGTGAATGGGAGCACACTCACACTCAGCGCAGGCTGGCCACTTAGATTGTGAACGTGTGTGCACACATGCTGCACGCTCATGCACATAGGTGCTGCTGCTTACATTGTGAGTGTCGGTGTGCAGGTGTGTTCAAGGGAGAAGCTCACACACAGCGTGCGCTAGCTGCTTACACTGTGTGGGTGTGCACACGCTGTGCACTCACGCACCAGGGGCTCGCTGCTCACGCTGTGTGAGTGTGTGAGGGTGTGCACACGCTGTGCGCTCGCGCACCAGGGGCTCGCTGCTCACGCTGTGAGTGTGAGTGTGTGCACACGCTGTACGCTCGCGCACCAGGGGCTCGCTGCTCACGCTGTGAGTGTGAGTGTGTGCACACGCTGTGCGCTCGCGCACCAGGGGCTCGCTGCTCACGCTGTGAGTGTGAGTGTGTGCACACGCTGTGCGCTCGCGCACCAGGGGCTCGCTGCTCACGCTCTGGGTGTGTGAGTGTGTGCACACGCTGTGCGCTCGCGCACCAGGGGCTCGCTGCTCACGCTCTGAGTGTGAGTGTGTGCACACGCTGTGCGCTCACGCACCAGGGGCTC
>JAKSZT010054215.1:2479559-2541104 GCA_026826555.1 Tolypeutes matacus | reverse complement strand
GTGTGTGCACACGCTGTGCGCTCACGCACCAGGGGCTCGCTGCTCACGCTGAGCGTGAGGGTGTGCACACGCTGTGCGCTCGCTGCTCACGCTGTGAGTGTGTGAGGGTGTGCACACGCTGTGCGCTCACGCACCAGGGGCTCGCTGCTCACGCTGTGAGTGTGAGGGTGTGCACACGCTGTGCGCTCGCTGCTCACGCTGTGAGTGTGTGAGGGTGTGCACACGCTGTGCGCTCGCTGCTCACGCTGTGAGTGTGTGAGTGTGTGCACACGCTGTGCGCTCGCGCACCAGGGGCTCGCTGCTCACGCTCTGAGCGTGAGTGTGTGCACACGCTGTGCGCTCGCTGCTCACGCTATGTGTGAGGGTGTGCACACACTGTGCGCTCACGCACCAGGGGCTCGCTGCTCACGCTGTGTGTGAGGGTGTGCACACGCTGTGCGCTCGCTGCTCACGCTCTGAGTGTGAGTGTATGTGGGTGTGCACACGCTGTGCGCTCGCGCACCAGGGGCTCGCTGCTCACACTCTGAGCGTGAGTGTGTGCACCCGCTGTGCGTTTGTGCACCAGGGGCTCGCTGCTCACGCTGTGAGCGTGTGAGGGTGTGCACACGCTGTGCGCTCACGCACCAGGGGCTCGCTGCTCATGCTCTGAGTGTGAGTGTGTGCACACGCTGTGCGCTCGTGCACCAGGGGCTCGCTGCTCACGCTGTGAGTGTGAGTGTGTGCACACGCTGTGCGCTCGCTGCTCATGCTGTGAGTGTGTGAGGGTGTGCACACGCTGTGCGCTCGCTGCTCACGCTGTGAGTGTGTGAGGATGTGCACACGCTGTGCGCTCGCGCACCAGGGGCTCGCTGCTTACACCGGGAGCGCGTGTGAGCTGCGGGGACGCCCTCGTGCGCCCGCGCTCTGCCCGTCCCCGCTGCCCAGCCCACTAGAGGACCTGGGGCTGGACGCGCTCAGCGCACGGGGCGGGGGAGGCTCGCGCGTGCCAGGCCCCCGCCCCTGCCTGGTTTCCCCAGCAGCCCGCGAGGTGGGCTCGGTAGCGCCCCGCAGCTGCGGCCTGTGCGGGCTGACTGCCCAGGAGAGGCGGGGGCAGCGGGCCCAAGAGGAGCTAAAGCAGCGCGCGAGGGGGAAGCGGCGCTGGAAAGCAGCAGCGCGTTTCCCTGCACAGAGCCAGCCTCTGTGGCTGGAGGCGGTGTCTGTGGGTGACTCCTCATCTGTACGGCAAACAGCTTCCAGATGCTTCTTCCCCAGCCTCTCCTGGAATTCCTGCCCTTCGCAGATGCCTCTCCAAGAGGGGGGTCTGCCTATAAGTAAAGTGAGATGTATTTTACTAATCATTCATTTCTAATCTTCCTGATGGGGACGTTTATTAATAAACTCGTTTCATCTGTCTCTGTGGTTAGGAAGAATCTAATCCCCGAGTCCGTGGAAGGAGGAAAGACGGCTGGGGGCGGGGCTGTTTGTGTGCTGTGCCGCTGTGTTTGTGTCTTTTTTTGACATGTGCTGGAAGCAAACCCGTAAGAAGCTGCAGAGCCGGATGCAGTGCAGGTTCCGGTGGAAACCCGGGGGCCCCGACCCCAGCTCCCCCCTGCTGCTGCTCTGCGGCTCCAGGTGTGCTTGCAGGGGGGAGGCCCAGCCCCCAGCCCAGCCCCCAGTGCCCAGGCCCAGACGCTGCCCAGGCCAGGCCCCAGGTGCAGATGTGAGACCCGAGTCTCAATTCAGCTGCAAGAAAAAACGTGGCTCTCTTTTTCCTTCCTCCCTTTTCCAGGCTCTCCTTTGGCTCATGCCAGGGCACTGTTCTCCTGGGCACAGCTGGCAACTGCAGCTTTAAAAACGGGAAGAGGCAAAGCCTGGCTCTGGTGAGCTCCATTACATGCTTATGAGCCCCCAGTCGGATCCGTGCTAACCAGGTAAAACCTTTCACTGCCTGGCAGCCGCTTCCCCCTCCCTGAGTGGGCCTTCCTCTCCTTTCCCCTCCTTTGAGCCCCTGGGTCAGAGTTCTCCAGAGAAAAGAATGAGTAGGTGGGATATAAATAGAGAGAGAGTTTATTTTAAGAACTGGACCTGCTGTGAGGGACTGGCAGGCCCGAAGTCTGCAGGGCAGGTGGGCAGGTGGGCAGGCTGGGTGCCCAGGGGAACCGAGGCCGCGATGTGCAGCAGTTTCCTCTTCTCCAGAAAACCTGTGTGTCTTCCTCCTTAGTTGTTTCAGCTGATAGGAGCCCCCCACCTCCTCAGGTGTCGCCCTGACTTAAAGCCGACTGGCTGCCGAGGCTAAGCCCCCCTCCAAACCCCTTCCCTGCTGCACCTGGGGCAGGTGGAGGCTGCCACCAGCCAGGTGGACAGGTGAGACCAGCACTGCTGATTCCAAGGAAATGGATGCAGCTAGGAACTTCTGACCCCACTCAGTCTTCAGTTCACGGCAGATGCCCACTTTCCCTCAGTGCCAAGGTAAAAAGCCACTGGGTCAAACCTCTCTCCGTTTCTCGCTGCTGGGGTCCTTCCACAGCTCGCTCCCCAGGGGCCCCAGGCTGGCCCCGCCCCGCCTCGGCATCTCTGGAAGCTTGTGCTCATGCTGCTGGGCAGCCGCCTCCTGCATAAAGGGCTGGTCCGTCTGCGCCTCTCGGCTGTCCTCAGAGCAGGTTCCAGCCCCCAGCACACACAGGGACAGCTGTCCCTGCAGCTCTGCTTTCCCCCGACACCCCCACACACAGGCTGGTATTCCTGTGCCCCAAGGGCAGAACCCATGCACAGTACGGAGTAACTTGGAGATAGATATCTGCTGAGTAATCCTACCTGACAGAGCATGGTCTTGGGGAGGGTGAGATGTTGGAAGGGGTGAGAGCAGGGGCCCCGGTGCCTGCCTGCTCTCTTCTGCCAGCCGTGGCTCCACTTCACAGCCCAGTCATCCCTGCGTGGTACCTGAGGCTGCCTTTTAGCGGAGGAGGACTTTGCCACCTAGATATGCCGCTCCTGCAGTGGGGCTCCGGCTGAATGCGTTCCTGTGTCGTCAGCAGGGGCTGAGTAGCGTCCCCCAAACTCATGCCCACCCACACCCATGACTGTGACCCTATCTGGGAATCGTCTTCGCAGAAATCTTTAGTTAGGCATTGGGAGATGAGGTCCTCCTGGATTTTGGGGGGACCCTAAATCCAAAGACTGGAGGATTCAGAGATACACAGAGAAGGCAGAGGCCAGGGCGACACTGGCAAAGCGGAGGTGGCCGGGGGCCCCTCCCACGGGCGCGTGGCCGGCCACGTTTGGTTTTGGACTTCTGGCCGCCAGAAGCGTGAGGTGGGAAGGCGGACACGTCTGTTGTGTGAAGCCATCAGTCTGTGGATGTGCCCGGCAGCCCTGGGAAACAGCCATGACCGGTTGTAAAGCTCCTTTATGATTGCCAGCCACCGAATATTTTTCTTCACTGCAGCCTCGTCCTCGAGTGATCCTCCAAATCCAGCACAGCAGCTGGGTGACGTCTGGAAAGCAAAGTGGCGCGTTTGTTGAGCCGGTGGTCGGCTTCAGGGCGTAAGGAGAGGCCAAATCCCAGCTTTGGTGATGCTGTGAGGATGCCAGTTTGCCCTCAGCACAGAGAAGGGCGTAGCTGCGTCCCAGCCTGTCCCAGGAGCGGGCACTGGTCAAAGCCGCGGTCCACGGAGACACTGGCCTGGGCTCTGCCTGCAGGGGGCGCTCTGGGAGGCCCGTGGGGTCTGCTTCAGCGGAGGCTGCGGGAAGCCAGCGCTCTGCTTTCTGCCTTGGCTCGCCGAGACCCTGCACCAAAGGCTACCCTCCAGCGGACTCCTGAGCACCCCCCAGGCTACCTGCGGTCATGCTGAATGTGCCATTGAAATCCTCAGGGGGAGAAATGGGTATTTCTAAACTACGTGAGCACAAGCTCGCACATGCTCGCTCCAGATGAGCGTCACCGGCGATGCGTAGGTGAGAGTGGGTGCCCTCGAGGAAGCAGGAGTGAGGGGGGCCTCGTGCCAGACGAGCGGCCACGCAGGAGGCACGAGAGGCTGCGGTGGGACAGGTGGAAGGGGCCCGAGCCGCGTGGGCTCTGGGAATGGATTAAGCCATTGGGGCCGATCCCAGATGACTCGGGAGCATGGCGTCAAGGGGCAGGCACAGAGGCTTGTCATCCACAGTGGCTCTGAAATTCCTGGGATTCCAAAAGGAAGAGCTTCTGCTGAGCTAACAGAACAAAAGAGAAGACGCCAGCCGTGCCCAAGTGGAGCAGCCACTGCCTTCCAATCCTGAACTGTCACTTCTTTTTCCCCATGAAAAGTTATAGATAAAGGAGAAACAAAACAAACGAGGTAAAATAAGCTAAAAAATTACTCAATAAAAACCCAGCAATAAAGCAGTAAAAATAAGCAGCTACGGTGAAAACAAAATGCCCAGCTGGCCAAAACCATCTCAGAAGGCCAGGCAGGGTCCTCTGCCGAGATTAGAAGCAAATAAAGCAATAAAGCATGTCTTCGGTGTCAAATTCGAGGGCCGACACGGGAGCAGAGTTTAAGGGGGGGTCACAGGTGAGGGTCCCGGAGGTGGGTTTCCTTCAGACATCCAGAGGCAGACAAGCCGCCTCCTGCTTCCCTGAGGAGCTGAGCTCCACGGCAGCAGCGGAGCCCACGGAGCTTCCCTGCACTTTGAGTCCTCAAGAAGGCAAAGGGCAGACGTGAGCCCCTGGCTTGCCTCGTCCCGGTCCGTAGGCCCTTTGGAAGGTGGGATGGGGTAAACGTGCGCCAGCGGCTCGAGAGTCACACTGCCAGCTTTGACTCAGGCCTCTGCCTTTTAATTTACTTGCCCCTGGAACGCAAGTGAGCTCTTTCACTTTTTTTGTTTCAATCTCCTTAACTGTCAGATTCGAGCAGTACAGAGACCTACATTTAAAAGTGGCCAGGAAGATAAAATAAGGAAATTCATATCAAGCCTTTGGCACAGTGCCCAGCATATAGTGTGTGCTAAGTAAATAATAGTTATTGTTAGGTATTACAATACTCACGTGCCCATATAACATTGAAATTAGCATGTTGTGCAGTAGAATGGAAAGAAAAGGCTTCGAAGACAAAGGGATCACTTTGAATGAGTTCACCACTTTCTAGCTGTTTATATTATTAAACCTCTTTGAGCCTCAGTTTCCACTTCAGTAAAATACTCACAAAATTATCTCAGGGGATTCTTGTGAGATAAAAAGCAGAGGCATGCCAGTCTGTGCTGTCTCGAGTCCTCCACAGATGCTGCATCCTTGCTCTCCCCCAGCATCGACACGGAAAAGCCTTATATCGCCTGGATTAGGCTCGGCTCGCCCGGCTGGCATGTAACCCGTGGCTTGTCACCTTGCAGGTCCAGAATGCAACAACCCCTCAAAGAGTGGGCTCCCGTGGGGAGCGTGTCTTCATCTTTTGGGTTAAAGTTCAAATACTCAAAGCTATTTTTTAAGTGGCTGCAAAATTGCATCTATTTGTATTAATGTTTTTGAGCATTTATGTTTGTGATTAATATAAAAATGAAATGACTTCAGATGATCTGAAGTAATTCATTTCTTGACACAGTCTGAAAATACAATTTCAAGGAGATTGGTTTCAAAAGAAGAGTTTATAAAAACTCTTAAGGGGTTTTTCCATGCCCCCTCTTACACACACACGTATTCTCACACGTGTACACACTCACACACACATACACACACACAATGTTACCTGTTTGTGTTCCTAATCATAGCTTTAAGGAAGAATCTTTGAAAATAACACGTATCTAAAGATTCTAAGCCTGGACCATAAATGCCTCTGATTATTTTACTAAGGGACTCTCTGGTTGCAGCTCAGGAGATCGGGTTTTGAATGAGGCTGTCTGGCTTTTCGTGCTGAAATTACATCTCCAATGATCTTGTCTACTTGTTATCTTTGATTTTCTTTTAGGTGTATGATAGAAAGAAATGAGCGAAATAACGTTTCACTTATCTGTTCATGCTTATCTCTTTTGCCCAGAGTATATTAAGATACAATTTTAAAGGAGTGTCACAAAAGATGCAAGATGAATGCTATTAGCGTCAAAAGATTTTTTGTTTTTGTAAATTTTTGTTTCATTTTAATGGAGTTTAACTTTGTTGATAAGAAAGGAAGTAGAAAAGAGAAAGGAAGGGGTACAAAAGGTAAATATAATACTTCTGTTTTTTGGTATTTTGCTTTTTAAAATAATAAGTAAATACTTGATCCTGTCAAGACATAAAGAAGCCCATTCCAGAAGCCAAAGCCAAAACAAACAACAGTTTCTTGGCCCGTCCTTGGCCCTGATGGGAAGATTTGAACACTTTTGGCTGTGGCACGGGGAGGGAAGCTCACCTGCTCACCGATGTTCCATGGCAGCGCTCACCAGCACACCTGTCCCTCCCAGCCGGGTCTCACCAGTGTACCTGCTGTCGCCCACATCTACAATCTCCTCAGAAAACTGAAATAGGTCATTTCAGAAACGCAAATCCCTTTCTCTGGTCTTTTGGGGTTTCTTTTCTACAAAGGGTCCTCCTCCTCTAACAAAGCTGCTCCGAGTACAGCTGGGCTGGTCACTCCACTCCCTAAAGCTCAGCATCTGGAAGCCTCCGCGCTCCCTTCAGGGGGCAGCAGGTGTCATCAGGGTCTCGGGGGCCACGCCTACAGGGAGCCGCCATCGCACAGTCGCATTTCCAGGCGTTCATCTCTTAAAATTATATGTATTCATTACCTTCAGAAAAATGCTGACGTAATCAAATTACTTTTAAGAAAAAACATTTTATAAACTCCACAATCAACTCTGACTCCTCCCCGCAATTCGTAACTAAATACCTTCCTCTCCAAACCCCCACCACTTTATTCCATTCAAAATAATGAATCATTTTTCCATTCTTCATTTTAGTGTTTCTCTGATAGTTACTTTCATTTTTATCAGGAAAACTGGTTTGTTTGTTTTTTCTTCATGAAAACATATGGCTGATGGTGGGAAATTCATCATTTCCCAATTCAAAAAAGAGAGCTATCAACTCACCTACGAATAGGATATTTGGAAGGCAATTCCTTTTCACTATTAACAATTGGATTGGGATAGAAGACTATGAATGTTAAGCATTTATTTTAAAAACCACAAGTAGAAAACTGTGACCATCTGTCCAGTTGGCCCCATCCACAGACATTAAATGATCTTTACCTGAAAGTTCTCCAAGTTGGGATATCTCCATCCCCCTCCATTCAAATGCCACCTTTGAGTCCTGCTTATCCTACAAGTCAACTGAAGGGCCTTCCCTCCCAATGCCAGCCCCCACCCTCGCCGTTTCATCTCCTTTCTGCTCCAATGCTGTCCAGCTCCTGGAGCTCTTGACCAGAGCAGGTGGACCTCGGCTTGTCTCCTCCACTGCCGAATCTGACCGGATTTCCAGTCCAGAGCTTAGAACTCCTGAACTTATTCAGTGCTTAGTAACTACTGGCTGAGTGAATCCCTGCTGCCCTCCCACTTTCTGTTTGACACCAGAAAATCTACTTTATTTCTGTCTCCATTTTCTGTACCTTGAGGTAGGTGACACTTGCCTCTATCACAGGGCTGGGAGATGAACAAGGAATACATTCTTCTAAAACAACTATTAAATGATTATGCTGTAGAAGGTTTACTGTATAAAATGACTTCCAAATAAATATCTAATAAATATATTTGCCTATCATGTAAAAGATTTCTTGATAATTTGATGAAGTTAAAAAGTGCTAAGTCATTGCAATTTCAGTGTATCTGTGGGTTCATTATCTGTTTCATTGAGTGGAAAAACTTGTTTTAATTCTGGTACAAAGGAGATTCACATTCTTGATCAGACTGATTGTAATGAAATCAGCCTGGATGTAACCGTTTCAGCTACTAACATCATCATTACCTCTTGTAAAGGAATGTTATGGAGCTCAAAAGAATTTCTTTTAAAAAATCAAGAAATAGGTGCAGTAATTTCGGATATGAAATCGAGGAAAGCAAACATCACAAGCAACCTTGATAGACATTATAATCACTAAACAATGATCCTTGACACCAGTTTTGGAGAGGATTCACAGTCTAAAGAAGTTGATTTCTAATTAGATGTGAATTATACTGTTTTCTATATTATGTTTAATTAAAGAATGAGCAAATAGTTGTGACAACTGGCAAGATGGTTATTTTGTACCGTCTCGGGCTCTGCTACAGCTACAAAAGGGGCATGCAATCAGCAATTGTCTTTAAAAAGAGCACTTAGTATAAAATGATTAGTTTCATCAATTTAGACCTATTTTCTTAAACAAATAGAACTACTGAAATAGCTTTGGCTGTTGAGATTGGAAGACCTTTTTATAACTGAAAAAGAGGACTATTCAGATACCATCAGTTCGTCTTAAGGGGCAAACCGCTTCATTTCACATGAACATTGATTACGTTTGCCAGGGCATTGAAGAAGTTTCTTGCCTATTGTCAGATGCTAATTTGCCTAATTTTAGTGCCCTGCTGTATAAAAACATTAATGTTATATTTTTAAGTAAAAACATTGTTTTTTAAAGTCCCAATACTTTATTATTCAAAAGAAAACCTATTTGTGCAAACATGATCAATGATATATGATACTTGGGGAAATATCTGTATTTATATAAATAAAGCAAACAATCTTTAATGGAAGGGAAGAAAGGAAGCTAACAAACCCATCTTCTCTTGATGTAGCATTGTGTACACATTTCTATCCTGCACATACCCACACACACACACGCTCTTTTGTACGTGTGGGCATGTGTAAATGAGTGGTTTTTCTTAGAGCACTCTCCTGAACCTTAAGGCTGAGTGTAAATTCTTTGAAAATCACTGTACTATTTCTAAGATGTGTAATTCCTGAAAGATAAGTACTGTGCATAAAAAGTTATGCACCTATATAACTGTACACATTTAAATATCAAAAGAAAGAAGTAAAAAGCAGACAGATATGGATAAGCCAGATAAATTACACTGGATAATATCGTGAGAACTAAGGGCTCCATATGGGATGATATTTTGCACTTAAAAATCAAGTAGCATAAAGAACAAAACTCAATTTAAATAAAATGATGTCATTTTAAAAAATGTGGAACAGCATAACAAAGAGTAGGTCGGGAAATGTCTGGCTAAATTAGATCCATCGAGTACCATCACGGTCAGTCAATGTGAGGCTAGGCCAGAGGCTTTGGCTCATGCAAATGTACATATACGTACAGTGAATTCACTTCAGAAGTAGTCCAAAGAAGAACACGAAGAGGTTGGACTGGCTTAACTTAAACCAAGCATCTTCCTAGAATCTGGAGAATGGGCAAAATCAATATTTTTACCTAAATGCTATTGTGAACCCAATATTAAGTTTGTCTCCTTAGGTTAGGTTTTTCTTACCGTAGCTTATTTATCATAATAGTAACATATGAGAAAGTATGTGGATAATCTAATTTTTTGCCTTGTTACATTAGTGAGATATTCATTTCAAGTGATCTGAAATTTATTTAGGCTATTACATTATACTCTTTTAATCAACAGAGCTTGAATTCTTATCAGTACATTTTGCATTATGATGGGAGACATTGATTAAGTTGTGCTTAATGGATTATCAGATATTATCTTCTGGGTAATTTGTACAGAATTAGATTAATAATTTTCCAATCTTAAATTCCAGAAAATTTAGTTTCTTTAATAGGGCATGATTTATTACTTGTACAGTGATTGGTTTGATGTAGTGTCTGGGAATTAAATTTAGGAAGACTTTTTGGCCATCTAGGACAGAATAAACACAAATAGAAAGAATACATAAGCAAGTCTTTCCTGGTCAGTATTTTTATTGCTATAAAATAAATGCATTTGAAGCAGGGCAACAATCAGGTAACTTTAGAGAAAAATACAGGTGCTATATACATTGATTTAAGGTATACAGATATATATAGGTTCATGGATTTCAAAACAATTTATTAAAGGCATCTAGTGAGATGATACATATAACCTAAGAAAGGCAATAGGCTTCTTATTGTGGACTTAGTAGAATCCACTAATCTGGCATGCTTTAAAAAAGACAAAGAAAATCTAGCACTCAATTAAAGAAAATATCATCAACCTATAAGAGGTGATGTTTCATTTCAAAATAATTTGTATTAAAACACTTTTTAAATTATGTGCCAAGAAATTTGAAATTTTAAAAATAAGAACAATAATGAATCTCAGGTCTAGGAAGATTTCAATTTACTTTTAATATCAGTTATTGCTTTTTTCCCTATTACTTTCTTTCCCCCTTACCCCTTCCCATTTCTTTTAAAATTAGCTTTGCTTTTATTCATAGCTTTTTTCCCAAAAAATACAAGATATGTCTTTATGAACATGTAACATTTCTTTCCCATATTTCTTTTGAACTTAATAACCCATTATGTTTACTCTTAGCCCATTCTTTAAATTGTAAACGTGACCATTTGCATTGGAAAATCAGTTACTACAAGAAGATAAAATAATGTTGGCTCTTCTAAATATAAGCCATCTCATAAAGATTAGCAATATAAGTTACGCGCACTGAAAACATCTGGATAAAAGTGAAAAACCCAGTCGTTCATTTGACAAGTCCAGATGGCGGCCTTATAGAGACCTGTCATCTGGCCAATTTAAATTTTTACTTTTTATCTGGATGTTTCTTGCAGAGCTCATTACCATGGTCACATAAGAGACATTAAGGGAAGTGCCACTGAGTTTGTCAGGCGTCGAGACCAGCTCCTCGGTGAGGCACACGTAGTAGGCTTTCTCCCCAGAGTGAGGACAAGGACCCCGCAGAACGGAAGCTGGGTTTAGGTTTGGAAAAGGACTTTCCTGGTGGTGGTTGCATTTTGATGCTTTCCTATGTGAGAGTGAAATCTGGTATTGCTGAAGCTTATGTAAAGCTCCGCAGCGTGTTTTTTGGCCTCTCATGTTTGTAATAGAGCATCCATTAAGGAAAAGAAAGGGAAAAGGAAGGCTTTTCCTTGGAAAGTGCAATTGCTCTAAACAATCGATTCAGCTCTAAACATCTGAAACAGGATACGAAACGACAGCTGCATTTGGGTAAATACATCAAATATACAGAAATATATAAAACTTAATCATGTCATTTATAGTGTGCCTGTTAAGCTGCAAATGCATTGGAAAGATGTTTAAAAAATCAGGGAGTCACCTCCACAATCTGCCCACACAGCTCTTTTACATCAAACTGGGAACTGAGCCTGTGTTGCGGGAAGTGGTCGGCTCTGGCGCTCAGCCAGAGCGGGAGCTTTATCTGGCTGTGCTCCGTGATGGCGAGGCGCCCCACCTTCTCCAGGGGACAGGCGGACCCGGCCTCGGGGCTGAGCGCGTGACCTGCAGCGGCATCGCCAAGACCGCAGTGTCGGGGGGCAGGTCCCCCAATGGTAGGGGAATTGAAAAAGACCCCAGGCCGAATGGAGGCTTCGGTGGGGACACAGTGAAGAGGGAGCTTGACCGCCTTGGAGCATAAATCCCTTGGTGACTTTATCCTCTTGCCAGGCTTTTTAGGCCTGCTGCTAGAGAAAAAGACGAGTGCAGTTCGTCCCCAGATCAAAACATTTGAATTAGCTGAATGTAAGCAGAACTTACCTGGGTTGGAAAAAAAGAATTTTTTTTTAATAGTTTAAAAGGCTTGTATTTATTTGCATCTTCTCAGGCCAATAACACCTGCGGCTCGTTTGTCCTCACCTCCCGCGAGGCAAGCAGGCCCAGCGACACCAGGACACTGCCGCAGGGTCACACAAATAGTCAGCCCTAGAGCAGAATTTGGACACAGGCAGATGGGCCCATTCCTTCCTGCTTCTCAGCTGATGAGCGACAGGTAACACACTGTGTTTCCAGAGCCTTCAGAAAGTCTGCGTCACAACGGAGCTGGTTGTATTTCCTGGGAAATAAGACAATAAGGGGACGCCCGCTGGAATCTCATGGGGTCGGATGTGTTTATTGGACTGAACTAGATTTCTGTATGAGAGTCCCAGTGGGATTAATATGTGTCTTGGTGAGAATTACAGAATATTCTGCTTCCCCAAACACCCACCCCCTCTTTACAAATCCTTTTCACCAGAGGCCCACTCGGGGCAGGGCTGGCTGCACGGGCCAGGCCTGGGGTCTGCCGGAGGCCCTCCTTCAGCTGGGAAACAAGCCCGCAGCCACAGGCACTCCCCGTGCTCTCTTTACACCAGCTGCGAGGCCCTGGCCATTGTCGTCAGCTGTCAGAGGAACAGAGAAATACCACCACTGCGTCCTGGGGCAGACAGTGGGGAACAAAAAAGCCTCCCCAACAAAAGCTGCAAACACAAACAGCGCCCATCATGCAGAAATTGCCTTGGCGCACAGGTCATTGGTGATTTCATTTGTAAGTAATGTTTTGATTGTCACAGATTATATGTTGCTCTCATCCCTTGACATTTGTTGTACAGCGGGATTGATTTTTGTGCTCCAGTATGAAAAGGTCACTTTGATCAATGCAGTGTAATTGGCACTAAATTAGGATCATATCAGGTTATTTTGCTATTTAATGATGAAATATTAAAGAAAAGCATGGGTAGATTGCAGGCAGTACCGTGCACTTTAAACCTGCTCTAATGATACTTTATTTTGTAAGAAAAATGGAGAGAAAAACAACTAAAGTGCCGAAAATGACTGTGATGTATTGGAAGAGTGGCCTGGAATTATATATTTTCACTGGAGATAGACTGAAAGGCCCAGACACAAAACATCAGCCGCAGCAGTGGGCCCTGCTGCTCGCTGCCCGAGAGCAGCCTTATAAGGAAGTCGATTGACGAGCGTGCTCGTTACGTGCTGGCTAGAAGTGCAGGGCCCCTTCATCCCACACACGGTAATTATGTCGAAAAACATTCGTGCACCCTGTATCCATTTATTCGACAATCCTCCGCCTTTGAAAACCTGCAGCTTGGTTATGGTCCCGAGGTTCCAATGCTTTTCTACTTCCTGAGAATATTTTAAGGCACTTGCCTGGTTTTCCTGGTTTGCATCTAAACTCATTATAAGCATCATAAGTAGCGTTAAATACTGTGTGTTATTTTCTCCACTGTAAACAGAAGCATTCTCCCATGATTCTGAAATGTGGTCGAACAAGAAAGAGCTGCATAAGATTATACTTTTAAACGCACCTAGTGTTGCAGGAAATTTGTTTGGCGCTTTACTGCCATTAAGTAGATATTACCTCGCTGTGGCGTGGACTTAAACAGCCACTAAAAGATGTTAACCTTTTTAATGGCTAGAAATACGGTTCCACGAATATTGATAAAATAACTCCGGGCATCGTTTAATAGAGAAGGGGCGAGGCTTGCCAGCACGGCGACATGGCCGAGCCCAGCGCAGCTGCGGGACGTGCCTGGCCCCAGCACCCCGGGTGCGGCCAGCCGGGGCTCTCGCCCCCTTCGCGGCCACAGCCGCTCACACAGCGGCCACGCTGACCGTGTCCCAGGAGATTTTAAGGCCACAGCTTCAGAAGTCCTTTCAGGCTTCAAGAATGAAAAGGATCGGTGAGCGTTGTGCAGTGATATTTGAGCTCCTTTAGCTTTTTTCCTGAAGTCAAAATGACAACAGTAATTTGGGGATCGGAGAAATGCGTTTTTTGTATGAGTGTCACACTTTAAACTTGGCTCAAGAGACCAGGATGTTGCAATTTCCTCAGGACCGATGTCCTGAGAGCCTCCCTGTCTGCTTCATCGGGCACCGGCCACGGCTGCTCCCAGTGAGCAGGTTTCAGGGGCCACGGCCTTGAGGCCGATCCCAGGATGCCAGACCCCACTAGTGGTGATGGGAAGACCTCTCTGTTCATGACTCGGCAAATAGTTGTGGGACACCTACTCCGTGCCAGGCATCAGGCTTGTGCTGGGACTAGAGCGGCAAACAGCAAACGGGCCTCTACGACCCTGGGCAGAAGCAAAAGGAGTGAAAAGTCAGCAGACACAATGTGCCGCATGCCTGGTGGGAGCAAAGCGTCAGCCCTGCAGAATCAGGAAGACAATCTGCAGGAGTGAAGTCTGTGGGTCTGTGTGCACACGGGGATGGGCAGGTGTGGTGGCGGCTGCCAGGAACACTAAGGCAGGGGGCAAGGGAAAAGGCTTCTGGGGGCGTCCAGTTACGTGTGGCTGGAAGCCGGCGGGGTGACGAGGACTGCGGTCCACGAGATGAGCACGCACGGGGCCTGGGGGCTGCCCGCCAAGGAGCGTGGGCTTTGTCCTGAAGAGGAAGCCCCCGTGATCACGGCGTAGGAAGAACCGCCGACTTCAGGTGGAGGTACCCCTGTTCCAGGGGGGAGCTTGCCCTTTCATCCGGATGAGAGATCGTTATGGTCTGTTTGAGGCAAATGGACGGGCGCTTCATGAGAAAGGAAGGCTCTGAAGGGAAGCACAGGGTCACGCCGGGCACTCAGCTCTCCAGAATAAGAAAACAGTGGCGGAGCACGGCTGGGGAGAAGACTGAGCATTTTGTGTGCCTCGTGGGTAACTAAACAGTGGCCAGGAGAGGCTGCCGGGCCCTGTAACGAGCTGCAGTCACAAAGCTCCGAGTGGGTATTTTAGTGTCCTAAGGAGAAATCCTTTGGCCTCAAAGAAGACATCCACTGAGCACTCAGGAGAATGGAATCGACTCAGAGAAAACATTATGGGCTCAAAACTCTGCAAGTGTGAGAGCCACAAAGACCACCATGAGCAGAAGACAGGCCACAACCAGCACTCTCGGGGAGCGGGGCTGGGGCGCTGGCTCTCGTGCTGCTTTTCTCCGAATAACTGGCTCATTTCCTCACTCTGCTTTGCGTGCGTTTCATCCCCTACGCGTTGCTTTTTGCTCCCTGCGCCCACGTAAAGCTGGGCTTTGGCGTAACCAGATGTATTCATTAGAGTAATGATTGTTCTTGCATAAATAGTCCAGAATTTCTAACGTTTCAAGCACACTAGTAAAAGTCTGTCCACGCATCGACAGGAGGAGGCGGGTGGTCTCAGTCAGAGGCGGCCGTCCGCCTGTTCCCCACGGACCAGCCGTCGCCCCCTGCGCTGTCACCCCTGCACCTTGTCCTCCTTTCACTTGTGTGTCCGATCCCAGATCGCTTTGTACTGCGTGACACGTTCAAAACAAACTTGAGTTCTCCAGCACCAGAGTCCTGGCCTTTGGCTAACTGGCACTTGGCGGGGTGCTGGGGAGGGTATCCGAGCCATGAACGGATTTGGACTAGGTCATGTTTCCCAGCCCAAGTGATGCTATGGATCGAGAAACCATCCAAGTTCTCTAACTTGATCCAGGTTTGTGGGGGAGGGGAGGGAAGCACCTCAGGCTTGACACTGGCGCAGCTGAGTGTCGATAACTACCCAGCGCCCACGAGGAAAGCACACGGAGAACGGGGTTGCACATTGGCCTAAAGAAGGGGTGTCCCCCAAAAACCACGCAAGGTCACCTGTCTCACTTCCAGGTGATCATGTGCCACGGGTACCCTCACCCCCGTGACAGCCACGGGCAGGTACCCTCACCTGCGTGACAGCCACAGGCAGGCAGGTACCCTCGCCCACCTGACAGCCACGGCGGGCATTTCTGCTTTGGACGTGGGCGACATCAGTCCTCATACTTCCAGTGACCCCACAGTGCTGTGCTGCCCGGGAGTCCCGAGGGTCCCTCAAAAGCAAGTAGAAGGAGGTGTCCATCCCGTCACCCTCAGTCACTAGCTGTGCCCCTTGGCTCCGGTACCTGACTGCTATAAGGCTTAGGTCCATTGGAACCATAGAAGCAAGTACAGCTCTAAGGGGTGTCAGGCGTAGCCCATGGCATTCGTGAACGTCAGTTTCCTTCTCTCTTCCCCTCAGCGTTCATCTGGGCCAACTTGTCTTCCTTCTTTGCTCTGGTCAAAAGATTCGACCAATCCTTCCAGTGGAGAACTCGTGAAATAGCCCCCCAGGGGTCCTCCAGTGCTGCCGCTGCTTCTAGGCACCGTCGACCTTATGGTGTGAAGCCCTTAAATCTTACATTTCTCCTCCCAGGCATCCTGGGGCAGGCAGGCTCACCCAGCCACAGCCAGGGAGGGCTGAGATAGTCCCAGCTGCATAGCAACAGCCCCCTGCCACCTACAGCAAAGGGGAGGACGGGGCACCCATCCTGCCACTCACTCAACGCCGTTTTCCTGTCTTTCTCCCGACACGCTGTCCAGCCGCCTTCCGGAAGCCAGCTTGCAATGAAAGATAACGAATTGCCACTGCTTTTCCAGACCCCCACACCCTCAGAGGTAGGGAACCCACTAACGATATTCCCCTTGGCCCTGTTTCCTCCTTCCACACCCAGCTTTCTTCTGCAGGATGGAGATCTCCTTTCATGAACAATGTTTATGAAATATTCGGCTTTTAAAGACTTTCTCTGGTTACTTCACAAATTGATATCCTTTGGGCTAGCAAATGTTGGTAACCTTTGAGATAAGCTTAAAAAATAAGGTTTCTGTCCATTCTTATCCTGAAAAGATCACTTTGGTAAATTCTGAAAAGTGTTGAGAGACAGTAAGTTTTGGTTTGTGTGTGTGTGTTTATACTCCAGTCCATTACTAGCTCTTACCTCAGCTGATTAGGATGCAGTGATCACTATACCTCTTTATTTATTTTTAATATGTATTTTAATTAGAGAAGCTGTAAGTTTATGGGAAAATCATGCGAAATACAAAGTTCCCATATATCTGCCCACTATTAACATCTTGCATTAGTGTGCCACTTTTGCTTCAATTGATGAAAGAATATTATTTTAGTTGTACTATTAACTATAGTTCATGGTTTACATCAGTTAAATAACTGTTTGTGTTTTCAAGGCCTATGGCTATTGTTTTGTTTTAAGTTTTTATTCCAGTAACATATTTTCATCCTAAAGTGCACTCCTCTTTATTTTTGTTCCAGGTCAATCATGTTCCTCTCTGTGGTTGTCAGTTTCACAGATTTACTGTCATTTTTCTCTCTTCCTCACCTGGGAGCACCTGGCCTCCAGGCAAAATTGGTTCCCCTTCTCCAAATTTCTTCTGAGAAGTTAGCACTTCTATCCTCAGATCCTGCTATTAGAAAGAAATTTAGGTATACGTTAGAGAAGAAAACATAATTTCTCTAAAACTGTTGGTGTATATCCAGGGTATTAGACTTCTTTATTTGTGTTTTTTCCCAAACATCATTAACCTTGAAGCAGAAAAGGTAAGGGAATTAACACATATATCCTTCAATGTCTGTGGGCCGAAAGTTCAAAATACATCACATTTCAATGATGGTGCTATGCCATGGTCTCCGAAATCTCTCATTGTTGGACTTGACTCATGAAGTGATATAAACAACTTGGTAACCAGCAGATATTTTTCCACGTGGAAATTCTGTTTAGTTTACAGCTGATGCAGTTCTCAGGTTTTTTACTTTTTAATACACATACACAAACAAAGTTCCCAAAAATTATATAGTTTCAGTCCCCCAGAAAATTGTTTTACTAAAACTAGAGTCAACGGGTGAAAATGAGTTATTGGAAAGAAAACATTTGTGAAAAAAAATGAATTCTTTAAATTCAATTCATTTTTATAGAAAAAGTATAGTTTTATTAAAATTCACTTCACAGATTTTTTTTCATATGCTTGTATATTATTTAATTCCTGATTTGTACTTAAATACTAAAACAATATCTAGTTGAGTCACTTGAAAGACATTTTAATTATATACTAAAAATACAAATAGACACACTGATTATGTGGAAAGCAGCTTATCTATATGCAAATGGATGGCTGGACCTTGCCTAATTTGGAAAAATCATTTACGACCACTCAAAACTTCTTTAAAATGAGGATATTAGTGATTCAAAGGTTGTTATTTCTGATTTATGTTAAGAAGAATTAAGATGATGACAATACATTGGGTAAATCTAGATTGGGAATTACCCTTCCCATTCCATAAACTTTAAATGCTATTTTATTGTTTCCTCATGATGAAACAAATGCATGTCCCTTAAAAATAAATAATACAGATCATTTTAAATTAAATAATTTAAATAGCAAAAGAAATAAAATAAGCATATTCCATAACTCACTTCCCAAATATAACCACCATGCATATTTCAAGGTAAAAATGTTTCATATATTTTATCCTATGCCACATATAGTATTTAGTTCTTTTAACTTGAAAATCGGTTTTATTAATTGGAATGCACATAATTATAAATTGTGCTGCAAAAATTGTTATGAAAAATGGCATGCCTGCCCCTGCCCCTACCCCCAATTTCCCACTCCCTAAAAGCAACCCCTTTTAACCCTTTTCCTTAACTATTTCATTATTTATCCCAACATCTCCAAATGACATTGTTACAATGGTACGTTGTGACTCATCGCTTATTAAGTTTCCTATGTAGTGTATAAGAACTTAGCTTTCATTCTGAACCTTCTCCCCATAAGCTTGTCCTTTCATTTGCTCTAGCTCGAGTTACAACCTAATTTTAAATAGATACATTTTCAGTGTTTGTATTATTACAACTATGCCAAGATTATTCACAATTAAGCCATATAGGATTACATTGAGCCATATAATATTATTTCTTTTTTGGAAAACATTTTTCCAATGTCAATTGTGTAAAGAGGCAGAGCATGAATTCCTAATCAATTTTTTTAAAATAAAAATCATAAAATTAACTCTTTTTGGGTATACAGTTCGATGAATTTTAAACATGTTTAGATTCATGTAACCACCAGCAAAATCAGGATATAGATTAGATCCAGCCCCTCTGACAATCCCCTGTTGTTTCCCCTTGTTGTCAAACCCTCGCCTATCCCAAATCCCTAGAAGTCACCGATCTTTTCTCAGTCTCCAGAGTTTCGCCTTTTCCTGGATGTTAATATAAATGGAGTCGTGCACTGGGTCACCTGTGGCTTCTTTCAACCAGCAAATACTTTTCTGATGCCTTCAGGCCAGCGCATGTATCAACAGCCCTTACTTTCTGCTGCCTGGCATTGCCTTGTGTGTCTGCTTGTCCGTTTAAGGACATTCAGGTTGTTTCTACTCTGGGGCAAGTGCAAGAAGAGCTACTGTAACCATCAGGGTGCAGGTTTCTGCGAGGGCAACATTTTGCCTTTCTCTCCAGGAGTGGGTTTGTGTTGTCACATGGTAAGAGCATGTTGAACTTTATAAGAAACTGCCAAACTGCTTCCAGAGTGCCTGCGCCATTTTGCAGCATGCCTAGCGCGATTCTGATATGCACGGGTTTCAGTTACCACGGTCGAAAGTTGAATAATGCCTGTTCCCCAATAACAGTTTTTCAAATGCTGGTAACCATAGTTTATCAACTCTGAGTATTTGCAGCACACACAAATTCCATGGCTAGCTCTTTAGCCCACACATCACCCACAAGTGACAGACGCACGTCTTGTCCATGTCCAGACCATCTCCCATCTTTCTCAGTCTGCAGCTGATGCCCGCCACCTGCTCTTCAGGTCACCAGCAGGCAGCAAAGGGTCTAGTGGTGCTGCCTTCCTGTCTCCCAACGATAAATCCTTGGGGTGTTTTCCAAAAATGGATAATGAAAGAGGAAATTGGCCAAGAATGAGGCAAGTACAGCAAAGTGATAAAGCTGGTGCATCAAAATTTAGTGGAATTCTAAAAAACACAACTGACCATGGAAATGTCAACACTGCTCTAGATGTGTAGCCAGAGGAACTTAGCAAAGGAGAACTTCTCCATATAAACGAAGAGCGTGGTAATAAGGACAGAATGAAGATATTCCACAGGAATTGATGCCAGCAAAAACTTCAGGTTAAAGGGACTCTCGGAGATAACAGCATTGAAAAAGCAAGGGACAAAATGTAGGAAAAATGTTGGAAGCTGCTACAAACTTGGAAAGGGGCAATTCACCGAGGCATAGAAAAGATGCTGGCCCCATCCTATAAGTTTCACAACTTATGGAGGAGGCGAGCACTATCAAACTACTCTTGTTAAGTTTTCAGAGACAAACCTTTTTAATTTTCAATGATTTTGACGTTTACAATTATGGTATATGAATAATTATTAGTTTTACTATATTTTTTCATTTGCCTATACATATAATACCGAAAGTAAGACAAATCTAAATCTTTCTCATTGTTAATAAGGACAAGGCTTGGTCCCACATTGTCACGGAAGTGAGGGCTGCCTGTAGTTAGTATTGTCTGCTCTTTTTGTTTTAATTTCTGCCAATCTAGTAAGTATGTTGCAGTATCTCTTTATGATTTTTATTTTCATTTTCATTTTCCTAATGACTAATGATGTTGAGCATCTTTTTCTGTACCTTCTTTGCTCAAGCTCTTGTTCCAATCTTAAGCCCATCGTTTTACTGTTTTTCCTTATTGTTGAGTTTTTAGTGTTCTTTATATATTCTGGATATTATGGTTCTGGGTATCCTTTCTTTGTGAGATATATGATTGCCAAGATCAGTGAAGGTGTGAGATTTTACCCTAAGGGCAAACTGCCAAGGTCGCTTGCAGCTTCACGGATCGTTCAGAGACGGAGATCTCGTCTCCTCACGCCACAGCAAGAAGCAAGAGCTCCATGTCCTCCTGGTTCCCCTGGGCTCCAGGTGCCACAGGGCTGATTTGCAGTCGTCCACTGGGTGCTGTGGACAGCATGGATTTGCATCACAGTGAGGAAACCAGAAGCCTCTGTGGCGGAGAGCAGGCAAACCGCTTTTGCCCCAGAGGGAGCCATTCTCTCTGTTATATTAGACAGTAAGTCCGTCTTCCCTTTGCTCCAGAGTGAACACAGGTGCTAGGTCCTGAGCCCGATTGCCAGAGACCTGTGGAGATGCGAGGGGCCCATGGAGAAATGCCCCCTAACAGGGATTTGCAAGTATTTTCTCCCAGTCTGCACCCCATCTTTTCATTCTCTTAAAAGTATCTTTCGCTAACTGAACATTTTAAATTGATGAAGTCCAATTATCATTTTTTAGATCATTTTATTTGCACAGCTCAGTTAGAAGTTTATCAATTTTATAAATCTTTTCAAAGATCCAGCTTTTGGTTTTATTGATTTTCCCTAGTGATTTTTGTTTCCAGTTTCATTGATTTCTGCTCTTATCTGCATTATTTCCTTTATTCTACTCGCTTTGGGTTTAGATCACTGTCTGTTTTCTAGTTCTGAACATGGAGCTCAGATTCTTTTGTTTAAGACCTTTCTTCAGTAATAATGCAGACTTCTGGGATGTAAGCCCTGCTCTAGCTGCAGCCCACACATTTTATTGTTGTCATTTTCAATCACTTCAAAATGTTTTCTAATTTTCCTCCTCTTAGATGATGGGTTATTTAGAAAGGTGTTTTGTTAAGTTCCAGATATTTGAGTTATTTCCTAGAAATCTGTCTGTTGGTGTTCTCTAGCTGACTTTCATTATGGTGTGAGAACTCCTCTGTATGATTTCAGTTCTTTCGATTTGCTAAGGTTCGTCCGATGGCCGACGACCTGATCTTTCTTGGTGAATTTCAGAGGAACGTGCCTTCTGCTGTGGATGGTTGGAGCACTCTGTAAAAATCAAGTGGGCCCAGTTAACTGACGGCGTTGCTCATCTAGTCTTCCCCTGGCTTTGGGTCTACTTGTTCCATCGAATTCTGAGAAGTCACTGTTAAATTCTCCAACTGTAATTGTGGATTTGTCCCTTCCTTCTTCTGGCTCCATACACTTGCCTCACTTATTTTGAGGATTCTTGGAGACTGACGCTTTCATCACTCTTATTCCCTGGTCCTTTCCATTGCTGGAAGGTCCACTTTCTCCCAAAACAATGTTGGCATTTCCGTTTTCTTTGGGTTAGTGTTGGCAGGACATACTTTTTTCCATCCTTTTACTTTTTGGGGGAGGGGGATTAATCTTGTAAATTTTAATACCTGTAAACTCCAGAAGAACTGGGATGAGACATCTTTTTTTGTAAGAACAGTTGTAGGTTTACGGAAAAATCATGGAGAGAATACAGAGTTTCCACATTCCCCCCCCCCCAGCACAGCTTTCCCTATTTTTTATATTTTGCATTAGTGTAAACTTTATTATTATTCATGAAACAGTATCATTATAATTATACTATTAACCACAGTCCAAAGTTAATATTAGGCTCACTTTTTGTGTTGTACAGTTCCATTTTTTATGTTATAACTTATAGGCAACCTAAAATTTCCTATTTTATTCACTTTCAGATATACAATTTGTGATATTAATTACATTCACAATTTTGTGCTACCATCTCCACCATCCATTACCAAAACTTTTCCATCACCCCAAATAGAAACTTGGTACCAATTAAGCATTAACTCCCCATTCCTTACCCTCACCCCACCTGGTACCCTGTATTCTAGTATCTGACTCTATGAATTTGCATATTCTAATTATTTTATATGCGTGAGAGTATACAATATTTGTCTTTTTGTGTCCAGTTTATTTCAGTGAACATGATGTCTTCAAGGTTCAGCCTTGTTGTTACATGCAAGAGAACGTCATTCCTTTTTGTGGCTGTAAACATACATACATGCATACAAACACATACATCCACCTTTTACTTTTAACCTACCTAAATGATCATTTTTGTAGGAGGTTTATTATAAAAAGAATATAGTTTTAATCCAAAATGGCAGTCTTTGTCTATTTGCTGTGCCTAAACCGTTTTCTGTTTGATGTCGTCATTGATATACTTGGATTTAGGTCTATCTGTTTCCACTTTGTGCCCTTTCGCTCCCATTCTTCCTTCTTCCAGCCTCCTTCTGGATTTCCTGGATATTTTCTGTCTTCCATAGGCAGTACCTTTTTAGTAGGTGCTGTGTTGGATTAAAATGCACACATGACCTTTCATAGTCTACTTAGGATCAACATTTTACTCCTTCAAGTGGAACGTAGAATCCTTATGGCTATGGAGGTGTCTTTGCCATGCCCCGTAGGTACGGCAGTTTCACATGTGAAGGTCTGTGGGGCCTTAACACAGAATGTTCTATTCCTGTTTGCAACCGTCTCCCCTACCGCAGAGTCCTCTCAGCCGCTTTAACATTCTAGACCAATTTCTCGCTAGGTTCCTGCACAGCTGCCCTCCTAGGACTTCAGACTGAGGCCACAGTCCTGAGCATTTTGCTTCCCTTTCTCTTCTTACGGATCCCTTTTTTCCTTTTATTTGACTTAATTTCTCATTTTAGTGTAACAGTTCCTCACTGAGAAAGATTGCATGGGAGTAAATTTTGAGCTCCCGCCTATCAGCAAATGTCATTATTCTATCCTCAAATCAAAATACTGACTGGTTTTGGTGCTCAATTCCAGGGTGAAAGGATTTCCCCCTCAAAAATTTGGACAGCATTCGTCCACTGCCCTCGGAAGCCATTGTTTACTGACAGAAAGCCATTTAGAGTATCGGTCCCTTGAGTGTGCATTCACTTTTCTCTCTGAAAACTTTCAGGATCTTCTCTGACTCCAAAACTCTGTTCGTGGATTTGTTTTGTTGCATTTGTATTTTCAGTCATTTGGAGAGATACATGGTAAACCCTTTTATTGCAGAAAACCATGTTTTTGAGTTCTGGGAACTTTTCTTGACAAAGAAGAGAAGACTCTCATACTAATAATCCTGAAACTAATTTCTGTAAAAAGCATATCTGGGTCATTTTAGATTTAGGTTTAATAGCACCTGAAATTTTTTTAAATTTTTTTAGAACAGCTTTAGATTATTAGAAAAATTGAGACAAGAGATAGTACAGAGGATTCCCATATACCCCACACCCAGTTTCCCCTATTATTTATATCTTACATTAGTGTGGTGCATTCTTTGCAATTAATGAAGCAATATTGTTATATTATTATTATTATTTATGCCACTGACAGAAATTTATTCTTCCATTAAATAAGATTATCTATTTATAGCCTCTAGCTTTGTTTCAATTAACATTAACCTCCCTAGACTACCCCTTTCAGCCACAATCACATTTATAAATCAGCAGTGTTAGTTTTACTCACTATAATGTGTTACCATCAACCCTGTCCATTTCCACATATTTACAATTCCCCTTATTAAACACTCTACATACATTCAGCATCAGCTTCCCCTTCTCAACCGATATCTATCTCCTAGTAACCTATACTCTATAGTTTAACTCCATGAATTTACTCATTGTATTTAGTTCATATTAGTGAGACCATGCAATATTTGTCCTTTTGTGTCTGGCTTATTTCATTCAACATAATATCTCAAGGTTCATCTATGTTGTCATTTACTTCCCAAGTTCATTTCTTCTTAGGGCACCACAGTCTTCCAACACATGTATACACCACATTGTATTTATCTATTCATCAGCTGATGGGAGCTTGGGTTGTTTCCATCTTTTAGCAAGTGTGAATAATGCTACTGTGAACACTGGTGTGCAAATGTCTTTTTGTGTCCTTGCTTTCCATTCTTCTGAATCTATCCCTAGTATCAGGATTGTAGTATCAAACAGCAGTTCTATATTTAGCCTCCTGAGGAACTGCCAAACTGTCTCCCACAGAGGCTGCACCATTTTACACACCCACCAACAGTGAAGGAGTGTTCCTATTTCTCCACATCCTCTCCAGCACTTGTAGTTTCCTGGGGTTTTTTGTTTGTTTGTTTGTTTTTAAGTAATGGCCATTCTGTAAGGTGTGGAATGATATCTCATTGTAGTTTTGATCTGCATTTCCCTAACTTAGTAATAGTGACCATTTTTTCATGTGCTTTTTGGCCATCGGTATTTCTTCTTTCGAAAAATGTCTGTTCAAGTCTTTTGCCCATTTTTCAATTGGGTTGCTTATCTTTTCGTCGTTGAGTTATATGATCTCTTTATATAACTTGGAGATGAAATCCTTGCATGTGAAAAACATTTGAATGCATTGAACAACATTCAAACATTTTCAGTTTTTTTAAATAATATTTAATCTTTTAAAATTGTGAAAGAAGAAGAATTTAAGAAATGCTGTATGACTCTATATATTGCCTTTTAAGGTGAGGCTAAAAAATGTCCTTCATACAGGGACAGACAGTGCAAAGTTTAGATTTAGTGGGCCGCATGCAGTCTGCTGGATTGCTGGATAGTGTTCTTTCTTTCTTTCTTTTTTTTTTTTTTAATAACACTTAATGCCAAAACCATCCTTAGCTTGTGGACTGTACAAAACAGGCCAGCCATGGGGCAGATTTGGTCACTGGTCATAGTGTGCTGATCCCAGCCTTAAGAAACAAAAAGAAAAAGGCACCCAAGTGTGATAGTAACTTATACAAAACAAGAGAGGAATTACTCTAATATATTTTTCAGTAACAAAAATTTATATGTGACCCAACTGCTATGCAAACTGCATTGTTCATTTCTAAATCTTAGAATTTTATAGACAATTAGACTTGCTTTATCTCAGCAGAGTGAAGCTTCTCAACAGTTAAGAAGAAGCTGTGTACGTTCTTCTGATTTGCTCTGAGGGGTGAGGAAGGGGTTTCCCAGGCGGGCAGTTGGTGCCTCCCCCTGGGGGGGGGAGGTCTCAGGCCTGCTGGGATGAAGCATCTCCAGGCAGCGTCCCGTGGCCCTTAACTGTTGGCAGAGATGACCGGAAGTTCCACCTGGGTGAGGAGTGGGTCCAAGTGAGCAGCCTCCTGGCACCGGTGGGGCCCCCATGCCTTCCTCTGTTGGTGGGGAAGGCCTGGCCCCTCCAGGCCAAGCCCCAAACCGGCTCAACTCGCCTTCCTCTGCAGCTCCTGGGGTGTGTCCAGGATCTGAAAACACAAGGATAAATTTAAGCAGCATGATCGAGGTCCATGTGTGCCACCTGGAAAGGAACCAGAGCTGAACCGTGGAAGAGGAAGAGGAGAGCTGCTGCCTGCCCTAGGGCATTGCTGTCCATGCCGCACACGGAACGCCCTGCTTTCCTCCGGAATGACGTAAAAGGCACGACCCGAGTGACTTGCCTTCGTTGGATGAAGCTGATTTCTGCAATGCAGCGGTGCTACCCTTTTCCAGCTCAGAGTGATTTTTCTTTGATAGTGTTCTGGTGTCGGGCTATGTGCTGTGCTTATATTTTGTAGTTCCATGATGTGATTACTCCATTGCGGAAAACTTGGTCATCTACGTAAAATTTTGCATTGCTAGTGTTTCAGTCGACAGTCTTGCCTGCACCTCTTTGTGCCCCTTTTTGGGTACTTTGTTAGGGCAGATGCCTAAAAGCTTGAGAGAAAGCGCCGTGACTGGGTCCCAGAAGCACACCCAGCATGTCATGGTCACTGAGAGTCCAAGGAAGTGCACGTTCCTACACACACGCTCCCAGCACTGCAGGTACATCCGTCATCTAGGAAATTCCGCCAAGTCATTGCCAGAAGTTAAGCCTAAGCCCTTTCAAAATATTATTTCCTGAAGGGGATCGCTTTATCCCTACCCCTCAGTAATTTTGGTATCTTTTCCCTGCATTTTCTATATATCCTTTATTTTCCTGTGGAGTTGCTTTTTCTTTCCTAGTTGATACGTAGTCGAGTGCCTGTGCTCATGAATTGTGTGTGTTTTCTGTAATTCCCCAGTAAGTCTGCCTTTTGTTTTTGCCACTTTCAATTGTTCATTCTGTGTCTGCTGGTAGTGCCAAGAAAGCCTCCAGGTGTATTATCCCTCTGCTCACTATTTTCCAGGATTCCCCCGTAGCTGGCTCACTCCTGCTTTCTGAGCAGTCCAGAAGTCTGTGGGAATAAGGTGGAGAGGGCTGCAGTCAAAGGGGAAGGGACGAGGCTGCTGCCCTTGGCAAGGCTGCTGGGTAATGCCTGATCGCGCCATTCGCTCCAGAAACCCCTCCCGGTTCTGTATTTGCAGCTTGAGGTATTGCAAATTTTCCAGGTCTGCTCGTCCCTTCCCACTCCTTCCTCCTGGTGATTTCTGATCGATGAGTCTTTCCTCTAACGCCAAGCTGCTTCCAGATTGACAGCTTCCATTCTGTCCTGGAAAACCTCACCATTTCTGCTCTACTCACGGCATTCTTTCTTGTATTTCAGCACTAATATAAATTTGTTATTTTATCATCAAAGGGGTGGTTTGTGCTCAGTCCTCCAAGCTGCTTTGTGGCTTTCCAATTAAAAATGGGAAGTGAGCACTCTTCTATGTCATTATCTCTGTTTTGTCTTACTTTACAAAATAAGTCGTCATACCTGTATATTACTCTATATTACAGCTCTTCTGTAATATACTTAAATTACCACATTTGGTTTGACATTTACTTTCTTTCCAAATTTTCACTGTCATTGAGAGAAAATTCTCACAGATAAATCTTAGAATAATCCTTTTCTGGCAAATTATTTCAATAATATATAACATTTTCTATGTGACAGACAATTTTCTAAGTATTTGACATACATTGATAAATAAGAAAACCTCTAGTATCATTCCCACTGCACAGATTGAGGAAACTGAGGCACAGAAATATTAAGAAAATCAATGGAGCTCACTGGGCTCGTAAATAGTGAGGTTGGGATTTAAACCCAGACAGTGGTTCCAAAGAGGGGCTCTTGCTGCCTCAGAGTAGAAGGATATTGGGTCAAAGTCCATGCAAATGTTCTGCCTTTTGATAATAACTAAATGTCCTTAAAGCAGAGCCACACGCGCTTACACTCTCATCAGCAATGCACCTGGCTGTCAATTTCCTTGAATAGTGACCAGTCCCAGGCCTTATATTTTTGTATATATTCTCCAGGTCCATTGGCAAAAAGTAGAATTTTGTGCTGTTTATTTCTCTGCTTTCATTTTCTTTCCTGTCAATATTTTACTTTGACCTTATCCAGTTTTCTTCTGGTGATTCCGCAGCCGAGCGTGGGTGGTGCTTCCAGGGTCCAGGGATGCGACGCGTCCACGTGATTTGTGTGGCCCAGGAAACGTGGGCAGAAACAGCTCCCGTTGCATTCCAGCAGAAGTGCTCTGGAGGCTGCCCTGTGCTTGGCGCTAGCTCTTCCTTCTGCCATGAGAACATGAACCAGACAAGAGCGAGCCCGTCAGCCTGCGTTTGGGAGCCCCAAGGAGCAGAGTGGAAGTCAGCCTGCAGCCAAGATAAAGTGTCAGTGAGAAACACCTTTGTGACGGGGCTCCTATGTTTTGGAGGCATTTGCTTCTGCAGCGTGATTTAATGAACGATGCCGGCTGTAAGCTCTTGTCCATCATGGATGTTGCGAACATTTTCCTGCTTCAAAACAGCTCTTAAAGTCCTTATATTTTTTTTTTTTAATTTATTATGGGTAAAAATCAAAATTCTCACAATACATACAAACATTTGCAAAATGATATATAAATATATGTGCATATATGTGTATTTGCTTACAGAAATGTTATTTATATAATATATACATATATTTTGGTAGTACGTGTACAATGCATTGATGCAAAGTAGGTTGCAATGACTCTGCGCCATCTTCTGAGAAGTCAGTTCCTGTCCAGAGGTCCTTCCCCAGCCCACCTCCAGGGACGTGGAGGGACCTTCCATACAGATCATCTCAAGCCTCCCTGGACGGACGACAACTCTTATGTTCACCAGAGGCGACCCTCGAAATTTCTTCTTTCTAGTCTTCCTAAGTCATCCCATTTTGCGAACCATTAATCCAAAGCTGGCCACCCTCATGCACAACGATTTCTGCTTTTCTGTGCAGACTCAGGAGCAGGGAAGAGGCAGGCAAAGCTAGAAGACCCTCCCCGGGCCTTCCACTGTGCAGCCATATTAACATGCTGAGGACACGTTGTCATAATCGTGATCTTATAAAAACCGAGAGTGAAATCTATGTGCTTAAACAGCAGTTCTAGGGTCCAGGATCTAAGAGGCAATATTGGGATTTTTAATGCTGGCTCTCTAAGTCCAAATTCAACGTCTTAAACACTCTGTGAAAACACATGATTTTCTTTGATTTTTTAAAAAAATCATTTTTGTGCTTTCTGTTATTAAAATTAATTTATACACTTTAAGCAGCCCTAAACATAGTGAAACAATGCATAATTATATAAATTGCCATACCACAAAAATGACTAAAATGAGCAAAAGGAAGTTAAAATGCCAAAAGACTAAAATAAAGTATCCAGTCTGAAACTTGGGAATAATCTCATCTTTGAGAATTTTTTTTCTAGGTGGGAATAATTGGAACATACCTGCCTGATGAATGTGCATTACTCTTAAGACTGAGCAGGAAAAGTTGCAAATCCATCCTATTGGTTTCTCTTCCTTGGTAACGAGATGACAGGATGATGCAAAAAATTCCAGAACCATTTGGACGCACTAAAGTTCCAACAGCAGCAGGGGTGTTTTGATGGAGGGATGGAGAAGGATAAAGTAGATGAGTAGGATTAAGCGTGCTAAGTGTAAGTTAAAGAGAAGACAGCTTTATACAGAATGTAATGTGCACAATAAAAAGATACTCAAAAAAGTTCTATTAACATAAACATAAAAGAACTTTTTCTCTTCCTTGATATTTTTAACTTGATTCTTGAAATGCTGGCCAATGCAATTCTTAAAGATAAAAGTACTAAAGGTATAAATATTGGCAAAAGGAAAAATAGTATCATTAGCAGAGAATCATCAGAAAACTTTGCAAATAAATCTAGAGAGAGAATTTTATTACCAATAGGGAATCAGCAGAAAATGTTTTTGAATCTGTATAATTTATATATATGTACATACACAAATATATTTATATACATGAATTCAGTAGAGACATAGAAGATTTTAACACAAATGGATATGCAGTTTGGTTCCATACAAAAATAGCTAGATAAAAATATTTAAAAGGGAGTCTTTTCACATAATCATTTAAATGTATTATATACTTGTGTCCAGGTAATTATAATATATACAGTATTACATAGGAAAAGACACATAAGAAATAAGAAATTGTCTTTTCTGTGGAAAAACTGTACCCTGATTTTCAGGCATGTTAAATCAATCTTAAATAAATAATTCTTGCCTGAGAAGGCTCAGTATCATAAAGACCTCAACTGTTAATTATCCTTTGTTAACTAATATAGTTACTATAATAAGAGAGAATATACCAACCCATTCACTGTAGGTTAATTTAAGAACTTTATAAAATTGTTTCTAAAATTTATACGAAAAGAACATGCATGCTTGAATGACTAGCAAGATATTATTATCATCCTTTTGAAGCATTTGCTATGGGGCTTTTTCTGTAATTTAATCCTCACAGAAAAGCAGCCCTGTGAGGTGCCAACTGTTACCATGTCCACTTTAAAGTTGAAGAAACTGAAGTATAAAAATGTTGGTAACTTATCAAGGTCGCACAGCCAATCAGGAATTTGAAGCTGAGTCTATGCGTCCATTTCACTGCTAAGGAGGAAGAGGGGGAAGAATACGGTGGTAAATTCAGCCTCTGGGTATTCATGTATTTTAAAGCCACAATAATAAAAATAATAGGACAATGTACCAGATGGGTGTGTCCAGACTCAGACTCAAGCATAAAGAATTTTTTTATGTGAAAAAGGTATACATCCTGAGTTATCAATACAAACAATATTTGCCAAGAAATGGTGCTGTAAAAACTAAAATGGCACTCTGCACCCCTTTTCACACCAAAATAAATTTGGTGGAAATTCAGTTTTCAATGTAAACAGCAACATAGGAATCTGAGATAGAGGAGGCCATAAATGTTAGGTAGAAGCCGACTCTCTATTTGCAAAGTAGGTGCAAAGCAACCTGATAGACATGTCGAAAAGGAGAACCAGGTATGGTCAATAAAACAGGAAGAGGTATTCCATTTCACTAATAATCAAAGAACCATGAAAAGAAGTGACAGTGAAATTGTGTTTGTCCCCTGTCAATCTGCAAAAAAAAAGATTTTTTAAAATTTGGCCATCTTTTTCTTGGTGGTCAGAGGTCAGTGAACATTGACAGACATTTTCTGGATGACTTGACAAACCATATCAACAATCTCAAATTTTAAAATAAGCTTATCTTTGACAGCTGATTTTGAATCTGATAGATTTAATGGAAAGAATTAGATAAGTCAAAAAAGATATAAGCACAGTAATGTTCTTTACCGCATTATTTATATTACAGAAAATTGGAATCGACCTAAATGTTCATCAAAGGAAATCTGTTAAATGAGTTGGAGAACATCTATACTATTCAGCTGTTAAAAAGAATGATGCAAATTCACATTCGCTGACTTGGAAAAATGTCCCTGAGCAAACAAAGCAGGCTGCAAAATATTCTGCAATTCATGTCCTGTGTTTGTGTAAGAGAGAAAAGAGCTAAACCTAAGAACTACCAGATACTGCCTTTCATTTTAACAGGTCTGGGAGAAATCCAAGTCCCACAACCTTATGTCTCTGAGAAACAGGAGCTGCAGTCACACTCCTGAGGCTATTGGTCAAACCCTGGTAGTTTCAGAGAAACGTTTATCTTGAAGCATTTAAGATCAAGGTTAGGATATGCCATATTTCCCTATTTTAGTGCTGTATCCTGCTTCTATTTTTAAAAATATTTTGTTCCTGTTTATAAAATATGACAGTAATATGTCCCTTAGGGTAATTCACCTGAAGCTAGTATGGTAATTTGAAAATTACAATCCAACTCTAGGCAAATACCATGTTGACATATTAAGAACAGTTTCAACACTTATCTTGACTAATTTTATAGAGTTAAATATTTTTTCTAATAGTCTTCTCTTTTTCTGGTCAGATATTAAAATTGCTTAATATAATTACAGAATCTGAAAAATTAAATATAATCTCTGAGACACAAATGTTTTACTTGCTAGAGTGACTAGAACCGGAGAAGGAGATCTTTCAGCAGACCCAAGGGTGAAAAAGAAGCATGGCTCTCACCTCTGCTGGCCTGCACTTTGTGTGTGTAAATACAGACAGGCAGTTATAATGCATATTTATAGATTTGCTTGTGCAAACAGACGAGCACGCCGGTTTCCTCATGCAGCAAATCTTATTTCCGATACAGATTTGAAAATCTGTGAAGCATGATAATATTAACTCGAGGATCTATGTCCTCCCATAAAACAAAGAAGGATGAGTGGTGGGTTAAAAGGATTCTAATGACGCCCTTAGACGCTTCCGCTGCCATAATGACCGGGGAAGATTTATATGCTCTCCCTGGGCATAATTAGACACCCACAAGCCCATTTGACCCTGCCGCGGTGAGGAGCGCGTCTGCTTTTTGTCTCAGCAGATGAATCGATACTCACACGTTTTACCACTGTGGAGTGAAATTGAGGAAATGAAAATCTGATAATTTTGCTCCCACTGCAGTCTAGACAGAGGAGAGCAGGTTTCGGCTTTGACAGGAAGATCTATTTCCAGTTTCTCAAAAGGCTCGTGTCAATTTCGAAACTTCTCCTATTATTGATTTTCAGTTTTGTTAAAAAGGGTGCTTTATTAGGAATATTAGTCCCAGTGACCACATAAGAGCATATCCAGTTCACAAATAGGTGAGCATGCATTTCAATTTGGGTCTAGGTGGGTTCAAACGGCAGAAGACTGACTTGAGGCCGCCTTTGAACCTTCTACTGCACTCTCACCTATTAAGCTGCCAAGTCAAATTTGCCCCAGGCATCAGTGGTGAATCTGCTGAGTTATTCATTTCTCTGAAATATTTTAGAATCAGTTTGCTGATGTTTTGTAAACATAGATTCTGCTTGATCACACAACGTTGCTATTGGGGCGTATGAGCTTTAATGTCGACATCTTCAAACGGACAGATGTTATTGCACTAATAACTATATTCTAAAGAGACACTACAAAGTCCCGTTCAGCACTGAGTCACACGCTGGCACAGACCTACTCATCCTAAAATGCTCTATGTCCTGGGCGCGCGTGATTTGCCCTTGGGGTGTCTGTGTGCCCCTCCCCCCCCAGCACACGCCACCCTGGATTGAAATGTTCTCTTATGTTCTCCCCTTCCCTACATTGTAAAGTCCTTGAGAGAAGTATTTTTATCCTTCCAAGTCCCTTGGACTTAGCAAAGTGCATGGGCAGAGCAAGAACTTCATAAACATAACGAATGAGAAGCTCTCTTTCCTCTCCATTGTAGCAGGAGGTATTCAATTTAAAGATTATATTTGGTTATTATTGAATTTTTTGATACTTTTTGCTCCGGAAAAAAATATTCCAGAACCACATGGATTTTGCATAAGTCTGTTACATATCATTACTGAGAAGAATTTTGTGCTTGATCTGATTTTCCATGTTGGCCTTCATGAAATGGAGACGGGGGCTGACTGTAACATTATTACTAGTGTGAACCATTGAAAGCGTAAAGAGGTCTCTTCTTCTGTTCTTCCATTTCACTTTTTAATGAGGGGTTAAGTCCATGAACTAATTTTCCAGGGTCACTTAGAATGAAGGCTCCTGGGGAGCACTGCTCCACGTGCTGGCAAAGAACAATCGAGGCAAACCATTGTCTGCTCCTTTCTGAAGGGACTTGACTTTGCTTTCTGCAGAAATGACTATAAAATATGGACCACAGAGCAACTGCGTTTGTGCCTTACAGCGATACTTCTTGCCAGTGGAATTTTATCCATTCACAGATTAATGATGCCTCAAGAAGGTCTGTGCCTACCCAAGAGGTACTAAAAGTTCCATTATTTTACTCTGCACCACTCAAACATAGAGCCGCAAAAAATAGCAACCTCTGGATGTCGTGAAAGATGGAGTTGAAATTTGCGTGTGAATCGTATGGATCGTTTCCATTTGGACCCACTTGAAATCATAAGCATGGTATGATGTCTCTGCTAAAATGCGGTTACTGACAAGCTGTTGTGAATTTATGTTAATTAAAAACTCTAAACCTTGCTCCTTTAATCACATCTATTTATTTACCTAATGTGGTGACTAGTGAAGATGCTTTCTCTGAAGTCCTGAGGTGAATCAAAATCCAACTAATCCCTGTTTTTGTTTTGTTTTTTAATTTTCCATGCTGCTGCTTGCAAGTACTTCCAAATCATGGTGAAATTATTTTAAACACATTAGCACTTAAAAGGTTAAGCATGCTCTCCCCTCAGAGGCTCATCAAGGCAGCCGGGTGGTTTTTATCTGATACAGATTTTCTCTCCTCACCTGTATGCCATGAAGTTTCCACGGGGGCACGGTAAATTACTCGAACGACGGTTTCAATGCTTTTCCACTCCTCGTTTTACAAAATGGGGATCTCCTTGCAAGCTGGCTTTACTGTGCCTTTTTAAACATCAAAAGTCCTTATGGGCCCCATAGTTAAGAAATGTATTTGCATGAGGGTCACATTCTCTTGGCAAATTGCTCTCTGGCAATTCAAAATGCATTTTTGTTTTTATTTTTGCCTTCCACATGTTATTTCAAAATGAAAATGTCACTCTAATGGCATGTGCAGGGGTCGTTGCGGGGACAGTGCAAGAAGCAGGTGAAACAGCCGGAGGAAACTTCTTCTTTTATCAGAGGCAAAAAACGCACCTCACTTTGAGAAACTGCACAGCAAAATTTTCTAATTCGGGACCAGGAACTTTTTCCTGTACGGTCTCAGGACCTTACAGAATGAAAGGAGAATTTCATATTGCTGTTTGGTTCATTTTGTGGCCATTCTTTTCCTTCCTCCCCAAAGCCACAAAAGTAACAGATTGGTGAGTGTTTGGGGGAGGAGATGCCAAGGACGTGCAGGTTTTAACTTGAGTTTAATTTCCTTCCCATCAGGGCCATTGTACCTCGGTCTTCCAGCAGCTAAAAGCAAGCACAGGACACCCCAAGCGACCCGTGACCCGGCCTGGACAAGTAAGGATGCCAGAGAGCTGGCGGTCTTCTCACTGGCCAGCCAGTTAGACCAGGAGGCCCACTGCCCCCATGCGGGAGGCCCACTGCCCTTAAAGGGAGGACCCCTGCCCTTGTGCGGGAGGACCCCTGCCCCTACAGGGAGGATCCCTGTCCCCATGCAGCTCTGCTCCTGTTTCATGAGGTCTGGACCCCTCCACTCCCCTGAGGCTTCTTTTCATAGTGTGTCATCCTGGTTATAGAAATACTGTGAAATGTAGTCCTCGCCCCTCATGGAGGGGCTGTCTTTGGGTGTGATGGACAGCATTCCTGCACTTTAAAAGCACCTTTAAAATAACTGCAAATTGCAGGACGGGTCTATCACATGAGCCTCCTTCATTATGCAGAGTTAGAAGAGGGCGATGTACAAGTTGACGCTTTAAAATAGGCTTAGCCTCAGTAAGTCTGTGGCTTCTCGTTTCAAGCTGAACACAATCTTACAGCGATGCATATGTTGACTTTTGAAAATAAAACAAGTTTCGTCTCCAATATCTTTAAGAAATGATTTTTGAATAAAAGTATGGTTCATAGTGCAAATGTTTTAAAGGTGATTGTGAGGCTCTCCCGTGCTTCCTTCATGAGTTTCTATCAACAGCTTTTTCGGTGGGACGCCCCCTGCGGCCCGGGAGGACGGATGGGCCTGAGGCAGAGGAGGGCGCAGCTCTCCAGCCAGACCCAGAACATTCTCCACGTCGGCCCTGGCGTGGCTCGAGCCACTGCGTAACTAGCACCCGCTCTATCACATCCTCATCATACAAGTGCATGGCTGTCCATGACAGCTCCTTACGGACTGCGAGGAAATCATATACGTTTCTAAAAGCCCATGATTACATAAGTAATGACAGTGTGTAACTAAGGACTACTGGGTAAATTATATAATTGGGGAGATTTTAAAATCTAATCCTAAAGTACTTAAAAATGTGAAGGAAATAAAGGAATCAAAAAGGAAAGGAAGAACCTCAATCTCAGACATCTTACTTGAGTGTGCCAGATTTTAGTGAATCTACTAAATCCAGACCCAGGAAGCTCACACTGGAGTCCGGTCCCCGCCTCCCCCGTGGTGTCTCTGTTTCTGTCAGCCCTGGTTTCTTGGCCTGTGACAAGAGTGGCCTCCAGAGGTTGGAGTGGAGAAAAGGAGCGGGCGAGCGCGAGGAGGACACCGCCCCTGCGCCCGCTGCCCACCTCTGGCCAGCCTCAGAGGACTTACCTTCCCACCTCTCCTCCACAAGTTCTCCGTGAGCAGCTCACTGGGCAGCAGCATCGCTGAGGAAGGAAGAAAAAGAGAGCACGTGTTTGTAAGCACTCCACAAGGGTTTAAGCAGCACGGAAAGGCCTCAGAGCTGACTGTCAGAGCACAGGGATGCCTGAACGGACACATCTGACTGTAGTCTTCAGGTCGCCACGTCGGGCTGACACGTACACTTGAGAGAGGCATCAGAGCTGGGAGATTCCTCCAGCTTCTGGGAGCCCCTTCAGATTCTCCCGTCCTCAGGCCCCTCTTTGATGACCTGCTCAGGCAGGTCCTCTCTAGCCAACACTTCTATTTTCCCTGCATTGTCCTTTAGTTTCCCCAAGCATCCAAACGCAGGGGCATTTGTGAAGCCGTGTTCCTATGAGCTCCCAGTAGACGCCTCATCCTGACGCTGGCCTGGCTGCAGCGACGAGGAACATGCGACCCAGAGACTGTCACCAAGCTGGGGAGGTGCACCCACCACCCACCTGGCACAGAGCTTCATGGGGAGAGTACAAGGTGGCAAGACGAGGAACCGGTGATGCTTTCCATTGTGCGTGTTTAAAACTCGCTCTGAACATCTCACATGCCTTGGGGATCCTGCTGACCTACCTGAAGGCAGTACCAATTGTGACCCAGCACCTCAGTGACTCTGATGTGCAGGCCAAGGGGGGCCCTCCACTGTACCCTCCCCTGGACCCTGAGTTGACCCTGAGCCCAGCCCCTGAGCCCTCCCTTTAGAGGCTCAGTGTTGATGGGTGCTGGCCGCAGGGTGCACAGGATTTGGACTCTGTGAAAGCCCAGAGGCCAACTCTGCTCTGTGAGGTGCAGAGGTAAATGCTGGGCCTCTCAGGATGGGCAGGTGATGCGATCACCTGGGCAGGCAGGTAAAGAGAAGCTGGGAACCTAGGCAATGTTTGTGCAGTCAGTAAGATGTACAAAGAGGGATGTCTCCTGATAGAGAAATTAGAGAGAGCTCCAGGGACAAGGGTATGACCCTGAAAGAAATGATAAATAGTTAAAAGATAATACTGGGAGATAGAGCAAGATGGCATTGATTTAAGTGGGCACTCACCAGCTCTCTCACAAAAAAATGCCCGAGAAAGGGCGAGATCCTGTCTGAGTGAGCTGTTTTGGCTTCAGGGCATTGATCTGGAGGGAACTGGACAAAGAGATAAAAAAAAAACCCAAGGGAAAACCATGAGTTTCTCGCCCCAGTGGCAGAAACAGTGAGCAGTTAAGCCCCATCCTCAAAACAAAAAGCCACTGCAAACCCCCTGACTCCCACCAGCCACCGAGCGAGAAGGAGCATTCTCTGGGAGTAAGAGAGTTCTGGCAAAGGGTGGAGAGGGGTTTCCTTTCTGGGGGTTTGGTTACCTGGACCCCCTTTGAACTTTAGGGAGCATACCCAGCTTTCAAGAGGTGGCCCTGGGAAGAGGGGAGAGGCGAATCTGCTAAGGCAGCCTGATTTACCTAGCTGACCTGGGAGAGACAAACTTGGGCTAGGAGAGGGCGGAGTCAAGCAACTGACTACTCTGGTGTTGAAAACTATAAAATTTCCAACTCCTCTAAGGGAGGTGAGCAGTAGGAAGTGCTTAATCGTATTCAACAACATATCAAACGAATTATACACCAATGACCAAGTGGGTTTCATCCCTGATATGCAAGGGTGGTTCAACATAAGAAAATCAGTCAATGTAATACACTGTATAAACAGATCAAAAGAAAAAAATCACATGATCATCTCTAGAGACACAGAAAAAGCAATTGACAAAATACAGCATCCTTTCCTGATAAAAACACTGCAAAGGATAGGAATACAAGGAAACTTCCTCTACATGTTAAAGGGTGTATATGAAAAAAACCACACCTAACATCATATACAATGGTGAAATCCTAAAAGCTTTCCCTCTAAGACTGGGAACAAGACAAGGATGCCCACTATCACTGCTCCTATTTAACATTGTGTTAGAAGTACTTGCTCAAGAACTTAGGCAAGAAAAAGATATAAAAGTCATCCAAATTGGAAAGGAAGAAGTCAAAATTTCACTATTTGCAGACAACATGATCCTATACATAGAAAGTCCTAAGAAATCTACAACAAAGCTTCTAGAACTAATAAATGAGTTCAGTAAAGTTGCAGGTTATAAAATCAATGCACAAAAATCAGTAGCATTTCTTTACACAAATAATGAGGAATCTGAGAAGGAAATCAAGAAAAAAATCCCATTTACAATAGCAACTAAAAGAATCAAATACCTAGGAATAAATTTAAAGATGTGAATGACTTATACACAGAAAACTACACAATACTGTTAAAAGAAATCAAAGAAGACTTAAATAAATGAAAGAATATTCCCTGTTCATGGATGGGAAGACTAAATATCATTACAATGTCTATCCTACCCAAACTGATCCACAGATTTAATGCAATTCCAATAAAAATCAACACAGCATTTTTTACCAAATTGGAAAAACTAACTATGAAATTTATTTGGAAGGGCAAGAGGCCTCGAATAGCCAAAAACATATTGAAAAAGAAAAATGAAATTAGAGGAATCATACTACCTGACTTTAAAACATACTACAAATCTACAGTGGTCAAAACAGCATGGTATTGGCACAAGGATAGACATACCAGGCAATGGAACTGAATTGAGAGTTCTGATATAGATCCTTACCTATACAGTCATCTGATATTTGATAAGGTGACCAAGACCATGCAACTGGGAGAGAATGGCCTCTTCAACAAATGGTGCTTAGAGAACTGGATATTCATATCCAAAAGAATGAGAGAGGAACACCATCTCGCACCTTATACAAAAATCAAATCAAGATGGATCAAAGAACTAAATATAAGAGCCAAGACTATAAAGACCTTGGAAGATAATTTAGGGAAGCATCTATAGGACTTTGTAATAGGAAATGGTTTCATGAACTTCACATCCAAAGCATGAGCAGCAAAAGAAAAAAATAGATAAATGGGACCTCCACAAAATTAAAAACTTTTGCACCTCAAAGGAGTTTTTCAAGAAAGTGAAAAGACAGCCTACTCAATGGGAAAAAAAATATTTGGTAACTATATATCTGATAGGAGCCTAATATCCTGCATATATAAAGAAATCCTATATCTCAAATATAAAAAGACAAACAACCCATTTTAAAAATTGGCAAGTGATTTGAACAGATACTTCTCCAAAAAGGAAATACAGATGGCTAAAAAGCACTTGAAAAGATGCTCAACATCACTAGCTACTAGGAAACTGCAAATCAAAACTACAATGAGATACCATCTTACACCCATTAGACTGGTGGCCATTTAAAAACAGAGGACTACAAGTGTTGGAGAGGATGTGGAAGAATGGGAACCCTCATCACCTGCTGGTGAGAATGTAGAATGGTCTAGCCATTCTAACTATAGATCTGCCATATTTCCAGCAATTCCACTGCTGGGTATATACCCAGAAGAATTGAAAGCAAAGACACGAACAGATACATGCATACCAATGTTCATAGTGGCATTATTCACTATTGCCAAAAGTTGGAATCAGTCCAAATGCCCATCAACAGATGAATGGATAAACAAAATGTGGCATATACATACAATGGAATATTACTCAGCTGTAAGAAGGAATACAGTACAACACATGGGATAATATGAATGAATCTTGAGGACCTTATGTTGAGTGAAGCAAGCCAGATCTTGAAGGACAAATAATACATGACCTTTCTGATATGAATTAAGCAAATTGAGCAGACTCGGAGAGCTAGACTCTGGAAGATAGGTTTACAGGAAATAGAAAGGGAGAAGAAGGTTGTGAGCCAATGCCCATACGGGAAAAATCTATAAGGTAGAAGTGAGTAGTTGTGCAGTGAAGGGATATGACAGGGGTGTAGTGATATTATTGGGTTGGGTGGTGCAAGTTTGACAGGAGGGTAGGGTGGGGAGGGTGGATTGGATGGTCCATGGAACTGTGGGGAGGGTTGGGAGAGGAAGCAGGTGAACACTGGTTATTGCTGGGTATGTGGTTGAAACTACAATGTTGGGAAAGCTCTTTTGGCAATATGACAAGGAAGGGTTACTGGTTTAGGGTGTTGGATGGGGGACATTAGGGACAGGGTTCACCTGGGGCGGTCTTCTAGAGAATGTGCATGTGATCGTTTTGTCACAGTGTGTTGTATCAGTGGGTGGAGACCCACACAATAAGCAGCAAGGAGTTGGACTCCCATCCTGGGGAGGCCCAATATGTTCTCCAACAGAGGGGTGAATGTCTCTCGAGAGCATGAGTGGTTTCTAATAGGGGAGTTCAGACCAGTGTGTCAAGCCCTCAGTGTTGTTGCAAGTAACTATGAATCTTGTCCTTCAAGGAGTGAAGCCTGGTGATCACCATGGGCCCCAAGGGGAGGGGGAAAGAGGAATAAAATAGATGGAAGAGGGGATATTTAGGGGGCAATGAAAGTGTTCTGCATGATCTTGCAATGTTGGATACAGGCCATGTTAAATTTCAGCAAAAATTTATAAAAGTGTATGGTCTAAAATGTAAACCATAATGTAAACCATTGACCATGGTCAGTAGTTATGTTTCAATTTTTGTCCATCAGCTGTAACAAATGTACCATCAACACATAAAAAGGTTAGTAACACAGGAAAGGGGGAAAGGGGGGAGGATGTTGGGTATATGGGTGTGCCCTATATTCTGTGTGTGACTTTACTGTGACCTAAAACTTCTTTGAAGACAAATTTAAAAAAAAAATAAGACACTGGGGAAGAAATGGAAGAAAATGTCACTTACATATAGGACAACAGATATTACAGTGATGAAAGGGAACACATCAAAAATAATTTTTTATATTTTTCATTATTTTTTTAATATCCCAATTTTAAAATATTAATTTAGTTTTAGTTTTTATAAATTATTGTATATTTTATTTCTTATGTTTAAACCTATCATTATTTCATTTTCTTATTAATTGTATTTGGCTATATTCTTGGCTTCATTTTTGAAGAAGTTTTGGACCACAGAAGGGTTACAACTGTGGCAGGGGAGGATCATTGGTGTGGGGTGTCAGTGATGGGGGATACACAGGAGGAAGTTCACCTCGGCATACATATAAGATATATCAATGTGTTCAAACATTCATGGGGAATTGTCACAGTGGGTAGATATTCACACAATAACCGAAAGAGTATTGAATTCCCATCCTGGGGAGCTCTGCCATTCTCTAATGTAACAGCAACAATCCCCCAAGTACACAGGCAATGACTAGTGAAGAAGGATGATCCATCGATGGGCCCTTGATATTGATGACTGTGTTTATGAGCTTTTGCTCTTGAAATTGCCACTTAGTCTAGTGTTGTAGGATACCTAAGAGTTACCTCCTGAGAGCCTCCATGTTGCTCAAATGTGGCCCCTCCAGGCCAAACTCAGCATATAAATGCATTACCTTCCCCCCAGCATGGGACATGACTCCCGGGGATAAGCCTCCCTGGCACTGAGGGAATTACTACCAAGCATCAACTAGCAATACAACTGGAAAAAGACCTTGAATAAAAAGGGGAAAAGGTAAAGACAAATGAGTTTATATGGCTAAGAGACTTCAAAGTGAGTCAGGAGGTCATCCCAGAGGTAATGCTTATACACATCTCAGTAGGATCACATAGACTGCCAAAGTAGATACTATCCCAAACAGTGGGGCTCCTGAGGACTCTGGAGACACCCATGTCCTACAGTCATGGCAGGTAGCTCCAGACTTCGGTGCCTTTCCAGTGGGCCCTACTTTGGAGTTTGTGCTCCTGAGTGCGACAGAGTTGGACTCAGATGTGACTTCTTTACACATGCCTCTTCTGTCCCTTCTATTTGAACCTACAGTTGGTGCTGGAGTTGGTAGGTATACTTCCAAGAGACTTGAATATTTGGGCTGCCCATGTGCCAGCTGGGCCCTGAGCCTCAGCAGAGTTGCAACACCTACTCTCCAGTTCATTGGACTCACCCAGGACAACTAACAAGGAGGTGAGGATGGACAACCACCGTACCAAGGAACCAAGAGAGTCTACAACTGCAAGCAAGATAGTCCCATCCATCAGCTGTATGGGATCAAAGACCCCCTCTCAATTAGAGATGGAGTGGCCATCACCATCCCAGAACCCTCAGGATTGGGAAATAAAATATGGACTAGAGTGGACTTACTGGTATTCTATAGACTTATTGTGATTCTAGCAATGGACGAAATTATATCATTGATGTGGAGATAGTGGCCACTGGAGGTGCTGAAGGCAGGGAGAGGGAAAAAGAGGTGTAATATGGGGACACTTCCAGGACTTGGAATTTTCCTAAATGACATTGCAATAACAGATACAGGCCATTATATATCCTGCCATAACCTACAGAATTGAGTGGGAGAGAGTGTAAACTATAATATAAACTATAATCCATCCATCCTTAGTGGCAAAGCTCCAAAATGTATTCATCAATTTCAATGAATGTACCACACTAATGAAAGAAGTTGGTAATGTGGGGAAAAGTGGGAGGTGTGGGGACTGGGGCATGTGGGAATCCCTTATATTTTTTATGTAACATTTTATGTAATCTAAGTATCTTTTAGAAAAAGTAAAACATATATTAAATAAATAAATAAAAAATTTTTTTTTAAAAAAAAGATAATACTGGCAGAGAAGTGTTTGGTGAGTATGCAAATATCTACCTCCCTTTCTGTGGCCATGAGAATCCCTTTGTTACAATGTGAGACCGTGGGCTACTGCTCATTTTGTAGATGTGGGGAAAAGGAAATCTGTGCTGTAGTGAGCACACAGGTTATTCTGATACAGACCACATTTTGAAAAGCACAGGATTCCATCAAAGTTGTTTAACAATAACTTATTTTCCTAAAGATTTATTTTTAAAAATAATATGAAACTGGGGAGTGGAAAGGTCATGAAAATTTGTTAATAATAAGAATTAGCTAATTCTCATGTTTTTAGCAGAAATTGAGATATAGAAGAGAAACTTGTTTCACTTCTGATTAATTGATTCAAGTCAGACAAGACCCTACTTTATTTTGTGTGAATAAATTATGAAATAACTGGAATATTTTCCTAGAGGAAGGGTTTCAGGGATTCAAGGATTTTTAAGTTTTTTGTTTTGTTATTGTTGTTGTTGTTGTTTTGGAAAATTCATCCTGTGCCTTCTTGTAAGAAGGAGGTTGGTAAGCCTAGGACCACTGTATCAAGGACTGCTAAGTATTTATTTTATATTTAGGGTCTTATCTTCAGTTAATAAATTATTCAAATATTGCTTTATTCTTTTCCCTTGGTTTTGCAATCTTTTAATTAGGTAACCAGTGAATCTTGGTTCTCTTTATATTGAATATTCCTGGAAGGGAAAGCACAATTCCTCACATAAAATAAGCATTTATACAAGTATATGTCTTCCAAAACGGCAGTCGGTCAGGAAACTAGAAATGCTGCAGAAATCTCTAGCTAAATGTTCTGTGAAGAAAGATACTGGTAGTCACTGCTCAGTTCATAACCTTTAGGTTATATTTGCAGAGCACTTCGCTTCCTTACATACATCCCCACGTGTCTTAGCTCTTAGATACAATAATCAGAGTGCCCGTCATCACCCCATTACACGGACCCAGAACCGGGGCTGAGGTTCTCCTAACGTCTAACGTGAGCCTCCTTAGTGGCGGAGGTAAAACGGGGATGCACAGGGCACCCCAGAGCTCTGTCCACAGAGGACGCGCCTGAGAGTCACAGAAGGAGGGCCCCGTCTTCTCCTTGGGAAGAGGCAGAGCAGGAGGGCGTCGAGGGACGCCAGCGCCGTCCAGGCAGCCCCGCAGTGGACACGCAGCAGCTGTTCTTACAACGTGGCGTCCAGAATCAAGCGGCTGGGAAGGGCCATTGTGGGGAGAAGAAGCGGGAAAACTGGGAAAGCTTCCAGTGTCTAAACTTTTACCCCATCTTTGAACACCTCAATAAACAAGTCACAGTAAAAAAAAAAAAAATCAGACTTGAAACTCTAAAAGCCATTCTTCCTGATTCTTGAAAGATGCCAGATTAGTTGCCACGTTGCCAAGTCTTCTGGATTTGAGTTGATCATAAGGAAGACTCAAGATTCTGATTTAAATTCAAGATCATTTAAGCACTTATTTGAAGATCAAAAAAAAAAAAAAAAGGTAAAACCTGAGACAGCCTGGAGTTCCCCTGGCTTTCTGGGGGAGCCCAGAGCAACCCGTTAGCACTTCCTGAAGTCATTTCTTACTTTCACTCTGGGCTGCACCCCCAGGCTTCCTGGAGCCAAGGGGCACCGACAATACTGTGGCCAGAGGACTTACACTTGAATAATTTCAGCCTGCCTCAGAGTAAAGAATCGGAAGGCTTCAGAATACCACAGTTGTGCTTACTAGCCATACTGAAATATTTTGATTCAGGAAAGACAAAAGTGATGATTGATACAAAGGATGAATAAGACCTTTCACCTTGAGAAGCGGCTGCCAGCGAGCTCGTTGGTTTCTTTCTAGACTGCCTCCCGTTCTAGGGCCCAGCTACACAGCAGCTCCAGAGACGACCCTGGGGGAGCCTTCCTGCAGCACAAACTAGGTCACTTAACGTCTCTTGACTATCCCCGCCCACACCGAGTATTCTCAATTCATGTTCTCAACCATTCTTTTTTTTTTTTCTAATTTATTTTTTATTGTGGGTAAAAATCAAATTTTTCACAATACATACCAATATTTGTAAAATGATATATAAATATATATGCATATATGTGCATTTGCTTACAAAAATGTTATTTATATATATATATATATTTTTTTAAGAGGTGCTTAGATTACCTAAAATATTACACGGAACCCACCGGGATTCCCATGTTGCCCACCTCCCACACCTCCCACCACATCCCACACAAACATCTCCCACAAGTGTGACCCACCACCCTCAATGGACTTACACATCCTGGGGCCTTGCCACCAACCATAGACCACAGTTCACATCGTAGACCACACTCTCTCCCACACAGTTCTGAGTGGTGTGTGCTGATTTAAAATGGCCTACATCCGTTGCCACAACGGCACTCAGGACAACCTCCAAATCCTAAAGAAGCCCCTGTATTTCAACTGCACATCCCCTCCCTGCCCCAAAAGTGTCCAGTGGCCACTGGCTCCACCTCACTGTTACAATTTCTTCCATTGCTAGAATCACCGTATGTGTACAACAGAATACCATCAAGTCCACTCTAGTCCATAGTTCTTCCCCCAATCCTGAGGGGACTGGAATGGTGATGTTGACTCCACCTCCAAGTGAAAGAGGCTTATATCCCATGGATATGGTGGGTGGGATGATCCTGCCTGCAGATGCAGGTCCTCTCCATTCCCTGGGCTGGCCATTGCCCATCGTTGTCTCCTCGCCAGGTGACTTGGATGAGTCCATTGAGCTGTAGGGTAGGAGTTGCAGCTCCACCAAGATTCCACGCTCACCTGGCACATAGTAGGCCAGAGGCTCCAGTCTCTGGAAGTATACCTAAAAACTCCAGCATCACATATAGGTTTGAATAGAAGGGACTGATGAACCATGTGCAGGGAGGACTTATTTGAGTCCAATTCTATCACTCTCAGGAGCACAGATTCCAAAATAGAGCCCACCGATAAGGCGTCAGTCTCTGGAGCTATCCCCACTTATATAGGACCTGGGTGTCTCCAGAGCTCTCAGGAGCCCCTCTGTGTGGGGTGATAGGCACTTTGATGTTCTATGAGCTCCTACTGAGGTGTGCGTAAGCGTTACCTCTGGGATGACCTCCCGACTCTCTTTGAAGTCTCTTAGCCACTTGAACTCATTTGTCTTTACCTTTTCCCCCTTTTATTCAAGGTCTTTTTCCAGTTGTGTTGCCAGTTGGCACTTGGCATTAATCCCTTGTTGCCAGGGAGGCTCATCCCCGGGAGTCATGTCCCACGTTGGGGGGAAGGTAATGCATTCATATGCTGAGTTTGGCTTAGAGAGAGGCCACATTTGAGCAACAAGGAGGCTCTCAGGTGGCAACCCTTAGGCACCCCATAACAGTAAGCTAAGTTTCAGTTACAAGAGCAAAGACTCATAAGGGTAGTCATCAATAAAAAGAACTCATCAGTGGGCCATCCTCTTTTGACAGACACTGCCCCTGCACTCAGAGGACTGTTGCTGCTCCCTTGGAGACTGTGGCAGAGCTCTCCGGGCTGGGAATTCAGATTCCCTCATTTATTGTGTGATTGTCCACCCATCGTGACCATGCCCCATCTTTTGATCTTTTGAACGATTTTGTATATCGTTCATGTATATTCGGATGAACTAATTCCCATGAAACCCCCCTCCCAGACACCCCCCACCAATAATCCCCTGCAGTACCCATTGTAACCCTTCTGTGATCTAAATCTTCCATGAACATGTAGTCCATAAAATAATCAAATACACTTAATAGGAAAAAGAAACAACAATGATAAGCTTACATGCAAGACACAAACATAAGGAAACTCAGGGAAAAAAAAAACAAAAAAACAATCAAACAAAAAACAAAACAAAATAAAATTAGCAGATTGGGACATTCAAAAAAATGGGGAAAAAAGCAAAAGAAATGCCTTTAAATATTCTTTTTTTCCTTTTTATCACTGTGTTATCGGATGTCTGGTGTGCCGTGACACCTTCCCCCTCTCAATCCCCATTGTCTCCCAATTTTTCATTTAATTTTCAAAGAAGTTTTAGGTCACAGCAAAGTCACACACAGAGTACCAGAGACTCCCAGATATCAAACCACACCCCCCTCCCCACCCCATATTAACCCCCCCCCTTTTTTTTGGATGTTAGCATTGTTATAACTGTTATACAGATAGCAAAATATAGCAACTAAACATTGTCAATGATTTACAGTATAGTTTACAATTTAGATGATACAGTTTAATAAGTTTTGATGATATTTACCATGTCCTGTCTCCATTACTGTAATATAATGAAAAACCTTTCCCATGACCACTAAATACCCCCTTAGATCTTAATTGTTCCTTCCTCCCCACCCCCCTGGGGCATATGACACTCCCCTGTCTTGACTCATGGAATGTCAAGATTCATAGTTACATGCCTTGGGTATTTGAACCTGCCCTTCCTAATCTACCCACCTGTCAACGCTGCACCACCAAACCCAGAAATAGCACTACCCATCCTTCAATATGCAACTATACTCTATCCCTTTACCATAGATTATGTCCATATGGGTGATGGCTCAAAGCCTGCTCTTCTCTTACTCTCCTTTGTTAACCTATCTTTCAGACAATGGTTCTCAGAGACTGCTCACTTTCCTCAGTTCAGATCAGTGAGGTCATATACTGTTCATCCTTCAGTTCCTGGCTTGCTTCACTCAACATAAGGTCTTCAAGATCCATCCACGTTATTCCATGTGTTAGCACTTTATTCCTTCTTACAGCTGAGTAATATTCCATTGTATGTATGTACCACATTTTGCTTATCCATTCGTCTGTTGATGGGCACCGGGGCTGATTCCAACTTTTGGCAATGGTGAACAATGCCGCTATGAACATTGGTGTGCATATATCTGTTTGTGTCTTTGCTTTCAGTTCTTCTGGGTATATACCTAGCAGTGGAATTGCTGGATCATACGGAAGTTCTATTGTTAGTTTTCTGAGGAACCGCCAAACTGTCCTCCACAGTGGCTGGACCATACCACAGTCCCACCAGCAGTGGATGAGGGTTCCTATTCCTCCACATCCTCTCCAACATTTAGTGTCTCCTGTTTTTTTAATAGCTGCCATTCTGATGGGTGTAAGATGGTATCTCATTGTAGTTTTGATTTGCATTTCCCTGATAGCAAGCAATGTTGAGCATTTTTTCATGTGCTTTTTAGCCATTTGTATTTCTTCCTTGGAGAAGTGTCTTTTCAGGTCACTTGCCCATTTTTTAAATGGGTTGTTTTATTTTCGAGGTTTAGGATTTCTTTATATATGCAGGAAATTAGGCTCCTATCAGATATATGGTTGCCAAATATTTTCTCCCATTGGGTAGGCTGCCTTTTTATTTTCTTAATAACATCCTTTGAGGTGCAGAAGTTTCTAATTTTGATGAGATCCCATTTATCTATTTTTTCTCTTGCTGCTTGTGCTTTGGCTGTGAAATTCATGAAACCATTTCCTATTACAAGGTCCTGTGGATGCTTCCCACATTATCTTCCAAGGTCTTTATGGTTTGGGCTCTTATATTTAGATCTTTGATCCATCTTGAGTTGATTTTTGTATAAGGTGTGAGATGGTATTCTTCTCTCATTCTTTTGGATATGGATATCCAGTTCTCCAAGCACCACTTGTTAAAGAGGCCATTCTCTCCCAATTGAGTGGGCTTCATGGTCTTGTCAAATACCAGGTAACTGTATATGGGAGGATCTATATCAGAACTCTCAATTTGGTTCCACTGGCCAGTAAGTCTATCCTTGTGCCAATACCATGCAGTTTTGATCACTGTAGCTTTGTAGTATGTTTTAAAGTCAGGTAGTGTGATACCTCCAACTTCATTTTTCTTTTTCAATATGTCTTTGGCAATTCGGGGCCTCTTGCCTTTCCAAATATATTTTGTGGTTAGTTTTTCCAGTTCCTTAAAAAAATACAGTGTTGACTTTTATTGGGATTGCATTAAATCTGTAGATTAGCTTGGGTAGGATAGACATCTTGATGTTTAGTCTTCCTATCCATGAACAGGGAATATTTTTCCATTTATTTAAGTCTTCTTTGATTTCCTTTAACAGTGTTGTGTAGTTTTCTGTATATAAGTCCTTTTAGTTAAATTTATTCCTAGATATTTGATTCTTTTAGTTACTATTGTAAATGGTATTTTGTTCCTGATTTCTTCCTCAGTTTGCTCGTTATTGGTGTATAGAAATGCTACTGATTTTTGAGCGTTGATCTTATAGCCTGCAACATTACTGAACTCCTTTATAAGTTCTAGAAGCTTTGTTATAGATTTCTCAGGGCTTTCTATGTATAGGATCATGTCATCTGCAAATAATGAAATTTTTACTTCTTCTTTTCCAATCTGGATGCCTTTTATGTCCTTTTCTTGTCTCAGTGCTCGTGCAAGTACTTCTAAGACAATGTTAAATAGGAGTGGTGATAGTGGGCATCCTTGTCTAGTTCCCGATCTCAGAGGGAAGGCTTTTAGGATTTCACCGTTGAAAATGATGTTAGCTTTGGGTTTTTCATATATACCCTTTATCATATTCAGAAAGTTTCTATCTATTCCTATCTTTTGTAGTGTTTTTATGAGGAAAGAGTGCTGTATTTTGACGAATGCTTTTTCTGCATCTATAGAGATGATCATGTGATTTTTTTCATTCAATCTGTTTATGTGGTGTATTACATTGATTGATTTTCTTATATTGAACCATCCTTGCATACCCGGGATGAAACTCACTTGGTCATGGTGTATAATCCTTTTGATATGTTGTTGAATGTGATTAGCAAGTATTTTGTTGAGGATTTTAGCATCTAGGTTCATTAGAGAGATTGGTCTGTAATTTTCCTTTCTTGTGGTATCTTTATTTGGTTTTGATATTAGGGTAATGTTGGTATCATAGAATGAGTTAGGCAATATTCCTTCTACTTCTATTTTTTGGAAAAGCTTAAGTAGAATTGGTGTTAGCTCTTTCCGGAATGTTTGGTAGAATTCAGCTGTGAAGCCCTCTGGTCCTGGGCTCTTCTTAGTTGGGAGGTTTTTGATGACTGAGTCTATCTCTTTACTCTTTACTCAACAGTAATTGGACTGTTGAGTTCATCTATTTCGTCTTTCATCAATGTAGGCTGTTTGTGGATTACTAGAAACTTGTCCATTTCCTCTAAATTATCATTCTTGTTGGCATATAATTTTTCAAAGTATCCTCTTAGATACTCTTTATTTCTGTGGGGTCAGTAGTGATATCCCCTTCTCATTCCTTATTTTATGTATTTGCATCTGTTCTCTCTTTTTCTTTGTTAGTCTGGCTAAGGGTTTGTCAATTTTATTGATATTCTTGAAGAACCAGCTTTTGGTTTTGTTTATTTTTTCTAGTGCTTTCTTATTCTCTATTTCATTTAGTTCTGCTCTAATCTTTGTTATTTCCTTCTTTCTACTTCCTTTAGGTTTAGTTTGTTGTTGTTTTTCCAATTCCTCCAAGTGTGCAGTTAGGTCTTCAATTTTAGCTCTTTCTTCTTTTTTAATATATGAATTCATGGCTATGAACTTCTCTCTCAGGACTGCTTTCGCTGCATCCCATAGATTTTGATGTGTTGCGTTGTTGTTTGCATTAGTTTCAAGGTAGTTACTGATTTCTTTTGAGATTTCCTCTTTGACCCACTGTTTGTCTAAGAATCTGTTGTTTAACTTCCATATCCTTGTGCCTAACCTGTTTCTCTGGCCCTTAGTGATTTCCAATTTCATTCCATTGTGGTCAGAGAAATTACTTTGTATAATCTCAATCTTTCTGAATTCATTGAGAGTTATTCTGTGGCCTAGCATGTGGTCTATTTTGGAGTATGTTCCATGTGCACTCGAGAAGAATCTAAATCCCACTGTATTTGGGTGTAGTGTTCTGTATATGTCTATTAAGTCCAGATCTTCTAATGTATTGTTGAATGCCTTGGTTTCTTTATTGATTCTCTGTCTAGATGTTCTGTCTAATGATGATAGTGGTGTGTTGAAGTCCCCTGCTATAATTGTAGAGGCATTTATTTCTCCTCTTAGTTTTTCCAGAGTTTGCCACACGTATTTTGAGGAATCCCAATTAGGTCTGTAAATAAATGTTGATGATTGTTCTCTCTTCTTGAGAGATTACTCCTTTTACTAATATGTAGTGTCCAACTTTGTCTCTTACAATAGTTTTGCATTTAAAGTCTATTTTGTCTGATATTAGAATAGCTACTCCTGCCCTTTTTTGGCTATTATTAGCTTGTAAAATGGTTTTCCAGCCCTTCACTTTCAGCCTCCTTGAATCCCTGGGTCAAAGGTGGGTTTCTTGTAGACAGCATATAAATGGATCATATTTTCTTATCCATTCTGCCAATCTGTGTCTTTTGATTGGTGAATTTAATCCATTAACATTCAGTGTTATTACTCATAACGAATTTCTTACTTAGGCCATTTTTTCTTTGGGTTAATGTATGTCATATGTTGTTTTGTTTCTCTTTTTGTCTTTTCAGTTGTTTTTAAACTCTCCTCTAACTCTCTCTCCCTTGTTTTTTCCTTTCAACTTGTAGAGATTCCTTTAGTATTTCTTGAAGTGCTGGTTTCTTATTGACATGCTCTGTTAATTTCTGTTTATCTGTGAATATTTTGAACTCTCCATCATTTTTGAATGCCAGTTTTGCTGGATAGAGAATTCGTGGCTGGAAGTTTTTTTCTTTTAGTATTTTGACTATGTCATACCATTGTCTTCTTGCCGCCATGGTTTCAGCTGAGAAATTAGCACTTAATCTTATTGTGCTTCCCTTGTATATGATGGTTCTCTTTTCTCTTGCTGCCTTGAGTATTTTCTCTTTGTCTTGAGCATTGGACAATTTGACAAGTACATGTCTTGGAGTTGGCCTGTTGGGATTTATACTATTAGGGGTGCGCTGTGCTTCCTGGATCTGCACATCCATCTCTCTCAATAGAGTTGGGAAGTTTTCAGCCATAACTTCCTTCAACACTCCTGTTCCCTTTCCCTTCTCTTCTCCTTCTGGGATGCCCATAATGCATATGTTTGCGCGTTTTGTGTTATCGGTTAATTCCCTGAGTCCGTGCTGGATTTTTTCTATCTTATTGTCTATCTGTTCTACTATCTCTTTGATTTCAGCTGTATTGTCTTCCATATTACCAATTCTTTCCTCTGCCTGTTCAAATCTGCTGTTATGTGAATCCAGCGTCTTTTTTATTTCTTGGATTGTGCCATTGTTCACCATCATATCCATTACCTTTTTAGGCATGTTTGCAATTTCTTCAGTATGTTCTCCCAGTGTCTTCTTTATATCCTTAATCTCTTCCTTCACTTCTTTAAGTTGGTCCATGATATTTGTTTGGATAGCTTTGATTAGTTGTTCAATGTTCTGCATCGCTTCCTGGTTTTTATTTTGTTCATTGGACTGGTCCACGTTTTCCTGTTTCTCAGAGTCATTTGTATTTTTTTGTTGCCCTCTGGTCATTATATTATCTTGATGGGTTTGTTCAGTTGATTAGCTGTTCTCTATGCTCTAGAGTTTTATTTAGCTGGTGGTTCTGTGTGTGAGTTAAGTTTTCTCTTTGGCACTTTTTCTTCTTATTTTATTTCCTTGCTTCCTTCTATGTTCCCTTGAAGGCAAAAGATTAGGGCCAGAAGAATCAAAAGATATAAGGAAGGCAGAAGGATAATAGTAATATTGATAAAAGTTAGAAAATGGGGCCAAATGAGACTTAATGAGATGAATATTTAACTTGTGTAGGCAGTGTAGAGTACTAGGAAAAAATATGGAGTTCCTATAATGGACTGGGAAAACAAATGGAGGAATATATATATAGTGATTTAGAAGGCTAGAATTATGAGGAGGGAGAGAAATAGTAAAGAAAGGGCTGAAAGGAAAAAGTTAATACTAATTTAAAAAAAAAGAAGGAAACAAAATAGATGGAATAGAAATTGACACCCTTAAGTTGTGGGCCTATGTAAAAATGTTGTATCTAAGAGACAAACAGAAAGCAGAATGCAGAAAGATGAAGGAAGGATAAGCAATAGTTTGGAATACAAACTCAATATAGACAGCGAGTGGGAAATTACTCAAGAAGAAGCACAGCAAAGAAGCAACAAGCTAGCAGCACCTAATTTTAAAAAATGAAAGAAAAAAGAAAGGGGGGAGAAAAGAGGAAAGAAAAGCAAGAGACCAGAAATAAACAGAGAAAAACCAAATATCCACACAGGCAAGCAGTCAAACAGAGCTAAGGAGGGTCAATGATTCCCCTAGGGTCCACATGGATCCTCTCTGCCTGCTTGTGTTTATCAATCAATTTCCCCGCAGGGTTCTATATGCAGGTCCTGAAGCAGCTTTTAGCTATTAAACTAAATTAAAAAGAATTTATTTTTCATTTATTGAAGTGACCTTCTCACTTTTTTTTAATTTTTTTTTATGTTTTTAGCGAAATACAGGACCCAAAATAATTCCTCCTCTAGGCCAACCCCCTTATGGAAGGGACCTAGCTGGACTCGTGTAAATTACTCAAGCACGTCCGACTTCCTGGACTCCCCAGGGTAGCTGTAGCTCTGATGTTAGTCAGTGCAGAGTGCTAAAGACGGCCGACTCCGCCCCTTCTGGCACCGAGCACCAGCCTCCCCGGGTTGCTAAGTAAATCATTTTGAGTGCAGATTCGTGTCTGCTCTCAGCCTGATGCTGCTTCAGGTCAGCTTATCTGCTCCCCAAAGCTATGGGGCGGTGCAGGCAGCCAGATCGATGGCAAAAAATAAAAATAAAAAATTCCCTTCCCTGTCCTCCAACTGAACCCTCCCTCTTTTGGAGAGTGTCCCTTCTTCCTGGCTCCGTGGCAGCCTGGGGCTTATCCCTGGGCAGCTAGGCAAATCAACTCCCTCCCCCGAACAGAATCACCCCTCCCCTCCGCCGGGTGCCGATTCGCTCCGGCTGTTCTGTTCATCCAAGATCCAAGGGGCTCCAGGCCCCGCTTGAGGCTCCAAGTGGCCGTTTTTTTTTATATATATTTTCCTCCCTAACCGCGGGGCTCAGCCGCCTGTGCCAACCACCACCGGCAGGCTTAAAACTCACGAATCTCCACCGTTCCGTCCACGCCGTGGATCCACGCAGATAGATGTCCCAAGCTTCTCATTCCACGCGTGCACAGCACAGACCCCCGGGCAGGACCCCGTCCCCAATCTGCCTCGCTCTGGGAGCTTGCAGTGTGTGCCCCCCTACACCAACGCCATCTTGGCCTCTCTCAACCATTCTTTCAACCAACAGATATTTTGCTTGTATAAAGTGTACCAGATGCAGGGAAAACTGCCATTCCCCTGACTAAATAAATTATATGCCTATCTCAAAGTTCATCCTCTATATAAATCCCTTACCTTTTCCAAGTCCCACCTAGTTTAAAATTATATCTTATTTCTTGAAGAAAGAATTAAGTGCACTAATTTCTTATCGTTCATAGGGGAGAATTATTCTGGACTTTAATGAATAGATAAATTAAAAATCAAAAAAAATTTCTTTACAAAACTAATACTGGAAAAATTAAAGAGAAGTTGCTTTCTAAATCCCTTCAGAAGATACAAACGGGTCCATCTCAAGGGTTCCTCAAGGTGTCCCTTTATTGCCATTTCCACCTCCCCCCTCTCTGATGCCCTAATCCCTGGCAACCATTGAGCTCTTCTCAATTTCTAGAAACTTCCATGCTTAGGAATGCTATGTAAATGGAAGCCTACATTATGTAAGCTTTTGAGATTGGCTTTTTTCGCTCAGCACAATGCCTCTGAGAGTCATCCGAGCTGTGGCTTGTCTCAATAACTTGTTCCTTCTTATTGCTGAGTAGTAGTCCATGGTGCAGATGTGACACAGTTTGTTGAGCATTAGATTGCATAAAGCCATCTTAGTTGTTTCCAATTTTTGGTTATTATGAATATAGTGCTATGAACATTTTTATATAGGTTTTTGGGTGCACATAAGTTTTCATTTCTCTCAAATAAACATCCAAAAGTGCAATTGTTGTGTTGTATGGTAATTGCATGTTTAATTTTATAAGAAACTGACAAACTGTTTTCCAGAGTGGCCACACCATTTTACATTTTGCATTCTCGCCAGAATTTGCTGTTGCCAGTAATTTTTATTTTAGTCATTCTGATAGGTATGAAGTGGTATCTCACTGTGTTTTTAATTTGCATTTCCCTCTGGATAATGATGCTGAACATCTTTTCATGTACTTATTTGCCATCTGTATATCCTCCTTGGTGAAATGTCTGTTGAAGTCTTTTGCCAATCTTCTAATTGTGTTGTTTGTGTGTGTGTGTGTGTTTTAACTGATGAGTTCTGAAAATTTTTATATATTCGAGGTACTAATCGTATGTTGGATATGTGATGTACAAGTATTTACTCCCTATGTGGACATTGTCCTCTCTTCCTTTTAACAGAATCTTTTGCAGAGCAGAAGTGTTTACTTTTGATGAGGTCCTGGTTATTAAGTAGGACATATTCCAAGAATGTAGACTGGTTCAACCGTTGAAAATCCATCAATGCAATCCACCACATCAACAAGCTAAAGAAGAAAAATCGTACTGTCACATCAATTGGCACAGAAAATCACTGGACAAAACTCAACACCCATTTATTAAAAAAAAAAAATTCTCAGCAAACTAGGAAGGGAGGGAAGCTTCCTCAAGTTGATAGCCTCCACAACAAAACCTACAGCTAATATCATACAACTGTAAAAGTCTGAATGCTTTTGGCAAGTATTTTCTGCTCTCACCACTCTTACTGAGCACAATATTGGAAATTGCAGCTAGTACAATATAGCAAGAGAAAGAAATAACTGGCAAAAGGTATAAAGATGGGAAAAGGAGAAAAATACCCCCTATTTTCAGATAACATAATTGTCTATGCAGGTAAAAACTCAATAACCACTTCAAAGAATCTACAATAAAACTCCTAGAACTAAAAATGCAAGTTCAGCCAGGTCACGGAATACAAGCTCAACACACAAAAATCAATAACATTTCTATATAATAACGATGAACATGTGGAAACCAAAATTAAACACACGGTACTATCTATAATCACTCCAGGTAAAATGAAATACTTAGATCTACCTATAACAACTCAAGTATAGGATTTTTATGCTGAAAATTACCGAATGCCAATCAAAATAATCACCAAGACTCATGGATTAGAAAACTCAACATAGTAAAGATCTCAATTCTCCCCAAATTGATGTAGAGATTAGTGCCATTTCTATCTACACCCCAACAAGGTTCACGTGGAAAGGAACTGTGGAAAGGGCCTACAGTGGTGCACCGTGGAACACGGGTTCAGGCAGGGCAGAAACTTCCGGCAAAGGACCCCTTTATTACTTGGCAGTGTAAAGCGTCCAGAAAGGGCAAGGACTCTCCTTGCCACTTATACAGCACAAGGGTCCACAGGAGCAGGAGAGGAAGTCCCACCATGGCCGGTCTCCCAGGGTGGCCAGAACTGCTCCAGGCTGGGCTCACGGCCCCCTTCGTGCCAGAGAAGAGAGACACAGCGATGCTGTTGGAGTGTGGTTTTTGGCTACTGCGGGGCCCTGCCCCTGAGCATTCCTGTTCTGATAAGCGCCTGGCACTGCCTGGTCTCGTGTCCAGGCTTAAGGTCCAGGCCCTTTCACTAAACTTCACAGCTGCCCCCATTGCGAGTGGCACAGGAGAGATGAGAAGGCAGGTGGAGAAACTGGAGGATGGGCAACGGCTGCTCAACGGGTGCCTGCGGTTGCCTAACAGGAGCAGGCCCGGAAGAGGAAAGCAATTTGAGAAGGAGGACTAACCTGGATGCAAAGTGGCGCTGACCTAGACGGAATGGCCCAGGGAGCAGGGGACAGGAGAGTGATCAAAGAACTAGTCCCAAACGAGCTTGCTCACGTGATTTTTGACCAAGGTGCAGAAGCAATTCAATGGAGGAAGGTGCTGGAACCATGGGCCCTCCACAGGTAATGCTTTTTAGTCGGAGTGCTTAGCGTTTATAAGTCCAGCATTGCCCAAACAAGAGAAACTTGCTCAAACCATTAGACCAAAACAGCATCAAAACGATTGTCCAGTATTTAAAACAAAATTGTTTTTACATCTAATAAAATAGGTGGTTAATTAAATATTGAAGCACTTTCCTAATTTGATTCATTCTGGGCCCTCAGAAGCTTAAGTACCACAGTTGGCATAAAACAGGCCAACCTCTTATATCTTGTTTTAAGTTAAGTATTTAAGTGTCAACATATAAAGAAGCATAGATGATTTTTTGAAACAACCACTTGCTCCAACTTCCAAAATTAACTCATGTTTAAATTTTGTTAGTTTTGCTTCATAATTTTCTAAGGTAATGTAATCTGTACAGTGTTGAAGCTCTCTTGGTTGCCCTAAGTAAGTTCCATCTCCTCAATACTAGTGTCAAAGTGGATGTGCATTCTTTGAATCTTTGTTTAATATTTTATTACATTTGTACATATTCATAAATAACATCTATTAGTTGTCTTTAAACATTTTCAATAATGATATTGTGTTCCATGTACCCTTTATTATTTCATACCATATGTCTAAAGTTTTAAATAAGCCATAAAATCTAGCTCATCCATTATAATATTATAGTATTTCGTTGTGAATATATCCCAGTATTCTTACCACTATGTCAATGAACATCACATTTGTCTCAACATTTTGCCATGGAGATACTATTTCAATACAACATTTGTGTGTGCTTCCTGCTTCCTGGTGCCCACAGGCAAGCATTTCTCTGGGAATTGTTTGTAGGAGTGGAAATTCCTGAGTCATGAAATGTGCCCATTTTCAGCTTTTCTAGATATTGTCCATTCGAGTAGAAATTCCTGAGTCATGAAATGTGTCCATTTTCAGCTTTTCTAGATAGTGTCCACTTTGTGTTCAAGTGGTTGTGCCTGACATTTAGGGAAATTAATCTAACCCAAAATATATTTATTTTTCCTGGACATGTTTAAACTGTGCAGCACAGGTTTGTAGACATTAGATAATAGAGCCGAATCCTCAGACAACACAACAACCAGTTTTCTGATTTTTTAAAACATTTTTACAATTGTTAGTTTGCTTCAAATTTATTTACACTAAGCCATCTGAATACTTCAACTGACTGAACCCATAGAAAAATTCCATTCCATCATTTTAGTCAGAAAAAACAGTTTCTAGATGTGAACAAAATATAGGCCTAGAGATCTTGACTCATTTTGGATAATATATTTTAAAGAATTTATTTTTTGAATATGAAAAAATGTTAGGTTTATAGCCATTTAATCTTGCAAAATTATGACTTGTTTGTAGATAAAACCAAAATGGGTTAAAAGAGGAAATTAAAAATGCATGAATTTAAAAAATTTTAACTCAAAACTTATGTGTACATTATCTTGTCAATCTTGCTACATAGGGCCAACACTTTTTAAAAAATATTTGCCCACTGAATTGAGGACTGCTAGTTAATTACATATAATTCCATAATGATTCACAAGTTATGTGTGCTTATAGTGGAATTAAACATTTAAAGATGCTTGCAAAGCATTCATGGATCAGGAAGCTTCTATATTTTGATAAAAATGTCCAAATCTTTTACAGTTTGGGGGCACAAGTATTTATTTTTTAACCAACCAGTTAAAAAAAAAAAACAGTTATAGAACTGTTTCATAGAAGCAAAAGCATCTCTTTTTCACTCCTATTTCCATGGTTTATTTAATATTTAATAAAATTTCACAACTGAAATAATGTAGATAACTGGCATAATCAAGATTGGGGGTAAAAATACAGAATTGCCCAAGGGTGAACTATTACTGGACCAGTAAAATGAGAAGGGTGCTGGCAAACTAGGCTGGAGGCTAAGGGCTTCCCCGGGGAGCAGGTGGAGAGAGCAGGCCAGTTCAAGCTGTGAGTCAGAGAAGTGGGGCTGGGTTGAAGTAGTATATATATAGCGTGTCATTTGGAAACAACAAGATAATATGTTGTACTGATGTCATCAAATGCTTTTAAAAGTCACACAGAAAGTGTTTAGATTCTATGGTAATAATTGAGAAGACTAGTGTTAATGACATGTCTTTTATTTCTTGATTTAAAACTGGTCTGTCTCTATGATTTGCCAATAATTCTCTGAGCACAATGAATAGATTTTCTGTAGCCATGGAAAAACTAAGAAAACGGAAATTGTGGTTGTGTGTGTGTGTATGTGGAATTGTGTTTAAATATATTTATATTCCTTTAGCAAATGAAGGCGTTGTAATAAATATTTAAATGATTTCAAGTAATCCCAAACAAATCAACTTCATTTTTAAAAGACGAAATTTAATTTAAATTATTAAGTTCATTTTAAAAATAAAAACATCTGTTTAAAAAAGTAGTGATGTCTTTTGCCTCCCTTTTTTAAAGAAAATGTGACCTAGCTTAGATTCCTTCCTGTGCTTTGTCTACCCCACTCTCATCTGCACTCGGGCTCGGGAGACTTTCTCAGGACTTGGGCACCAGGGTGTTTCTGGCAGGCAGTGTTTGAACTCACGTGTTAACTGACCGCATCACCAGGCCTCTGCTACTCAGGGGGCACACCAGCCATGCACCTGGCCTTCCCATTCAAAGAGCTTGGATCCAGTTTTTTTTTTCCCTAAAAGATACTTAGATTACATAAAATGTTACATTAAAAAATATAAAAATATAAGGGATTGCCATATGCCCCACTCCCCACAGCTCCCACTTTTCCCCACATTAACAGCTTCCTTCATTGGTGTACATTCCCTGCGGGTGATGAACACATTTTGGAGCTTTGCCACTAAGCATGGACTATAGTTTACACTGTAGTTTGCACTCTCTCCGCTCAATTCTGCAGGCTATGGCAGTTTCTTCGTATTCCACTCTCACCATTCTGTGCATTACCTGGAGTTCAGCTCTGCTTCCTTCTTACTAATTTTCCCTTTCTCCTCTTTTTAAAAACCCCAATTGCTAAGTTATCTTTCAGATAGAAAATACAGGGTACCAAGGTCAGTTAGCCAAGTTGTTCCTAATTCCCTTTCAATCTTTACAACCTAATGTTTTCAGCACAGCCAGTTACTTAGTGAAGGTCAACCATAAAAATAATAGAAGCAAACAGAAAGCAAGTATCTGGTAACTGGCTAACTATGTGGGCACTTTGGGGCTCTGTGGTTTTCTCATTCATCAAAGGCTTTTAGGAAGCAGGCAAAAACGTAAACATGGACGAGAAATGGAGGCAAAAGGAAAGAAGGGTGGGAGAGCTGGATGCAGTCAAGGGTGAGACAGGACCCAAGCACATGCCCTGAAATCCGGAAGGTTTTTCAAGGCTGGTTCACAAAACGTCCCTAAAGCTCCTGGCATTCAAAATAGGGAGCCAGATATAACCAATTACAAGGTTTTAGTACCTAACTGATACAGTCAAGTTACATAAAGTGTTACATTAAAAAATATAAAAATATATAAAAATAAATATATAAATATAAAAATATAAAATCAAGTTACAAAGTTCTGCTCAGGGGAAGGGTGATCCTGAGATTTGAGAGAAAGTCCTTTTTTTGCAACCTTAGAAGAAAGGAATTGTGTCATGAAGTACAGATCTTCTAAAAACTCTTCAGTGAATAAAATGATGTATTTTGTTACAGCTGAGTTTTTTTAACACCTCTATTGACGGAAAAGGTACTGGGGGTGGGAGGGAGACAGTGGGGGAGGGAGGAAGGGAGAGCTACAGTGAAGGAATTTTATGAGGCACTAAATTAATGTAGTGTGTAGATATGTGCCTTTCTGCTGCTCGGGATTAATCTAATAGGAAAATTGAGTATATTCTTCAGGAAATCCACCAAAATATTACTTTTTATCATTGATAAACAGGAGTCTCTTACATATCAGCATGAAAAGAATAAGATTTCCTCTGAAAATAATCCAGGGCCCTCTCCAAAACAGAAGCAAATGAGGACTGAGTCTCAAATTCCTATGTTTAGACAAATACTACAATAAATCCAGTTCAGAAAAATGTTAGGGATATATTAATAACGCATCGCGTTGATTCCAGTGTGCACACATTCTCCCATTTTGGATAGTCTGTGAGCAGGAAGAAGCTTACCCAATGTTAGAAGAAGCTTGCCTGCTTCCCGTGGGCGAGGTCAGGAGGAATACTTTTTGTTCCCATTGCCCTGGGATGGGCACCATCGCTTCATTAGATTTCCACCTATTTGTTATTTGTATTGGTAACACCACATGTGGCTGAATTTTAAATCGGGTTTGAGTCCCTAATTGTTGCTGAAAATGACTTCAAAATCTTTCACTGCCATGCAGCCCATCCATGTAAAGCTACCGTGCATGGATCCAGTTGTTGGTTGTGGCTGTGCAGTGGTAACACACACTTCACTTCATGTCTAGAAATGCACCAATGAACTGTCACTAGACTTCTTGGCTGCATGAGGGGTAGAACCGCAGGCCTTTAAACGGTGCCTGACTCAGCAGATGCTCAGTAAACATCAGTTGCAAGACTTTCATTTATTCTTTCCCCCCAAAATTCTGTTAAACGTGTAACTTATTTGCAGGATATCTGCTGTTTCAGTTTTGAGCCCCTCCTCTACTCTTGAGGTTTTGTTTTGTTTTTTTCTCAAAATTCCAGCAATGGAAATGGTAAAAGAGCTCAACAAATAGGAAAATATTTGAACTTCCTCAACTGGATAAAGAGGATCTACAAAATCCTACAGTTAATAACATGAGTCATGTGATCTCCATCGATCTATCATCTATCTATCTATCTATCTATCTATCTATCTATCTATCTTTGATCCATCCATTCATCTGTCAACTATCAATCTCTATATACC